>LNAC01000136.1:2297917-2468780 GCA_002007465.1 Ailurus styani
CCGGCGGGGCTGCCGACTCTCCGACTCGCCCTCGCTCCTCCCCGGGCCCCGGAGCGCGGCGGAGGCGGCGGTGCAGACCGCGGCCGGGCGCCCCCTCTGCCGGCCTGGGCTCCGAGCGCTCGCTCGCTCGCTCCCTGCGCTCCCTCCGGCTCCGAGCGGCGCGCGGGGAGTGCGAGTGGCAATGGCAGCAGCGCCTGCTCTGCATAAATGACTTCCCCCGCCCCCCTAACACCCCTCCTCTCCCGCAGCCCCCTCCTCCTCTCCCTCCTCCGCCCGCCGGAGAGCGGCCGCAGCCAGGCGCCCACCAGGTCCTAGCGCCGCCGGGTTCTCCGGGCTGGAACCTCCAAGGGTCCCGGGCGGCCGAGGCGAGTCTTAACCGAGGGCTGGGAGCCGAGCTCCTGGCGTCGCGGCTCTGCCCCCTTCTCTTCCTTTCCTCCCTGGATTTGACTCGATTTACCGCCCCTTGCCGAAAGACTGGGGAGATCTACACGTCGGTGCGAGTCAAGCGCCCCGAGGATTCATTCATCCTAGCTCTGAACCTCCTTAAACAACGGAGTATTTAGGAAGGTCACTGGCGTGCCAACTGCCGAACAAATAACCCGAGATTTTCACTTCGTTAATTCTTCATGCTTTTCAGCAACTGTTTACTTTACACACTCTGCTGCCGGGAGAAGCTACCACACGGGACCGTGAGGCGCATCGACTCTTAAAAGCCCACCGGGGTGGCTCCAAAGCCAAGTCTGTTGCCTGCTGACTTTCGAAATCTGTGCATCTGATACGAGGCAACGCCACGGGAGAGTGAAATTCCAGTCGCAGATTTGAGCAAAGATGTTTCTATGAATATTTGGTATGAAAATGGATGGAGACGTGGGGCCAAGGGAATAACTTCATTCATTCGTTCCACTGAGTCTGATGAGGGCGGCTTTTTCTCCACCAAGCAAAAGTTTTCCAACTTTTCCAAGCGCGGCCCTGCAACAGTGAGAGACCTCAGTATAAAAAGGACCACAGAGGAAGTTCAGATGAAATATGGGCCCGCGCCGGCTTCAGGGCTCTCTCCAGCGCTGTGACTGCAGTGGGCAGGAGGGAGCGGGGATTAACCCCCTTTCTGCTGAACAACCTCCCTGCCTCTTCTGGTGGCACGGGATGATTCCTCATGAAAAGAAAATATATTCTTTATGTAAATAACTCTATTGGCCTCTGAAGTATTTCTCATACCCCTAACTCCTGCCTGCCCCTCTTAACCCCTCCTTTTCCCACACTCCCCCCCCAACATCTTTCTTCTTAAGCATTGGTTAAATGTACTTGAGATTAATTAACCAATCCCATCTCTAGCTTTGGGTAATGATTCTGTTACCTGCCTAGGGCTTCACTTTTCTCCCTTCTCCCCTCAGCTGAATCATATCGGCAAACTCAAAATTTATTAAAGTTCATCAAATTCAAAAAGTGAAATTCGTAACTCACAAAGTTACCATTTTGTGACATTTTACACATTGCATAAGGTATGTCATGTTATCAGATCTTGAAACCAGACTCACCAAATAGCATTAGCCCTCTCCCTAACCCATGAAGTGGAAGGCCAGAAAAGCTCAATAATTTTGCAGAAGGACATATTGTTTATTCTGTTTGACTGATTTGGCACATCTCTTGAGCACCTAGAACTTGCCAGGCATTGTGCTAGACACTGGAGAAAGGGGAGGAGGGAGAGGAAAAAGAGCAAAAAGGATTCCTGGAATTCAGGCTCTGAATAACTCTAGATGTGGTTTATTACTATTGTTGTCATTGTTATCTACAGGCGGAAAAGCTTAAGTACTACACCTGAGCTTTCCAGTTTCAGTCCGGTCTTGCTACCGGCCGTCCCTCTGCACAAACCACTTCCTCCCTTCCCAGTCTGGAATCCAGAAAGTTTACAATCTATTAGATCACTGTTCATTGCCTCCCAGGCCACCTGCATCCATCCCTAGACTGGATGATTCTTCCAATAGCCGCTGGGTTTCAGATGGGATGGGAAGAGCTCAGTCAAAATCCAAGTCTCAACGCACATCAGTCAGTCATCCCTTCAGAACTGAGGGCATTAGCTGTCAGAGGACAGGGAGAGCCTGTCTGCGGATGGTCCGCAGGAAGGTGGCTCCAGTGAGGACCTCACAAGGTACTCTGTGAGTCAAGTCCGAAGCATGGCCTGTGGTTTTCTCTGGGACTCTCGGGCCATTCTTGTTTAGGACCCGCAAAGACCGCACAAAACACTTCTCTTTGAAAGCCAAGTTGCCTCTGGGCTTCAACTTATGAATGAAATGAAGAGGGAATCCCTGCCCCTGGTCTCCTGAGGCCTGGAAGTTGTTTCCTAAGAGTAGCGAAACTACTCATTGCTGTTTTTTCCTCCGTGGTGTCTTTCCCTTTTTCTTTCCAGCGAACACTCATGCCCGGCTTGGCACGCACACACAGCACTCACTGCACTGAACGTGAGACGGAATTGGAAAATGAGGTAGGAAACAGGCAACCCTCTTTTCTGCTTTGTAAACCAATCCCTGGGCCAGAATTTTAGCTTTGCTCAAAGGGTATATTCTTTCGTTTGGACGCGTATGTATTTGGAAGGGAAAATCCTCGCTCTGTTCAAGAAATAAACAAGATCTGGGACCCCATACATCTGTCAACTCAAACACATGAATGTAGATTCATTCTTTGTCTTGTCCATCACTTTTGTAGCTCCCTTCGCTAGGCTCACTTATGAAGAGTGGGATTCTTAAACTTCAGTGAGACCGAAGAAGCCCCTCTGTGATTTATGCGAAGGCTTTGGGATCTGCCTTCATGAACTCATTAGCCTCCTTGATTAGAGCCAGTTGGCTGCAATGAAGCTTCCAGATAAGGATCTGGAGCTACAGAAAAAAAAAAGATCTTTCAGGACCTTAGGCTCTGCTGGTTCTCACGGTCAGCTCTGCTCACAATGTCTCAGTAGCCAAAGGAACAAGGAACTAATAGAATAGAAGCAGTTCGTGCAAAACCATCCCTAGCATTGGCAAAGAAGCTAAATCCAAGATTTTTTTATATGCAAAGAGTAGCTCTGCAAGTTTGACCCTCGACTCTTCCTCCCAAATGTGCCATATGGCTGGGAATCAGATAGTTTTAAATTTTACTCTGCCTTATACTTAGCAACAAATTACTTGATAATGAGGCCCCACTAGTGTTTGGCCTCTCTGCCAAGGTCCCTCACAGCTTTAAAGGAAAATTGCAGTGAAAGGCGATGAACAGAAATCCAGGCAGTTTCGTAGGAGAGGTGAACAAGAACCCTGTAAGGATTCATCTTGAAACGCTGCAAACGAGAATTATTCTGGGAAGAGTTTGCCTGATGAGACACCTCATTTCTTCCTCTGCTACATCCTTGGCTGGAAATTGACCTTAAGGGCTCTTCTAACCTGAGGTTCTGTGAATCAATAATAAATTGGTAATGGACGGTTTGGAGCTGACTGAGAAGGGGGAAAAATGTCACTGGGAATTTCGCTGCCCGGGAGAAGAGTCACCAAATTTATGGAGATTCTAATCAGTTTTCCAGTATATCAGATTCAGAGTTGGCAGTGAAAATTTGTCAGATTTAATGATAATAATAAATGGTAATAATAACTATCATTTATTAAGGACTAGTAATATGCCAGGCACTGAGCCAAACACATTTCAGGCCTTAATCTCATTCGTAGAGCATCAGAGCTGAAAGAGAACTTACATATCAGAGAATCTAACTTCTTTATTTAATAAAGAAGAAAACTGAGGCCAATATAAAACTAAATTGGAAGACAGCAATCCTATCATGGGAAAATAAGTTCGCAATGCATGAATAATATAAATAAAACAGAGGAATGGCCTTGAGGACCAAAGGTGATAGTGCGCTATGAACCTGGGATTGACACTGATCGGACTGGCACACCGGGGTTAATAAAATAACTTCCAGTAGAATGAAAACTTGACTCATCTCCAATTTCATAGATGTTTCACTACCACCATTTAACAATATCATCCATGACACATAGGAGCCACCACAGGGCGTTAACAGGGCTCAATTTTGCCTTTATGGCCAAATATGTAGCAAATGGGATGCTAATGGGTGACTAAACCCCTGCAGATTTCAGGAGGCTTGAGCTCCATCTTTGACCCATTTGAAGTGGATTTCGAAGGGCATAGTGGACCCTCTTCTGTAGACATTTAAATCCTGCAATGACGAGCTGGTTCCCAAAAGGCTTTCAGCTGAGAGAAAAGCTTAAAGTTTGCAGGCCACTTCCTTCATATACATATGTATATACATATGTATATACATATGTATATGAAGGAAGTGACACCAAGCGTCTGTCACCTTCTAGCCTCTGCCCCTGATCCCAGAGCAGTGTCCCTCCAGGATGGATAATGAATGAGTGGATGTGGTTTCCCTTCTCACCTCACACTCTAATCCAGGGAAAGGCAAGTAGAGAAAGGGGAGGGAAAAAATCAAAGCAGCAGGCTTGGGTCTTGGAGCTTCACCCACCAAAAGGAATTAATCCTATATCAATGGTAGCAACTCTCCTCCAAGAGTCAAGACTTGATCTTTTTGGGGTGCCTCTGGACCCTTTTTTCCCAAAACATTTTCTTGGCTTTTATTTTTATTCTTAAACCTCTCAGAGAATCGGGAGTTAAATAACTACTGATTTAATAATATGATCTTTCTTTAGAAGACCAAGTTAAATGGACCCTATGAATTCCTTTTTTTTTTTTTTTTTTGGAGTCCGGACAGTAGCTCTAATTCGTTGATGCCAAATGATACATTGTAATTCAAAACATATTCAGTATGACTTTTACTTGTTTATCTGAAGCAAGATAAATTATGACAAAATTATTTCACAAATCTCTTGTATAAGTGCATAGTTCATGCTTATTACATTCCACCATTTCCAGAAATTGTATATCTAGATCAGTATGCATGACATAACTTCATTCTTCCCGTGGCGTATGCGGGATGTAGGTACTGCAAAACCATTGTGTACCCATCATTCAAGCACCTCCCTACCAAGCCCCTACTTCAGATTTCAGTAATGTATTGGGAAAAAGTATATCTTTTCTCGCCCTTAACCCTTAGAGGCATGGTAAAGGTATTTGTCAGTGAGATATTCCAGGGCCCAACCTCACTGCCATAATTTACCAGGAAGAGAAGTTCAGTCTCAACTTACGCCAATGAGCAGCTCCTAGTCTTTCCTACTCTGCATATAGAATGAGAGCAACGTTCTATTTTCAAAAAGGTTATTCCATACTTACAAATAATTCATTGATAAAAATTTTATTTTTCTAAAGGCAGCGGAATACAATTCAATAGGAAGCTTTTCAGGGCTTTCCAATTTTAAAAAAGTGTAAGATTTCCTTGGCTCTGTGTTTACAACTTCCCTGTGACAGCTCCAAGCCAGAGACTGAATAAAGAAAAAGCTGACTCTCATTTGAACTCTGGCAAGTGCTACTCTTTTAAGTCCTATGACTTAGTTGGCTTCCCCAGAAAATCAAGAACTGAGAGTCCACTAAATCACTGGAGACCCTGAGGCAGGCTTCTCTCTTCAATTTTCTCCAGATCTGAACAGTGAAAGCCTGTTTCAGAGACGTACTCAATAAGACCATAATATAAATCTGCCACGTATATGCTAAATACTGCCTTCTGTGAGTGATGATGAGACCAAGTTTATGAAGATCCTGTGCATCATAGTTAGAGTTGGGGTAAGGAAAATATTTTTATACCGTTGTATTGCTGTTTAGTAAAGAAAATAATCAGAGCATTGGTTTGAGATCTGGTAGCAAATTGAACTATAAAGGGTGAGCATGGACTGAATCTTGTGCAGAAAGAACAGGCAATATATTCGGTATCATTCATCATTTCTTATTCTAGTTTTTGTCATACATTTGTGTGTGTGTGTGTGTGTGTGTGTCCATACAGATACAACTTGGCAAATTCATAGGATATTTGCATGTTGACATTTTGTCAGCGAAATGAAAAATGGAAAGAATTTTACAGAAAATGTCAGCAATGCAAAACTTGGTGACATTCTGTAAAACTGGCCTAAGCATTATTAGGGAAAAATCGTAAGGACTGGGGGAAGTTAAGACTTCTAGGCACAAAAGAGCCAGATGTTGGGTGCTAGATGGAGATGGAAAGTTAAAACTAAGAAGGTGACCACCCAAAAGTCAGTGAAATATTCAAGGCCAAATCATGGGCTAAGTGAAAGAATTGGATCCACATGGAACTCATTTTGTATTTAATGAGGATCCTTTGGAAGACACCTTTTCTACCCAAGTGTTTGTGTGCGGTGGGGGGAGCTCGGAGTTCAGCGGATGGAGTCCCATGATTTGAGAGATGTGAAGTGTCAGAAGTGGTTCAGTTATGTGTGGAAACTAATGACTCTGAAAGCAAATAATCTAATCAATATTCTATTATCCAATAGCCCTGTACTTACACTGGGCCTGAAGAGCCACAATTTTCCTGTTAGTCATGCCCTCTGTATGTTTAATGATAAACTCTCTGCCAAATGGAGTCTAGACAGGAACAGGCCTTTTCCTTTCTCCAAATTCAAAGTAAAATTCCCTGAAAACATCTGGATCAAAAGGAAATGAGGAAATTGGCCAATCTGTATAGTAAGGGTAAAGTACTCCCATCACATCGGTTGCATGAATTGTGACCTAGAAGCTGATCTTGGTGACCATTATCAAGAGAACATTACTGCTACGGCCTTTGAATAGCCCTTCCGAAGTTCCTTCCAGTTATTAGCACATTTACTCCGCACAGTGACACGCCAAGTGATGCGGTCATTATCTTCACACCGTGGAGACGAAACGCTCTCTCCCCAGCTGCACCCCGCTCGTCAGTGAGAGCACGTGGGCTGAATCCAGGTGTTCCAAATCCAGCATTTGCGCCAAGTCTACCCTGCCCAGAGTTACAGCAAGGTCTCTGCAGACGTAAGCCCTCCAAAATACACACTTCTGTCCCTGTGCATTTGTCAGTCACTTCGCTGTGGAAAATTCTCGTGTTATTGTTGAGAAGAGAGACTAGAGCATTCAAAGCCAAGGGTCTTCCTTCAGGGCTTCCCGAGTCTGTCATCGAGCTGCAGGGATCTCTCTCCACCCCCTCATCTCTCTTCACCTCAAAGTCCAGTCATGCCTCAGTTCCGTCCCCCGGATGCAGATCCAAATCAACACTGCTTGTAAGCTTCTAGGAAGCATGCATATGCGCCATTGGTTGTGTCTACAAAGCCTTTACTCATTCCGGACTGAATTCAGAGGTCTTCTTTTCACTTGCTAATTATCCATATCCTATAAACTACAGATGTGAGAAAGGGCGATGTGCTCATGACGAAATGTCATTTCTTTTCTCAGAAGCAGCTGTGGGGTCTTCTTGGAATTCATGATAAGAGTCTGCTTGTACAGGATCCTTGCAAGGATCCTAGTTACATGCTTGTCTCATAAGTGGTTCAGTTAGCAACCACTTGATGGCCAAAGGTGAATTCGTAAAGTTGGACCCTCCCCCTCCTCATACCAATTATACCTCAAAAAAGTGGTTTCAAACATCGTGTTCTCCTACCACACATACAGCCGACACACATAATTATTAGTAGGACTTTGAGAACCACAGACAAAGATGTGTGCAAAAGTAACCGGACAGGTGTCTGATACCGCAAGTGAAATTCATCACGGCTGATGCAGCATGAACTGAATCTCCTTCTTTCCCGCATGGCTAATTTCATTTCTTCACCCCACGTTATCCCCATCTTCTTCCCATAGCTCCCTTATTCCAAGTTCCCTACCACTTTGTCTACTCCTCGCATGTTACTTTGCATCACTGTGATCTTCATAAATACTAATAATAGAAAAACATTTAGAGCGGTTTGGAAACAGGAAAAATATAGTAGTGTTTCCGTGGCTGAAACATAGCTATTTTCAAATAGGTACTCCCTCCTCGTATTGGTCTGAAGACTGTATCTTTATTAAAGTTATAAACATAATACATACCCACTTTTACATTCTGCATTTTTCACATAATATACTCTATAAATATATCTCTATGGTCTTTGTTATTAGCATTTTAATGATGATACTCCATTGGGTTGATGCCTCATAATTTACTACACTCTGTTATAAGACACTTAAATTGTTTCCAATTTTTCCTTGTTGTAAATAATACTGCAGAGAATATCTTCATGAATAAAGGCTGTGTGTGTTTTAGATTTTTTTTCCTTAGGATGAATTAACATCCTTTCGGGCTCCCATACTCCAAAAATTAGAGAATGGTTTGTAGCCTCAAACTCTACAGGAACAAGGCAAGTAATTTAAACAAGTGAAGTAGCCCAGTAAATATGGTGAGTAAGTTAGTTTTCATCTCAGTTCTGATAGCATTCCCCAAATCTACTGCCCTGACTAACAATATTGATGCTCCCATCTGTCCATCCATCCATCCAGTTATCTATCCATTAGTCCGTCCATACTTCTGTCCATCTGTCCATCAGTCAGTCAGTCAATACTGATGTTAAAGACAAGACAGGTCCAAAATGAAGTGGCTAATGCTAACCCCCCCACATCAACAAACTGAGACTTAATTACAGTTTCAGGTCTCCCAGAAATGAAATCTTAAACCGATCAGGAATCACCCTATCAGCATTCGTTAGGTCATCTGCCTAATAACCCCCTGTTATCCTCTAAAGGAAAATGACCTTGCAATAACCAACCACTTTTGTCCCTTATAACTTCCTTGTTCCTCCTCCCCTTTACCTGTAAAATTCTCTCATTTCGTACAGCTCCTCAGAGCTTTTTTTCTGTCTGCTAGGTTGGATGCTGCCCAATTCATAAATTGATGGATAAAGCCAATAAGATCTATAAACTTACTCAGTAGAATTTTGTTTTTTTAACACTGGGTTAGGTGCTGTCATCAATGACTAATAGAGAAGTCACAATGTCACAAAGCTTTAAGCCATTTGATGAATTGTTATTATTAAATTTGCTTGATTGTCAGTGTTAAGTGCTGACACTAAGAGGTGTTGAGGGAATGAGGAAGATGCTACTGGAGTGGTCTAGGCGATTTCATGGAGAAAATAGAACTTGAGATAAATTTTAAAAGACACTTTGGGGGTTGAGTTTGAATAGAGTAAAAGTAACATAGGATTCTGGTCATTGGTACACTTCTCAGTGCCATTTATTGGGGATCTTGAGAATTTTTTTATACCTCTGACCAAAATTTTCCAACTCTCCAAGTTGAGAAGTACCAAATAATCCCTCTTCAACCAATGAGAATTACTTTGTGTCTTCCCTTAAGTATAAAACTCAATTTCTGAGCAAAGTATGGGGATCTAGACTCTTGATCGAGTTAGGCAAAAATGGGTCTGCTCTCTGAGACATTTAAAATCCATTAAAAGTAATCTCCTAGTCTTCAACATATGGAGAAAACCAGGCTTGGGTAGGAAAATGGAATCCCATGAACCTTGCCCGTAAGGTTGCCAGTATGCCAGCAACATCCCCCAGAGGCAGCTTTTGGCTTCTACAGTAACCAGAAAACCAGGACATGTTCCAATGAGTTCCAGCATTCTGCAGGATGCTTGATGGGTCTGTAATTTAAAATTTACTCGAAACTCTGCAATCTAATCAATAATACCAAAGGTCTTACTCAAATGAGATAATCAACAAATATCGCCAATTCCCTGCCTAACCAAAAAAGCCAGCCATTTCCCCTATCCCTTCCAGTCTCCTTCATGTGGGTTTGTTCCTTAAATAGCAGATGCATTGAAAGTTTCAAGGGTTTTCTCTAAGAAGGTGAAGTTCTTTGTCTTCTTCCCTCCTTTTCTGTCTGAAGTTTTTAACACTTCTTGTCTGCAGCTTTAATTATTTAATTTCCTCACTGCATTATTTAAAGAAGATGGTTCTGAGGTTGTAGGAGGCATGAAGGAAGTATGACTCCATGCGAAATGGAAGGAAGCCGGCGGAACACTACGCGGCCGCCTGTTATTTAGGATAGACGATTTTGCCGCCTCTAATCATCTTTTATTTTAATGTATCCTCCTGCCAACATGGACTAAAAGATCCTTTTGCTGTCTATGTCAGATAAATATCAATGAAGACCTTCAGGACCTTGAGGAGAGGTGGCACAGGTGAAAGTGTATCATTCTCTTCTGTTAAGATCCTTCAGAAACGGGCCAAGATGAAGGCGAGACTAGACATGCTGATCACAGCACTTGAATACAGAGATTTCTTTGACTCTTCCTCCCAACAAAAAAAGAAAATGGAACATCAGTTGCACTGGAACACAAGCAGGGCTTGTAAAAATGCATGATTCTCTTATATTTAGGAGACATTTTCAACCAAAATTTTAAAAACCTCAAGGGGAGAGGTAGACATCCTCATGAATAAAAAGCCCTTTCTCTGATTGGATAAGCTAAGTTTATTGTAGAAAACAGTAAAACAAATAAAAGTAGGGGCACCTGGGTGGCTCAGTCATTAAGCGTCTGCCTTCGGCTCAGGTCATGATCCCAGGGTCCTGGGATTGAGCCCCACATCGGGGTCCCTACCCAGCGGGAAGCCCGCTTCTCCCTCTCCCACTCCCCCTGACTGTGTTCCCTCTCTCGCTGTGTCTCTCTCTGTCAAAAAAATAAATAAAATCTTAAATAAATAAATAAATAAATAAATAAATAAATAAATAAATAAATGTATTCCATAACCTCCCCATCCTAAAACACTACGAATCACTACCTTGGCATATATATGTTTTAATCCCATCTTCTCTCTCTCTCCTCCTCTCTTCCATCCAAGTACTAACCCTGCTTAGCTTCCGAGATCAGATGAGATTGGGTGCGTTCAGGGTGGTATGGCTGTAGACTCTCTCTTCCTCTCTTGATACACAGATACACAGATAGATATAGATGTATGTATATAGATATAGATAGATATCCAATATATATCCAGTTATCTATGTGTCTTATACACACACATATATATACATATACACATACACCTGTAGTTTTATCCAAATTTAACATTTTAGTTATTTTAATTTATTTTTACTTTCATATTTCAAGTATATCCTATTTCTCATTATTTTTTTTAAATACATCTTTTCATGGCTATAAAAATCTATCATATGGATATATTACATACACACTCACGCACACCCAGAGTATCTACACACAAACATAACCATTGATCTATTGTGGTCAATCTAAGCCATTTCTAATTTGGGACTATATTACAGATAATACTGTACTGACATACGTATATAGGTACATCTTTTTGGCCACAAGCTATCAAAGTCAAATGATTTTCACAGAGGAAGTTTCACCATCTCATAATGACCCATGGCATAGCCTGACTCTACATGGAAATCGTGAAATGTCAACACATTTATAATGAAGGCATATTGCATGGTGTTAACACTGTGGATTCTAAAATCACACCGCCTAGGTTCAAACACCAAACTTACTGATTCTATGCTCTTGAGAAAATTCCTGAAACTTCTGCTGTCTATATCTTTATCTGCAAAATGGGTATAATTCTAAGATCTACAACTTAAGTCTATAGCAGTTGCATGATTAAATCACTTATAAAAAGGGATTTAGCATGTTATTTCGCAGAGTAGTTTCTTAATAGGAATTAGAAGTAGATGATATTTTTGTTAATACATAGTCTGTGAAATACTTATACCAAAATACCCCTAAATATATACCATCCAGTGGTATTCCAATTTCTCCCTGCAGGTATTTTAACAATTTTTCATTGGAGCACATGAGAGAAAAGAACAACTCAACATTTAGAGACTATTTCATTGGTTTTGTTAGCATGCCAGCTAACATTTATCTACTTGGCCATGTTCCACCACAAATACTCAAATCCAAGAGACCCACTAGGTAATATGACACGGGAATTATGGCACAGAGTCACCCTCCGTAGCTGATGCTTTCTGATTACCCCAGATGCACATACATCCCCTTCCATGCGGTACCTACTGAGAATTTTTCTAGGTGGGCTAAGGGGTCTGAGATATAAAAGCTCGTGCATGCTGTCAGAGGTCATAGGTGAGCAAACCTGCCCTCTCTTTGAGACCAGATTCATTTTGGAGGTTCTGTCTGGAGTAAGGAGTGGTTGGCTGTGGCCAAGTGCCAGAGTGATGCCAAATGGCCCCTTTGGAGAGCTTACTGGATAGAACCATTTCAACAGGTGGACAGATGGGCATTTCACATGTTGCAGAAGTCAGGATGTTCACAGGCTTCTTCCCACTACCTGGAACATCCTTCAGCCTGCGCACCATCACTTGGAGTGAAATTTTCAAGATTCACGCAAGGAATCAGTTTTCGCAAAAAGCTTTTCCCCAAATTTTGTCTTCCCTTGCCTGCAGCAAACCGCACTGTAGCCAACTCTATGCCTTTCTATTTCTGCCTCTCCCTCCAGCTACCTACCCACCCCCCACCTAGGCACGCGTGCATGCGCGCACACACATCCACGCACTGACCTTAAAACTCCTGAAGACATAGAGCATGTCCAATTCTCTTTTCTATCGTAAGTAACATGTGTGTTAGGTGCCTAATATCTGCCTCTTGAATGAATAATTCTGTAGTCTTTCATTTATGGAGTAGACTGATGGCTCACATCATCCAGGAGATGTGTTGATAAAGGTATATTGATAGGGATTAAAAAAGCATGTCTCTTTTGAAGGATTTGTGAATGGAATGATGTGCCTCGGATATGCCTCCAAAGAATCTAGGTTTTCTGGGGGGTGCCAGGGAGTGGTGATGGAAATTGTAGGTATTAATGAAAAAAAAATTGGCCACGTATTGATAATCGTCAAGGTTAGGTGATAAATAAGGAAGAGTCAAATGAGCTATTCTATCTACATTTCTATTTGAAAATTTCAATTTTGTATTTGAAAATTCTCATAAAACAAAGTGACTATTATGTATATAGTATACCCACAAAAGCACACACACATATGTCTACATCTAATATACACACACAACCACAAAATACACCACATAAAAGCATATCCTAAGAATGTGCTTTATACTGACTTTATAAAGTTGGTCTCTTAAAGGAGGGCATACATTGCTGGAATTTTATTTTTACAGCACATAACTGCTACGTTTGGGAAAATATGATCTGAACGAGGTCCAAGTATAGTTTGTGCTGCTATGAAAGGCTAACAACCACTGTACTTCGGCCAAAACTGGTGGGGATTACAAGAGCGAGGCGGATAAAAGTCTCCTTTATACAAGGACCCAAAGGCAGACATTGAACCCAAAATAAGAAGAAAGAGAAACAAACTCCGAGCTGCAGGACGAAAAAGAAACAAACTATAAGCCTCGAACCTTTAAAATCTCGCCAATAAAACTCATCTGCAAAGTGCCGGCGGACGGCACCGAGGCTGAGGCGGCAGCCTTTGTGTTTACGTTGGCCGCTTCGCTCCCCTGCACACCTGAGACATCTCTAATTAATCCCTTTGGAGCAGCCGTGGCTGGAATTCGCGGCTCACAGTCTTGCCAGCCAGATGTAATCCTGAGCCGCTGCACGTACGTGTGAAGCGACATCATCGCCCTTTGGATTTCAGAGCAACTGTCTAATCTATGAGGCCGAGAGGTCTCTACTCTGTCTTCACCCTAAAATCAATTCAACCAGAGAAGTGGAATCGGGCATAGACGTTTTGACGAGTTGCCCCAGATGATCCTATTTTGTGTGACAAATCCGCCCCCCCACCAAAAGAGCTGAAAGACAGCAGCCCCAAGACATCAGTAGCGTTGAGGAACGAGAAGGGGAAATGTTGCAAGTGGTCACTCGAGGGCACGGTGTGGCGTGCTGCTCGGATGGTCCCCACCCCGCCCCTCCAGGACCAAGGTGCTCATTCTCTGAGTGTCCTCTCCAAGACTGTTGGCTCCTCTAGGCTCCCTTCGCACCCGACTCCTTCCCAGGAATCGCCTCAACCCAAGGAAGCTGACCCATCCAGGGGTGCGCCCTCCCCAGGAGTGGCCCATATCCAGTCTCCGCGCAGGCAGAAAGGCACGGTCCCCTGGCTCTAATCTGGAACATCTCCGAAGGGCTCGCCCTGCTTCCGTGCCCCACGAGGGATCAGCTGAACCTCGAGTGTAACTGCATTGCAGCTCAATTCTCCCTCTACTGAACCTGCTTCCCAGGGCTCTCCAACTCCCTTAAGAGATGGTTCTGCATAATCCTCCCCGGTGAACCAGCTCCCCGGAAATCTCCACCCCGGGGGCTGCTCCCCAGGGCCCCTGACCAAGAGAGCAATGCAGCCTTCGTCGGCACGCTGCCCAGCCTGAGTGCTACCCATCTGCCTCCGGTGGGGACAAGAAGCCTTGGTATTTGCTTTGCTCCAAGTGATTATTTACAAAATCAACTCCGAACTAGATTAGAGCTGCTTTTCCAGAAGTCTCATCATTGCTCCTAGCTATAATAGATGGAAAACTCAAGGCTATGATCCATAATTAATGTATGCAAAATATTATCAGTCTGAGAAACATTTATCTACATGCACCAAGTCAGTCAAAGGAAAGTAATGGTGAACAACTACAGATGTTCTTTTTCCCCAATGTCGCCAGAATCATTGTGTGATATCCGGGTATTTTTTGGACTGGTCAGCTTCCTCTTTCCCCAGTGGGCATCCCTTAAGGCTCTCTGATGCTGCTTTGTTCCTTTTCCAGACCCTCACTTCCTGGCTTCTCTCTGCCTCGTGGGCAACGCAGGCAGAGCCCTACAGAGGCTTTTACTGGGAAGGCCGGCGAGGAATAGATCTCTTGGTTCATGGAACCCTAACAAGGTGGTCACAGGAGAGAATAGTGGCTGAGGTCTGCCAGACTCGGACTTTTTCTAAGTAGAATCTCTCTGCTTTGCAGCCTTGAGGTTATATGATAGACTTAGAAGTGAGGAGCATGTGGATGGGAAGTGTATTCGGGGATCCAAGAAATAATGTCTTGCTCTCCACTCAGTGGTGACTAAAATCTGTATGGATTCGGCTGTGTTGGGGACAGTTCTCTTCACTAGTTTATGAGATCCAAGAGGCTGTAATTTTCTTCACTTTGATAAGGGACTTTCAAGTTGTACCCAGTCACAGAACAAAGAGACCTGGGACTTGTGTTTTACAACTTGGTAGGTACTTTAATTTACTCTAGCCCTTGCTTATCAGTGTGTGGTTTACGAGCCCGCAGCACAGACATCACCTGAGAGCTTGCGAGAAATGCAGAATTTGGGCCCCAGGTCTCCTCAATCAGAATGTGCTTTAAAAAAATGAAACAAAACAGAACAAAAAACCAAACAAGACTATTCTTTAGTTCTGGGAAACTCCCAGGTGATACCGAAGCTCTGTTCCATAGAACACATTTTGAGGAGCAAGGCTCCAGAGAGTCCCATCATGCTTCTAGCACTCACAAATGTTATCCCTTATGGGAAGCTGGTTTGTGGTGGTGTCCTTCGGTGTCCCTTAGGGCTGTGTTCGGCCCCACCCGTTTGCCCCAACAAGCCAGAAACCTAAGAAAGACAACTAGATAAGCAGTGGCCTCCGCGTGGCCACAGGGGTAGCTGTTCCCAAAGAG
The DNA here is from genome assembly GCA_002007465.1 of Ailurus styani. Taxonomy (NCBI): domain Eukaryota; kingdom Metazoa; phylum Chordata; class Mammalia; order Carnivora; family Ailuridae; genus Ailurus; species Ailurus styani. The sequence continues at coordinate 2,313,478 of LNAC01000136.1, forward strand.
ATGAAGAGAGTCCTCGTCTTAGGGGCCGAACCGGTGTCAGGTGTCAAGGATGTAGCCTCTAGCTCATCTCTGAGAAATGGTTAATTGCTTCATAAAGTTCACCAAGAAACAGCTGTCACACGGAAGAGACTGTTGCCTACCCAAAATGAGGACTGCATCCCCACCAGCTCCGTCCAGAGGCAGCAGGAAGCAAAGCCTGGGAGGAAGAAATCACACCAGTGAGGGGACTCCTTACACTTCTCAAATAGAGAGAAAAAGCTCTTGACTGGAAAACAGGAGACCTGGGTCCTGGCTCTGCCTCAGTCACCAACCAGAATAAACACTGACAAGTTACTTGTCCTCACTGGACTCCAGTTAGATCATCTGTGGAGTGAGGAGGTTTCTGAGATCTTCCAGCTCTTCAGCATCTAAGAACTCCGATGTTCTAGAATTGGCTGCAAAAACTGCTCTTGCCACAAGAGGGAGTTCTCTTTCTGAAATCCTAGAGATGCCATGTATTGTACCGAAATGCTTTAGGCGAGCCATAATATTTGAGCACCCCAAACTAAGTGGTCTTTCATGAACAATTAAATAGATTAAAAGGTTCATTAATTTTTTAAACTGAGATTAAATCAAGACTAATTCCCTGCTTGAACAAAGCAAAAAAGGAGACTATTTAGACTGACGGGGGCAGTCAACAAAACACTGACGGAGAGCCTACAAATATAACAAAAAAGAATGGTCCTAACTTCCCTGCTCAGCTTCATTAAGAATTCGAGGCCTGTTCAGTGGCTCTTCCCTTCTTTACAGCCTGGCAATCCTAGGGGTGGCCTGGCCCTGGGGCAGAGTTGTATGCGGCTGGGAATAAATATGGAACTCAAGGTGTGTACGTGACAACAAGTAATTCTGGCCCGAGGAGTCTGGTGCAGAAGACAATGGGGATGGGTAGCACTGTTTATAGAATTCCAAACATCTGCCTGGAAAGTGAAATACTTCATTAAATTTCACCATACTGCCGCCGCAAGAGATCTTATCAAACACCTAGATGTCAGGTGTCACGTGAACTCAAGGTCCGGCCGTGGATCTGAGTTTCCTCCATCTGTCCTGGATCACCCAGACCCTAGTCTGTAAGTGATTGCACCCTTTTTTCTTTCATCTTTCCTCTCTCTTTCTGGCTTGTTAAAGAGAGTCTTCCGGGCGAAAGGTGGTTGAGCTGTCCCTGAGTGAGAGGACAGAACGTGGGATGTGAAATGTTGGCTAAGCTGGGAGAGGAAACAGCAGACAGACTGACTGCTGGTGGGCTTCAGACGACATCTCTCCACCCTGCCTTTGACTCGAGGGTGTGTCTCCGAGAACTGTGCTGAAGGCCTTCTCAAAGTCATCTAGTTCATCAGTTCCCAAAGTTCAAAGAGTCTTCCATTCATAGAACGGAGATATTGTTTTAGCTTATGCATGGACAATGATAATGACACTGAATGACAGGCGGTGAAGAGATATTCCCTTTCAGTTCCCAGGCCTTCTTTCTAAGGGCCTCAAGGAAGATCCCTCAGTCTCAGGCTGGAATGTTTCTGAAGCTGGTCTAGCAGTTGCCAGTTTCTCGTTTTAACCATGGAAGAGAAGACCTCAAAAATCAGAGCCTTCAGCAGACAACCCTATCTAGCTAGAATATAATGGTATTGCTTGATTTATTCTATTGATTTTTTATGAGAGTGTTCTATTTATGGCAATGATATTGGTTTTCCACCCATGGTGACATCGAATTTGCTCTACGTAAAATTTAAGTAAAAATGTGAGTTGACTTAAAGTAGAATCTTTTGTAAGTGAGAGGATAGGCGGTGTGCAGACAAGGTAAAAATTGTACAGATGGTACTAGGAGGTGGGCGCCTTGACAGTAAACACCTAGCTTGATCGTTGACTCTGTGGCAAGTTCTCGCCTTTGTGTATCTGGTTCTAGGATGGGATTGACCACTAATGAGTTACTTTAGTCAGGCTGACACAGAAAAACAAATGTGCCCTAATTTTCTTTCAACTAGTCAAGTTTTTACTTCATTACATATATTAAATAACTCATATTGCTCCTTGGAGACAAACAGGGAGAGGGGAAAATTCCTTTTGTGCCAAATAATACAGTTTTATGTTAAACCCCATCGTAGCCCACAGGCAAAATCCCATAGCTGCCAATGCCATTTCAAAGAAAGTTCTCTATTCCCATATCCCTGTAGCTCAGAGTTAATAGTACTTGGTTTACCTAATTACAACAAATTCTTTCCAATAATAATCCTTGCAACTAGTGCTTTCTCTGGCCCCGAGCCAGTCACTCAATAAAGCAAAGCCCCAACTGTTACTTCCTTCAGGCAGCAAATCCTTTCTCTATTACCTTGGATACTTTTTATAATTTTATTTGTACGTTTATCAACCAGTACAATCATACTCCTTGAATTGTGTCAGCTCCTTGAAGGCAGGACCCTCTCTTTTGTTCACGGCCGTATTCTCAATGCTGGGAAGGGTGCCTGGTCTCCGATAAACATTTGTTGATTAATGGAGAGATGAATTAACTGCACTGGTGGGAACAAGTCTTGATGTGGGGGAATTGTTTGTTTATGTAAAGCCAACTGGAACATCTGCTCTGTGTAGGTGCACATCACAGAAGCAGCTTTCATCTTCAAGAGGGAGATAAAGAACATACTAGCGATGCAGGTTACGCTCGGCGTGGGAAATCACGAATTCCAAAGAGTGCCAGAGGTTATCTACTCTGTGTTGAACAGTGGAACCATCCCTGGTGGAAAAATGCCTAATAATTGTCCAAGGCCATCAGGAGAGTTGGTTGGTTGGCCACTCACTGCACGTTGCCAGCAGGTAAGGGCTCTTCCTGTGAAATCATACAGAATTATCAAAATCTCCTGCAGTTATTATGATTTTGGGGGGGTATTGTTCTCGCTAAACATTCAGTTGATTCTGTGCACACGTTGGATTTCATATTGCCAACCCAAACAGTTCGCTTTAGCTCTGTGGAAAATATAAAAGCGACAGGAAAGTGCAGGGTCGCAGAGAGAATGGTTGGTGTAGAAGAGCCTGGTCCCTTGAATCTCCCCCATGGCCACAGCCTTTTGTTTTCCCAGCAGATATTTCTGCGCCGGAGAACACTGGCCACACAACACGGCGTCCTTGCCCTCAAGAGGTATAATTGCAGCTGAGCTGGAAGACAGGCGAGCCAGGAACTCTAATTCATATGTGTCATAGATCATATCAGAAGAGCAAATGCTTGGTGCTCGGGGAGCATGTGGAAGGGCCTGCACCCAGTCTGTGTGCAAAGTGGATGCTGGGGGATCAGGAAGAGCCTCTGGGATGAGGTTAATAACCTAACCGTCTTGTAGGACTTAGCCAGGGAAGATGAGCCAAGTGTTCCTGGAAGGGCATGCTTCCCTTAAGCTGTTCTCACCATGTTTCCATTCTCAGGGCTGCCTTCTGCTTTGCTCTGTGCTGTGTTTCTCTCTGTTGCAGTTTTCCTGTGTCATTACAAGAGGAGGCAAGATCATTGCTGTGGACCGCACGTTTGGGTCCCTCCCAGATTCCCATGTTGAAGTCCTAATCCTCGGTGCAGTGATCTTTGGGGGGGGGCCTTTGGGAAGTAGGGAGGTCATGAGGGTGCAGCCCTCATGAATGGGATCAGTGCCCCTGTAAGAAGACAGGAGAGTGATGAGCCCTCTCACCACGTGTGGATGCAGCGAGAAGGCAGCCATCGGCAAAATGGAAAGTGGGTCCTCAGGAGACACTGAATCTGCAGTCACCTTGAACTTGAAAGTCCCAACCTCCAGAACTGTGAGAAATAAACATTGAGAGCTTAAGCCACTCACTCTATGGGGTTTGTCACAGCGGTCCCTGCTGACTCAGACATCGGTGACGTAATCCAGCGCGTCACCATCTGAAAATGTCATCTGGCCCACCTACTTTCCCTGCTTCCAGGGTCTCCTCTTTGATCCCAATGAAATCCTTTTATAATCCGAGAGCAAAGCTCAACCAGGGCCCCCAGTGTAGCCCTTGGGACGGGTGGTAAGTAGAAAACGTGCACATGCCCCCTCCTCTGAAGGCCTCAAAGGTAGCGTTGCTGTCAATGGCTCACACAGCACACAGCCACGTTCAGCTGGTAAAGCACATGTATTTTTTTGAACCTTGTCCTCAGATGACAAGAGAGAAAAGTCTTTTTGTATCATAGGCTGTCTCTGCACGACACATTTACCAAAGCCTCTGGCTGGCTGGAGGAGGGGAGGAGTAGGTGGCAATGACCCAAATGCCTTCGAGGTTTTCCTGAGACTCTCAGGAGATGCTGCCCATTCTTCTTTAGGAGAAAATAGAACAACTAATTTTAATTTTTTAAAAGCATGTTGATTTTTGAATTATTCATAGGAAGTTAAGTGCTGCATGGAGTTGTTATTTTCCTTAGATTTTTTAAAAATACTGTTTTATTTTCAATATTTTAAGATTCATAAGAAGTTATAAAAATAGTGCAAAGGGTACCTGTATACCTTCCACCCAGCTTCGCCAGTGAGAACGTGTGCACAATCATAGCGCATTATCAAAATGAATGTCCCTTAGATTTTAAAGTTAACTTTCTAAAATAGAAAACTTTTTATCATACATTTGTTCACTTTATAATTTATTAATTCCACAAATATTTCATGAGAACTCCCTCCGTTCCAGACATTGTGCCAGACCTAGTGATTGAAAGCTGGCTAAAGCATGGTTCCTTCCCTCAAGGACCTCATAACCCTGTGTGGGCAATAGACCAGGACAGTGTGATCGGTCCCAGGACCTAGAAGCACGGTGCTACCAGGGGCCAGACGAGAGGCATCTCCATAAGACTGTTTGCCTAAGAAGAGTCCTCAAAGACCAGCCTGATTGGGCTTGCAAGGGTTAGGTGATCTCTAATTACCCAAAGGGATCAGAGAGTACTTGGGGCAGAAGAACTGCATGTGTAAGTCCAGGAATATAAAATAGCAGGATTTGCTCAGAGAACGGAACTAAATCAATTTGGACATGTCAAAGAGCAAACAGCATGTATGTGCTCTGGGTAGGTAGTGGTGGGAGGGGGAGAGGGGATAGCAGGTAAGTTATGATAGCCGGTCACCGTCTAGATCACGAAAGGTCCTGCTTGTTAAATTAATGCCTTTGAAAGTTAACCTGAAATTCAGGGTGAGCCATCAATGGGCTTTGAGCGGAGAAGTGATATTATTAAATATGCATTTTGGAATGACTGCTCTGACAACATTCTGGAGGATGCATTGAGGAAAAAAAAAATCTAAAGGCAGGGAGGTAGGAGTTAGGAGTCCCTTTTAACACTGAAGCTGAGGAAGAAGGGAGAAGGAGGAGAAGCCCAGAGGTGGTGGGAAAGAGCAGAGGCGGAAGCTACAGAACTCAGTGACTGGTTGGATGTCGGGGCTGAGGGCTGAGTGAGAGCAAGTCCAGGCTGACTCGCAGGTCCCTGGGTCTGACCACTGGGTGTATTATGGAGACAGAGCATAAAGGAAGAAGGGGAGATTGGGGAGGAGATTTGGTTTTGGACATATTAACTATGGTGGAGATAGCCAGTTGGAAATGATATATATAAGGCTGATATTAGCCATAAAATAGTACTCATTTATTAATAGTACTCATTTATTAATAGTTACACCTTCAGGACCTGGTTAGAGCTGCAGACTGGTTGGAGATGAGACAATCCAGCTAAAGTAAATCCCCATCTTTTAATTCATTCTGTTCCCTTGACAATAGTATCTTTTGACCCAACCACCAACTTGGTGGCGATCATCCTCGTGTCCCCAGAGCCGTGCACGCAGTAGGTGCTCGGGATTTCCTAGATGCACACGTGACCGCTCTGTTGGCTTCCTAGGCCTTATAAGTACGTCCTACCTTCGTGTCTAGGCAAGTTTCCAGCTCTAGGACCCCAATCCCTGTGTATTTCCTCTTCTTCCCTATTCTTGGAGCTTTGACAGAAGCCACTAGAGGGTGACATGACAACACCCACTTAAGTGGCTCAACAGAGAAAGTCTTCCTTGTTCAGCAGAAGTCGGAATGGCAGGGGGCACTCAGGCACGCAGCCCGTCCACTGAGGGAGGAGGGAGGTAGTGTCGCCTGGAGGCCAAGCGCGTCATTGCCAGCCCATGGATGCCGCCATTACCGCACCAGGGGCAAATGTTTCCCCCCCAGATCGGCAACACAAGGGGCACCGGGGTGGCTCAGTGTTTTAAAGCCTCTGCCTTGGGCTCAAGTCATGGTCTCAGGGTCCTGGGATCGAGCCCTGTGTCGGGCTCTCTCCTCAAGCAAGGAGCCTGCTTCCTCCTCTCTCTGCCTGCCTCTCTGCCTGATTGTGATCTCTCTCTCTGTGTCAAAATCAAAAACAAAAACAAAAACAAAAAAGGCAACACGAGATTGATCTTTGTGCACCGTTTCTGGCTTTTCGAGGTTTATAAGCTTATCATATAATGTCTCTACTCCCAAGAAAACACAGCATGGCAAACAATAATTTTTCAAAAGTACACTCTTAAGAGTTAGCAGAAAGTTTTTCCACTAAATTTTGGTAAGGGTTTGGCCAATGAAACGCCTTGTGCTGTTGTTATTAAATAATCAGCAGACAGGAAAACAGTTTGGCAGTACGTATGAACCGTTAATTCACTCTTTTTATTAAACAAATATTCCTTGGGTGCCTGGAGATATAGTGACAACATAAAGAACTGGATTTCCTGGAGCTTAAGTTCTTTTTTCAAAAAAGTAATTAATTATTTAATTAATTGTTTAGAAAGGGGAGGGGCAGAGGGAGAGGGAGAGAGAGAATTGTAAGCAGGCTCCATACCCAGCCCGAGTCGGGGATCCATCTCACAAGCCTGAGATCATGACCTGAGCTGAACTCAAGCATCCGACACGTGGCGGACTGAGCTACCCAGGCGCCCCGCCGGGAGCTGAAGTTCTAACGGGGTGAGGAGCTGGAGAGACAACCACGCCTTGTCTGAGGGTACTAAGCACTGTGGGGGCAGAGTGGAGCCACCTGCTATTTGTAATCACCATCAGTGGGGCTCGTCCCAGGGGTCGCACCATACTTGACAGCTTCCAAAGTGCTTTGCCACTCGTTATTTCATTCCTGACCTCATAGGGAGGATGGGTGTTTTAGTAGATAGGAAAATGGAAATTCAGAGAGGAGCTCAGGGTGCAACATCGGGCAGGTGGCTTGGGGGTGAAGCATGGTGCTTTGGCTTCAGAAACACCAGCGCCCCTGGGGAAGAGCTGATAAAGCGATAAAGAAGTCTTTCTCCCTGGTCTGTTGACAAACTGACTTGCATTGGAAGTAAAACCCAGGCCGCAATCAGGCAGTTGTGCATTTTTCCATTGATCTCTGATTGATAAGAGGGGCTTTGGTCCCAACACGAGGAGTTGCAGAAATAACCATTGGGTAAGGGGAGGATCCTTTGGGGTGGAAAGACATGGAGCTCAAACTTGGCCTCTTCTTAGGAGCCTGGAGGGACACCTTCCAAGTAAATCCTCTGAGGGTGCGGTGGAGCCCAGAGAGGACCCAGTAATGGACCTCTCACTCTGTACCCCCAAACCCCCTCACTACCCCTCTCACTTGGGGGAGCCCCCTTCAGAGAGCTGCCTTTTGGATCCTGAAACTTCGAGATTCGGAAGACTGTATTCCTTCCACAGCAACTTCGCAGCAGCTCATTCCAGAAAGGGTAGGGAAACAATGAATATTCATGATGTAGCTAGAGAAATGGATGATTTTAATAACATAAAACTTATTTTACATTAGAATGCCTCCCTCTGTTGCCTGCATTACTTCTGCCTCCATCCGCGGATCTCTGTCAATACGAAGATGTTTCACCAAGAACACATTCTTTTTGTTCATAGAAAGTCATGCCTTTATTTTTGGAAAACAGAGCTGGTGACTGCGGGAAGCTTCTTGCTACTGTCTGATTATATGTGCCCAACTGTACATGGAGGTGGAACATGCAACTCTTTTACGAGGCTGGCACTGGAGCCCTGCGGTCCTAGCTTCTCCAGCTGGTTTAAAGGTTGAGCAAATAGTTATTGAACTTGAGGCTGACAACGTCTGACCCCAAGGTCTGTCTGAAGTCTGGAAGCGGATGTGCTCTAACACCCATCGACTCCATTTCCTTCAAAACTGAATGAATACATTTCAAGTGATTTAGATAACAATCTTTGAGCCCATCTAGCTGCCGGGCTTGTTTGAAAAGTTGACTGTTTGGAAATGGGATCTTGGAAATTATGGGGAGGACGGTTCCCAGGATGAGAAAACAAACAAGGATTCTAACACTTAGGCCGCCTTTACTTTGCTTTGGATCATGTGGTACCAGAAGGCGAGTGGCTCCCTGGGGAGCTGTTACGGGACTTCGCATTTACAAAACCTTATGCTTACTGTCGCTTCTGTTTTGTGCTGATTGAGTTGGTAGAAAATAAACACAGAGAGGAAATTCAATTGGCAATAGGACCCCAGCAAGGAGAAGCAAAGACGATAATATGTGAGGGTTGCTGTAGTCTCTTTCATACAGAGCCGTGTCAAAGAAGACAAAAAAAATCTCCTGTGACACATGGCTCTGTTTACTTTTGTTGTTGCAAATAGGGTTATAATCATGGCGGTGTTTCTGTCTTTCCGGACGTCTCTCAGGGAGATGACAAAGTAGAAAGCAGCACAAGCCGCGATTTTCTCAGGGTGCTGAGACCCCTGATTGAATGAATGGGTAGTGGAGCTGCTGATTTTCGGGAATCGGCCCTTCCCTTCCGGCTGGCATGTTTCAGAGTGGCTGTTATCTGGGAAAGACCTATTCATTCAATGAAAGGGTGAGGTCATTGGGGGGCCCCCACCCTTCCTACACTTACAATGCTGAGACCTTTCCTACCAGGGTCAGATGCCAAAGCCTGGCGAGGGGTGGAGTCCACCAACCAAAGTGAACCAGGAGACTTGTCTTCTGGAGAAAGTTGATTTCATGCTCCATGCGCAGAGAGCTGAAGACCGTGTGTGGGAGACTGGCTTGGGTAAGGAACATTGCAGAGGCACAGAATTTCTGAATAAATGAGAAAGTTGTGGGTCACCTAAATCAACCCGACTGAGTCCCAATGGAAAAAAAAAAAAGCTTAAATGTGACATAACCTACTTTGTCTTCTATACTCAACAGTGAAGAAAATAGGCTTGTTTTGAAAAAGTTAAGCATTAAATGTAATAGTCCTGAGCTTTCTGTGATATTTCAATTTCCCATATGCTCAAATTGTATAAATGCTTTCCCAAATTCAAATCTCCAAATCCTGCTTTTTATCTCTCCAAAAAGAGAAAAAAAAATAAATTTAAGGTTAGTGTTCTGTGCACCCCCCACTTCTACTTAGTGTTCCTATTCCCTGATGTATCACTCACATATAGAATAGTGCCTGAGACATAGTAAGTGATCAACGCGTGTTTTTAAATGAATTAATTACTTAAAATGTTGATGCCTTCTTTGCGCCAGGCATTCAAGGGCCATTAAGATTAATCCACTAGAATTCTTATTCCCAGTGAAGCTACAGGTTGAAAGAAGAAGTAATACACCAAAATGAGTCAGAAGCAGACAAAGTAGCAAGTAACTTAGAACACTTCTAGTTTACATAGATCACCTCCCTTAACCTGAACGACAAACGGAACAGGTAGATATTGTCATTATCCCTGTTTTACAGATAGGAGCAAAAATAAACCAGGATATCTTTATAAAGGTGACACATCTGAAGTAAACTTTACAAGATAAGCAGAAGCTAGGTGTTTAGGGATGAAACCAGAGTCCACAGTGGTGAATGGTTTGTGATTCTTCCTGTTTGTGAGCTAAGGAGTGAGCCTACTCCAGTTGCATGAATGCACTTGAAGACATGAAACTCCAGGGCCAGAAACAAAGAACAGCTTGTTATTCACAGCAATAGCTTGCTTCCATGTCTAGGTATGGGTGCTACTGACTAGTTTTACCACTTCTGTTTCCCAAGTATCATCTGTAGGTAGCATATAGCGACAGTGCTCAAGCCCATTTGCCTTGCCCAGATCTCTTATTCTTCCATGATTCTTTCTGAATGGGGAAGTCCAGAAAAATGGGTCTAATCCCCAGCCACCTCATCATTTGGAAGAAATTTTGTAGGCAAAGTATGTTTCTGGTGGCAAGGAAATAACTTTGGGTTAATTCTAAGGTACTCCAGAATTGAGTTAAATTGCTAATAATAATCACTTTACCATTCTTTTTATTGGCATAGGGGAGAAGAAGGAAGGGGAAAGGGAACATTTTCAAAGACCTGGTGGGATTTTTTTGCATTCAATTATGATATCTGTATTCGCCCGCATGGGCCGCCATAACAAGATACCATAGCCCGGGCGGCTTACACGGGAGAGATTTATTTTCTTACGGTTCTGGAGACCGCAAGACAAAGACTAAGGTGCCAGCAGGGTTGGTGTTCAGTGAGAGCTCTCTTCAGTTGTAGATGATTGGCCTCTCCCTGCTTACACTGGTCCTTCCTCAGTGCATATGCACAAGAGAGCGAGGTGGGGGGCGGGGGGTAGGGAGGAAAGAGAAAGGGTATCGGTGCTTTCTAGTGTCTTTTCTTATATGGACACTAATATTATCAGATCACGGCCTCACCTTTATGACCTCATTTAAATTTAATTACTTCCTAAAGACCCTATCTCCAAATATATTCGCATTGGGCATTAGGTCTTCAGCATACAAATTTTAGGTAGGGCAATACAATTCAGTCCACAGCGATATCATATAAAACCTCAACTAACTCCAGAAGATCTTGATTCCCATTATTCAGAGGAGGAAACGGGCTCAGAAATGTTCAGTGAACCATGCCAGGTCACGAAACCGACAGGAGGGACAGCTAGAGATTGAAACGAATCTTCTGGCTTCAAAGGCCCATTTTTGATTTCAACATCGCAGGCTGCCACCAACGGCCATTTGCTCATATCTCCTCTATAATGACCAGTTACCAAGTGTCAGCAACCCTGCTAAAGAACTTTACAACACGATTTTTTTTTAACCCCTCAGCAATGATGGGAAGGCACGGAAGAGTTAAGTGACTTGCCAAAGAGCACAGTTAGAAAGTAGGATGACCCAAAACCCTTAAATCCAGGTTAATTTTATTCCAATGTCAACATTTTTGTTCTGTGTCTCTATAATGGATTTTGGAGGTTGGTCAATTACTCGCTAATCAATCATTTAATTAGAATGCATCATAAACCAAGGTACTCCAAGCTTTCCGAAACTATGGAAACTTTTGTAACATGAAAAAGAAAATCCACAGAACATTAATCAGGGTGAAAAGTTTTAATATATGTAAGGGCAAATGATATCAAAAATCAAATTTGTATTGGTTTATGCCTGAAATTCCACATTAAAGCGTGGAGGCCAGTATGAACTGGAATCCCGTGGAAGAAATAGTAAGAAATAGGGACTACCGTCCAGGAGCGTTTCCATAAAATGTCTTTGGTTTCACAGCTGTGTCTGGTGCAGTTAGTTAATGTTTTCCACCCAAAGGTGGCAGCACCCGTATTATTGCTTCTGGTGTGTTTCTGATTGCATTTAACGTAGCGGAGTCTCTGAGAGCTTCAAGGGACCCGAAAGGTCCTTGAGGGCAGCCCCATTGTTTTGAAACAGAGGAAGCTGAGGCCAAGAAATAATCTGTGACCTGCTGAACACCCCACAGCTTTTTAAAACCACAGCCCTAACTGGAATCCAAGGTCCCTGACTTTCTGCTCTGTCTTCGTATCCTAAGCTCTCCTCAGCGTTAGTCACAAATTCACAGCTGATGGGGGACGGTAAGAGGGTAAACTTGAGTTTACCAGGGGAAAAGAAGAAGGCAGGAGGGAGAGGAAGAAAAGAAAGTAAAAAAAGAAAGGCATTTAATTTGGGAAAGAAGACTTGCTGTAAGCAGAATCTTGAAGCAGGTTCTAACAGAGACGTCCAAAGTTTAATTCCACCTGCAAAATAGACCTCGTGTTCTAGAGGACAGCTGGGAATCCCTTGCTCTGCACAACATCAGATACGTAAATATATATATTTATTCTGCTAACCAGCCGCTTTCCTGGCTAAGGTACCACTAGGAGCCATTAGCTAGCTAGTGGGGGGCGCGGGGGAGCTGACAGTTCCTGAAATGGGATCATTCAGATTTTCACGACTTAGGAGGACATGGTGATAACATCTGTCCTCGCTTTGTTCTGGCCCCAGTTCCGTTTTCACATACAGATCTGGAAGCATGACACCTTCGGTATACCTTGCAGGAGGCTATGAAGCCACCAAAAGCTATAAACCTTCTGTAATAAAATATTGAATCGGGGCACCTTTGGAAAAACATGAAAGAAATGCCAGCCAATGCCCACTCTTCCGATAGGAAAACACGGAGACAGAGAAATTTCCGGGGGAAACAAGGGAGTTCATGATGCTTTGTTCCTTCTACAAGTATTTTTCGGAGCCTGGGCGGTGCTGCCTCAGACAATGGGGCCCACGGAGACTTAAATGAAGTAAACTCCGCCTGTATAATGGGACCAGGTGCCCAGCCGGGGACGGGGTGGAGCATCAGCCCCCGCGCCCAGTGTTGGCGGTCTCCCAGCACCGGCTCAATGGGAAAGAAGGAATAAGGCTGGAAGGCACGGTTGCTGTCATTTTTCTGCTGCTGTAGGGTATTACGGAAAGACCCAACTGGGCATCAATTTTTTAAAACTATTTTACCCTCGAGAACACATCATTTATCTCTTCATGTATGAAATGGGGACATAATTGCCCTGTCTAGCTCATCCGGAGGTTAATAGAATCAAAGGAGATTATATACGTGAAAGAACTTTTAAATCTGCATTTACGTATGTATATATGCATCTCTGGCCATATATGCCAAAAAGGGCTCCCATTATAATAAAACTATCGTTAAATATTATTTTCTGTACCTGGGAGTTTTCAGAGCTTCTCTTCCTTATTCTTTTCAAAACTGATAAACAACCAAGAGGTTCTATGGTTTCGACTCAAGCAGGGGTTGGCAAGCTTATTCTATAAAGTGCCAGACGGTCAACATTTTTGGCTTTCTAGGCCATGTGGTTCTACTGCTCCACTTTGTCTCTGTAGCTGGAGAGTAGCTTTAGACACTACATAGCAATGGGCGCCACTGTGTTTCTGTAAAACTTTATATACAAAGCACTGGTGGCAGGCAGAATTTGACCCTGTCGTCCGACGACTCCTGACCCAAAGTACTCACCTGAGCTCTACTTGGGAGCTACTTGGGAGCCGAGAGGCAAATGAGAGATACCAAGTAGAGATCTATCTCAATGTGGTGTTTGGGATGGGGGGAAGGAAAGCTTTTGGCAAAGGTAATCTTGAAAACTCTATTCAAACAGAAGAGGATTTGCAACTATTTATTGCACGTACGCTGTGTCAAGCACTGGTCTGGGTTGGAAGGGTGTACTGTTGCGTGAGCCAGGCCCTAGTTCCCTCATGGTGTTGACAGTCGAGACGATAGCTGAAACAACACTGGTGGAATATATGGGTTGGCGGAGAAAGTGCACAGTTTAGGTGAATAGGCTGTGACGTCAGAGCAGATCAGTTTGGAGCACTTCCTGTACAGTCTGGACCGTGTTCATCACAGTGGAGAGAGAGAAGCTCCTTTCCACCCAAGGAGCTTACTACTTACTGGGATTGGTAAAGCCAACTATTAAAGACAATAAATAAGGACTAAACTGAGTATGAGACAAGGAAGGCTTCACAAAGGAGGCAGGGACTAAGCTGGAGGGGCTGGGACAGGCTTGGTTAGACATTTCCCCAAAGGTTGTAGTTGGGGGAGAGAATGGATCTCTGAGCACATCCTTCTCCATTTGGGATCAGTCTTTGGTCAATGAGCAGAGAGAAACCTCACATCTCCTCTTTCACCTTCTGCCAATTGTCACAAAGAAAGATAAGTCAAAGAGTATCCTCTATCCACCCTCACCTCCTACCCCCAAATAAGTAACCTGGAGAAATACAGATTACCTTCCTGTTTGGTTGTTTCTTTGGGCGAAGCCCAAAGAGAAGCCCATTCCCACAAGGACAAAGCCTCCTCCATATGGCTTAAGGTCGAGAATGAACCTAGCTAATGTCTATTTTTTTTTAAGATTTTATTTATTTATTTGACACACAGAGAGAGAGATCACAAGTAGGTAGAGCAGCAGGCAGAGAGAGAGGAGGAAGCAGGCTCCCCGCTGAGCAGAGAGCCCGATGCGGGGCTCGATCCCAGAACCTGAGCCGAAGGCAGAGGCTTAACCCGCTGAGCCCCCCAGGCGCCCCATAGCTGATGTCTATTATAACAACAGTATGCCAGATATTTTAGAGCTGAGCTGGAAAGCTAAAGTCATGGACCATTATGTCAAGTGATCCTGTTTTATGGGAAAAAAACAACCACCTTTCTTCACCCCATGCTTGTAATACCATTGAAAAAAAAAAACAAGATTAGAATGAGAGTATTGAAATACCACAGAACTGATCACCTATCTATGCTGTATAGCTCAGAGAGCACTGTCCTATGTGGTCAAAATTCAGCCAACAAGGGGGTAAATGTGACACATTTGCAGACACATTTCCTGAAACCCAACCTAACAAAATACACATTCAAAAATATTTCATTTTAAATTTTGTAACAGAAAAAGTTGTTTTGTATTCCTAAGCAGGTGAGTCAGGCTGTGCACGCAGGAATGAAGTCATAAGAAGAGAGAAAGTCCAAGGAATATTTTGGAGAAATAATAGTAATGGCAAATAATAGCTAATGTTTGTTTACTATTTGTCATGCACCACACAGGGCTTTATATTAGTTGACTTATTAAACTTTACAGTACCACTGTGAACTCCGTAGTATTACTTTTGCTTTATTAGAGGTGATAAAACCAAGGCTAAGGGGATTACCTAATCTTCTAAGGCTCCCAGAAGGTAAATTCTGACCCAGCCAAAGCTTAAACCATAGTATAAGACTGCCTTGGGTGTAATCAAGAGAAGAGATGAGAAAGCACCTTCAAAAAAAGACTTTTTTTTTTTTTGAAGGGATAGTGAGGACAGGACCTGTATTTCTTTGAATCTACAAATTGAAGACTCATCAACTGTCATGGCTGGTTGAGAAACTTGTGGTCCAGAGTCACAGAATGTGTTGATGTCCAGAGCCTGGGTTTCCTGACTCCGTTTCCTGGACTTTCGCACTCTCCAGACCACCTTGGACCATCTTTTCCTTCTACAAAATGCTAAGAGATTTGAGAGGAAATATACCGGCTGGCAATGCCAACAAATCTCATTTGTTTTTGGTTTGGAGGTTTTTTAATTGAAGTACGGTTGGCCAATAGCATTATGTCAGTTTCAGGTGTGCATAGTGGTGTCCATATGAGTCTCTGTGTTACATAGTGCTCACCGTCTGTCACCATACGACATTATTATGGTATTATCGACTAGACTACGAAATCTTGTCTAATATGGTTTGGGGTAGGAAAAGAGACAAGCTCCCAATTCCTTTTTTTTTTTTTTAATTGCTTCTCCTTTTTAATTCTTTCTTAGTTCCTGCAGAGATGTATAGCTTTGTCCTTGGAAAAGAATGAAGCCAATATTTGTTTATTGTATTTTAGAGGCGAGCCAAAATTGTGCGTAATTAAACTCAAGAAGATAGAGTGCTTGTCCAAATGGGAAAAGAGCCTTGGAAGCTGCCAGTGCTGTGGCCCGTGAGAGCTCCTGTTCGTCATTCTTGAACTTGGAGTCTGTGTGTTGAGCGCCACTCTGGAATGCAAAGTCCACACTGTGAAGCCACTGTTGGGACACGTGCTTTGTATTTCTGTGATTGTCCAGGAGATTTCCTAAGTCATCAGATTCTTAAATGGGGATATAAACGAACTTTTCCCAGGCACCTACCGGACCTTTGCTTATTGTCCTGTTAAATCTTTACCGGGCCAACTCTTTCACGGCCTGCCCGTGGGTCAGGGGAAGCTGCCCCGAGGCACCTAACCTGACAATACTAGGGGTTGAACCCAAGGCCTTCCTTTCAGGTCCCCAACTGTGCTCTTTTCCCCACTGTCCCCTTTCCCCTTTCCCCAGATAACAGCTTGTCATACTTAGTGACAGGATTTGGGGATAAAAAATACTATCTTCAGAAAATTTTCATCTTGTTCCAGAAAAGCAGGTGAGTAGGTTACGAAGCTCTGTAGAGAATAACAGAATTGAAGCCAATGACAACTACAGAAAGTGGGAAATGAGGTGAACATTCTTAAACATGTTTACAGAATGCTTCCGGAATTTGCAGTGTGACGTCCCCACATGATCCCACTCATTCTCCCTTGACTGATCTGTGAGGAAAGCAGGGGAGGTGTGGTGTGGTTTTGCCAAAATTCACAAAGCGTAGCCGAGCCTAGGTGTCCCTCACCCCTGTTTTCCTCTCACCCCCATTTTCCCACCCCTCTCACCCCATGCTTTTCCTACTGGTTAGAATGCTTATGATCTGGAGATTGTCTAACCTCAATTGACTGTGGTGACTGCAGGACTGACAATGGACTGGGGTGTCTCCATCCACCGATGAGCTGAGAGACTTGCTCTACTCCTGCCTACAGCAGTGGTTTGCATCCCAGAGCGGCTTTTCAACACAGCCTTGTAGCTAGAAACAGGAGCCTTCCACATCCTCCCCGAGCCTCGTCTCTACCCCGCTGTTAATAACCTGTGGTGTTTTTAAATCTCTTCACTTATTTATTTGAGAGGCTGGATATAGTACAAGGTCGAAATGAACTTCATCTTAATTTTTATGCATTGAAACTTTCAGTAAAGAAAGTGTGGTCCATGTGATGCCTTGCCTTTTATTTTGTATGGTGCAGTGATGACATTTTATTTCCTTCCTTGGTGTCCTCAGCATATCAATCTTCTGAATGATTCCATGCTAGGGAGACTTGTGTTCTGTCATACTTTTGACTACACATGAGATAAGATGGTTTCTGATGAGACAACTTAAATTAAAAAACTTTTTTATACATGGGATACAGGATTATACTCATTGTAGAAAAGAAATTTAGGGAACATGAAGAGAGAAACCCACGGGTATGCCTGTCCCCAGATCCCATTTCCCCTCTTAGATGTTACCCACAGTAAACAGCTGGATGTGTTTCTCCTTAAGATTTCTTCTGTGTATTGTAAAAACAGTGTTTTCAAAAATCTTATGGCCCTGATTCTAACTATGGCCTCTCATGGCAGATGGTGAAATTTTGACAACACCCGAAGTTATACACACTGTCACAAAGACACAGCGATGGTATGACTAGACGACTGTCGTCACATAATTTAAAATTATGTGACTCCTGGGGCACGTGGGTGGGGCAGTCAGTTAAGGGTCCGACTTTTGGTTTCGGCTCAGGTCATGATCTCAGGGTGATTAGATGGAGCCCTGAGTCGGGCTCTGGACTTAGCACAGAGTCTACTTAAGGCTCTCTCTGCACTGCCTGTGCCCTCTCAAATAAATAAATAAATCTTTTATTACTGCATTTAAAAAATAAATAAAAAGTGTGACTCTTTCCCAGCCTATACTGGCTTGAACCAACAAATACTTAATATATATTAAAGACTTACTGTATTATCATATTATTATATATCACAAGTATAATATACATGTTATATAACATATATTATGATCTTATATATAATATACATATAATTATAATTATATATATAAATCCTGTACTTATCTTGAGAAGAACTTTATAACTTTTTTTTAATGTTAATCCTTCAACGTCAACCTATAGGAAATCACACAATTTCTGCGATTCTGCTTTAGAGATCTTCATTTATTAGCGAACCATGAGCCTTGAGAAATGGATATGGCCTCGGCAGAGCCCTGGCTTAGAAAGCAGTCTGTGGCTCTGCTTCTTGCTCTTGCAAACTAGTTATGTGACCTGGGTCCGCCACTTTGAGAGGCTTCTCTGATCTTGTCTTCAAAAGGAGGAGACCAATTCGTAAAGTCCGCATTTGATCTCACTTGCGGGCTGGGTCTTGCAGTAGACTCAGCCAGGCTGCCTTACCTCTATTCCCCTTAGTGTGTCTACTGCCTGCTCCCATTTCAGGGGCTCCTGCAGAAGGACAGTGTAGGTGGACGCGAGAGCCTATATATAAGGCACCCAGCGCGGGGGTGGGGGTGGTGGTGGTGGTGGTGGTATTAGGAGCAAAATCTCCCATCTAAATAGCAAACGTTACGTTTGTGTTCTCATCTGTGGGTCCACACTCAAATATCTTTCACACACGTAAAGATGAAAAAACACCTAAGGGGTCTTTGCAGCTCTGTGATCTTAGATCAGCTTTCTTAGTCTACAAAATGAGTGGGCCAGACTCATTAGAAAACTTCCAAATCTAGCCCCCCTCTACTTTATATGAAGGAAGTATTTATTGCTTGCCTGCGATGTTTAAATCCATGTGCAAACTTCATGTGCAGATGACCTTGGGCTTCGTTCTTAGTCACCTGCTAAAGTTTGCGGGGGTCAAAGAATATCTGAAACATCGCAAATGGCATGACGTTTCTCAACTTGCAAAATCATCCAATTTATTAAAATAATTTGTATTTTTTTATTAACAGAGAGTCATTTGACCCACAAATGAGGATAATTGGATGCATTTCACAAGAGAAAGAAAGACAGCTTTTGCCACCTTGCCCTGCTGTTGAAAAATTAAACTCTAAAGTACATGAGGAAATGAGATTACTCCCAGAAAAATGTCGTTTGCTCTGGAAACTCTTCATATGTCACTAGTTCCAAATTCTGTCAAATTGCCACCTTCTCAATAGCACACGGAGAAATGAATCAACAGTGGTAACACTAAATGGGGAGTTAGAAATTATGGGTAACGCCAATTAAATAGGTGATATTTTTTCTGGTGGTATTTATTTGTGGGAGTCTGAATGAAGATGTTACCTTATATGGCAAAAAGAATTTTGCATGTGTGATTAAGGATCTGAAAATGGGGAGATAAACTGGATGATTCGGGTAATCACAGGTGTCCTTACAAAGGCAGGCAGAGGAGGTGTGACTATGGAATAGATGTGTTGATGGAAGGAAGAGACTAGCGTGATGTGGCTGTAAGCCCAGGAATGACATGTGACACTCGGGAGAGCTGTCAGCCTCTAGAAACTGAAGAGGCAAGGAACAGGTTCTCCCTTGGCGCTTCCAGAAGGACCCGACCCTGTGGGCACCTTGACTTTAGTCTTATAAGATGAATATTGGACTTCAGAGCTATCATAGAATAAACTTGTATTGTTTCAAGCTATGAAGTTTGTGGTAAATGTGTTAGAGCAGAAAGAGTAAGCTAATATACTCATTTGAAGGCTTTACTGTTTATTTAGCAGTTTGATTTCCGGAGAAAGGGTGACAAGTATCTTTAGGGCCATGAGTAGCCATTTGGTTGAATATTCTTGAAATTCCTTTGGTTGGTAAGCTTTGTTTGTTTATAGACTTTATTTATTTATTTGAGAGAGAGAGAGAGAGCAAGCACGAGTGGGGGTCAGAGGGAGAGGGAGAAGCAGGCTCCCCATCGAGCAGGGAGCCCGACGTGGGACCTGATCCCAGGATCCTGGAACAATGACCAGAGCCAAAGGCAGACACTTAACCAACTGAGCCACCAAGGTTGGTAAGCTTTGTAATGGGAATCTATTTCTGATATGGTGCAGAAGGAGATACTCATGGTAGTTATCCATGATCAGAGATAGAGGCAAGTATAGTAGGGGGAGAGGGGATAGATACAAGTCTACCCGTGGCTGGCTGCCGTAAAAAATACCATGGACTGTGTAGTTTAAACCACAAAAACTGCTTCTCTCCCAGGTTTGGAGGCTGGAAAGTCTAAGACCAGGGTTCTGGCTGATTCAGTTCCTGGTGAGGACTCTTCCTAGATTTTAGTTGGCTGCCATCTTGCTCTGTGCTTCCATGACCTCTTCTTTGTGAGTGTGTGGACAGCAAGCTCTCTCCTGTCTTTCTTTAAAAGGGCACTAATGCCATCAGGAGGGCCCCACTCTCATGCCCTCATTTAACTCTAATCACACTTCAAAGGCCCTACCCCCAAATATCATCACACTGAGTATTAGGGCTTCCACATCAAAGGGGGGTGGTCGGGGTCACAATTCAATCCACAGCAGGAGATAACTATAATACCAATGGTGGTTCTCTTTTCTGGCAATTTTATACCCTGACCTGGAAAACTCTAAGTGGTAAACATTAATGAATTATTGGGAATAAGAGTATTGATAGCATCTGAGTTTGAGAAGTCTTGCCTCCAAAGATGAAAAACGGGAAATATTTCTTTGTACCTCATTCAGATTTAGAAGATGCATTTCAAGATAAAGCCCTACCCGACACACAGTCCATGTCCAATTCATGTCAACACAAGCTGGGAGTGGGGATTCATAATCTCTTTGTAAATGCAGTTGGTCTGGTGAGTGCTTTCCATACAAGTGGTTGTATTCTTCTTTGGACAGAACGCACAAGTATGTGAACATGTACAAATAAAGTGCTGCTTTCCAAAATGATTAACTTGGTTGTTAAACTACTTATTTAAGCCTCAAGAGGCCCATGGTTAGAGAAAAAAGCTATGTTAGTAGCTCCTGAAAAGGAAGCATCGATTCCAGAGACACAGATGAATGAAGATCATAAGAAAGCTAGGATCATTGCCTCCTGCAACCTTGTCTTTGATCCGCTTAAAGGTGTGCATGAATATGGAATGTTGTCAGACAAAAGCGAACACAGGAAGCTCTCTCTGCAGAAACCAAGTGCTCCAGAAATCCTTTCCCTTACCTAATGATATCCAGTCACAAGACATTTTGCTAGAGCTTGAACCTTCTAATAGGAGACAGAATTATACATAGATTCTTACAGAGACAAACAAGAAAGAAGAAGTGTAAGATGTTCTCTGAGGTTTAGATACTTTTTTTTACAGATGGTCTACAAGGTTATGTAATTTGTGTGAGTAGTGTGTGTGAATACACATATTTCACATATAAATATTATATATATCATATATAATACACACACACACATGTTTTATTGGATCAGAGAAACTTTCTAGCCTTAGTGGAAGGGATATTAGGAAAGATTCCATTTCAGAGATTATAGGAAATCTAGTCAAAGGGTAAAGACAGAAGTCTATTGCTGCTGAGATGTCCAGAGTCATCTTCAGCAAGAAGCTACCCTTTTTATGAAAAGTGGGTATTTTGAGGGCAATCATTAAACTTCTTTCTCAGGAAGGCTACACTTGTCAACCCCTCTTGCAGATATTTCTGGGGGTTTGTCTATCTTTCTCCCAAGATAGACAGGTGCCCAGCTCACATGCCAGTGTTCACAGGAAGAGTGTGGGTTTGCCTCAGACCAGTCTCTGCTGGGGTGACTCCAAATCAGTACTACTTAATAGAAATATAATGTGAGCTACGTACATACTTGTAAAATTTCCAGTAGCCACATTAAAAAACCGTAAAAAGAAATGGGTGAGATTTTATGGCCTATTTTATTTACCCCAATATACTGAAAATGTTATTGCAACATGTAATCAATGTTAGAAACTATTGATGATGTATTTTACATTATATTTCGTACTAAGCCTTTGAGATCTGGTATTCATTTTATACTCGTGGCACATCTCATTGCAAGCCAGCACTTGAAATCAAGTGCTCCGTAGTCACCTATGCCTCTTAACTACCACACTCGTCAGCTGCTCTAGATAAAATGCCGTAGATTGTCTGAACGGCCCTTAGATTGTTGGGTGTGAGTAGGACGTGACTCTTGTTTTCTGACTTACAGAGTCCAAGCCCATAGTAGATACTCACTGACATGGAAATGCTCACTTACATCTCCTGGCGTGCGATTTCCCGCTTTTGTCCAGTGTATTCTAGTGTCCTCACGTGGTCACCTGCCTCTCGCCCCCACCCCACCCTCATTCTGCCTTCTGGGCTCCACACCAAATCGCCCACATTCGTGCTTGAACACCTGCACCTCACACGCCAGCCCCAGGCCGGGCTCCATGCACGCCACACTCCCTTCTGCCTTCCCTTCCTCATTCCCCTCGCAGGGCCGTGTGAGATTTTGAAGGGGTTCTTTCTTAACTCCCAGAAACGGGCAATCCGATTTCAGATGGAACGATAGAGCACAAACTACCTCTCTTTCTAATCTTGGAGAACTTCCGGCTTCATGCTGCGAGGGGCTACTTCAGAGGAACGTGAACTCCCTCCTGTAAAAGAAAGCTTACAGGAAGCAGGAAGTCCAAATTTGTAAAATAGCAATCACCTTTTAAGGCTCTCTTCCTATGTACACGTCTTTTACCTATGTAGCTGTTGCCTATCTATCTATGAAACATGATAGATATGATCTATCTATGCCTCGTGTTGGCAGAGGATTTTATTTTTATCACCATCAAATCTTTTTTTATCATTTTTATCAGAGGATTTTACTTTTCCCATTTGTATCTCATTTGCTCTTCAAAAATCTTGTGACATAACAGATTAATTTCATCACTTCCATTTTTCAGATTAAGAAGAAGTTGAAACCTTTGCATAAGAGCAGTGGGCAATGTTTACTTATCCCTTAAAAGACTGTATCCTATAGCTCAGTGCTGCTGGGTCCAAATTGGTAGCCATAGCCTCTTGTGGCTATTTAAATTTAAATCAAAGTTAGTCAATACTGAATAAAATGAAAAGTTCCATTCTTCTGTTGTGACAGTCACACTTCAAAGGCTCAATTGTCACATGTGGGTAGTGGCTACCCTGTCGGGCAGCACAGACGGGCAGCATTTCTATCGTTGTAAAAAGTTCTATTGGACAGCACTGTCTTGGAAAGACACCCCAGCCCCTTTCAAAGGCTCAAACTTCTCTTCTGCCATTCCGACGCCCATACTGCCTGCTTGACAACAGCGCAGGACTGCAGTAGGCATGCTCTGGGCTTCAAAGTGGGATCGTGACCTTCGCTGCTATCAAACGCCATTTAGGATGAATCTCTCCTTGTCAAAGCATCACTTGACAGCGAGGAGAAGCAGCCCAGGGCAGTACCAGCCGTCTTTGGAAAAGGCTGAAGTTGAACCTGAAATTGATAGGATTCACTGAACAATCAAGGCACTAACTTCAAGTTGGTGTGACAGGGCAGACAAAGAGACTAGTTTTCTAAGCAGTTGTCCCACTGAGTCTTGGAATTGGTCTTCCAAGATAGTAGCCATAACTAAGAGGGATTTTCAAACTCTTCTTTTGCATACTTTGGGTTGGTTTTTCAGAGGAGTTTGGATTGAGGATGATAAAGGTTTGTTTCAAATTACAATTATTTCTTTAGCCAAATGGGACTGGAGGGATATAAGGGCATACACAGGCAAATGAAAACTGAAATAAGCAACTTCATTTCTTCAATAAATATCTATTAAGGGAACTATGAGCCAAATGCCATGCTAATTGTTAGGAGGATAAAAAGAAACATAAGACTTAGTCCCTGTCCTTAAGATGCTTAAAGGTAATTAGGAAGATTAAAATAATCAGTCATGAAAATAGCTCTCCTTTATGGAGCGCTTATTCCCTTCCACAAACTATGCTAACCACTTAATATAGATTATTTCACTTAAGGATCCTCAAAATCCTAGGAAGTAAATAAGTGGGCAACTGCCAAAGCAGAGATTAAATTGGATTGAGAGAGATACTGAGAATCCCAGCCTCTCCTTTGTCTATGTGTGGAAAAGCCATAGGAATAGACCTTTTTATTCAGAATACAGCTACATAAGTGGTCACTTAGTTTTATAATTATAGCATTTGGGTGCTTTTAGTTATGTATTTATTTATTTTTACTTGACTAATACTGACACTTCTGTAGGTCCTTGGTATACAAAGCTGGCCCTGGGGGGAGATGGCCCAACTTCTAGATAAATGACCCAATTTACCTAGAAGTTCAAGGTTTTCTGAGGAAGAAGGGGAAAATCCTAGCCCTACTTCCCACATATTCATATATATACATATACATATATATACATTTACACACACGCACACACACACACCAGAGTAGATCAGGTGGGTCCCAATCAAGATGCTCTGGTGGATAAACTGAACCAGAGGTAGGTGTCTATGTGTTTGGTAAGAGTGAGAGACCAAAAATTATGCCTGGTGACTAATGAAAATGCCAGAGTAATGATGCCCTTGCTCTAGTGCCCAAAGTCTCAGTTCCCTGGAACAAGGAAAAGCAGGTGAATGGGGAGATTTATAATATGCATTAACTGAATAGTCTCTGGGATCATCAGAAGCAAAGCAATCTGTATATTTTGCTAAATTCCTTGCTTCCCTAAGTTATTTAGTGAGGTATGAAGAAGAAAATATCACATATAGTATTTGGCCTAAAAGTCTTGTTAATTAACGTTCCATAGAACATCGGTTAAGAAATGCTACAGAGATGTGCTCTCCTCAGAGCCATCCTCCCTCCGTTCCCCAACCCTACGATGCATGCGTATTAGTTTGCATATGAAACAAATATAGGAGGGTGAGCTAATATTTACATTTCAGAATCAAGATACCAAATGGCTTTGACTGGGACAGGTAGAACCATAATTCCCCATTTCTATGCTGAAATTTGGATTACAGTAAATTATGAAAAAGAGCAAAAATACAAATAGTGAGTCTCAGAGTTCTGTTTCAGTGGTAGTTCGTGTAAAGAAACCCATGGATTTTCAATGTTGTAAAGTTCAACATGAAACAACTGTGTCGTGCCTGACCCCCCCCCCCACCCACAATCAGATAAATTTTGGTGGCTCTAGGAGTTTCACTTACAGCTCTGCTGTTGTGTCCTACATGGGTTCTACTGTTGGTGGAGATTTAAGAGGGAAGTGGTAAAACCATAGCAATTCCATGGACTGTGCAGTGTCATTTATGTCAACTGGAGTACGAGAGAACTCATTCTCCAGTATTCTCTTCACTGTATGGTTCTGAGTTAGAGTTGGCTGAAAAAGGTGCTTCTAGAAGACTTGGATGCTACCAGTCAAGGAGCAGCCATTGCTCTCTGAAGGTTGTGGTGTTAGATGTCGGAGACTTAGAGATGACTGGTTGTTCTTACTTTCTGCTCTGCATTTAGCTCTTCTTCCTGACTACTGATCCCACTGAGTAGGGTGGCCCCAGCCCGTCATCAGAGGCTGGAATGTTGATCCACCATCCCCTCCCTAGCTCCCTCTTTGTGACACTTCTTCTGGCAGTCAGGTGATCTGGGTATTCTTAGATTGATGTGGTGACTCCTCTAATTTCCCAACAGCCCCTTTTGACCTTCATTTCCTGGCTCCTCCCACAATTATGTAAGTCTTATATTAATTTCTGTATCTCGCAGCTCATATCTGCTTCCCCAATTGAATCCTGAGTCAGCTTTTTAACAATCATAAATGACTCTATGTGGTGTGTAGCTATCATTATTGTTATGTATCTGAAGAGTGCTAATTCTTTTTTTTTTTTTAAGATTTTATTTATTTCACAGAGGGAGAGAGATCACAAGGAGGCAGAGAGGCAGGCAGACAGAGAGAGGGGGAAGCAGGCTCCCTGCTGAGCAGGGAGCCCGATGCGGGCCTCGATCCCAGGACCCTGAGATCATGACCTGAGCCGAAGGCAGAGGCTTTAACCCACTGAGCCACCCAGGCGCCCAAGAGTGCTAATTCTTTACCGGGCACCATTCTAAGAGCTTTGCATACAATCATTCATTTATTCTTCCTAGAAGTCCTATGAAGTAAATACCACTATTATTTCCATTTATAAGAGAAGAAATGGAAACACAGAAAAGTTGCGAAATTTGCTAAAGTTTCTTTAGTTAGTGAAGGGCAGCCCCAAGATTCATACGTGAATCTGACTCAGGAATCCATTCTCCTAACCACTCCAGAGATGAGGCCAATCAGAGTTATGGGTGTCCCAGGAATCGTGTCTAAAAAGGAATCATTAAAAAATAAAGGAGATAAAATCTAAAAAAAAGTAATTCACAGTAAATATTGTCAAATATCTCAGGGAGAGTGATAAGAAGAGAGTAAGCTTGTTTATTCATCTCCTGCTGGGAAGAACTGTAACTATCTGGTAGAAGTTGGGGAGATAGGTTTTATTACTTTAAAAACTCTCCAATTATTAGTGTTCAAAAGTGAAATATCCTGCATGCTGATACTTTTTAACCATACACAGAATGATCATCAGTCAAAAAGATGGCCAGGGAAGTTTAGATTGATTGTGAACTAAGCACTCTTTCACTCACTGAAGAAGTATTTCCAGAGTACCATGCATTTTTCTTACACCAGACATAACAAAACAGACATGGTTCTGCATAATATTTCCAGTCCAGTAATTACTGATATGAGACAACAAAAATCATGTATATTACATATACATACACTAAACATATAATACAACCCATGATGAGTACTCTGAAGGACAAATAAAGCATGTAAAAGAGAATATGACCTAATCAGTAGCTCCAGGAAGACTTCCATTAGGAAATTACAATCAGTCTACATCTACTGACTGAATAAGAGTTTTCTGGGTGAAGGGGTGGGATACGGTATCAGGCAAAGAGGACGTCTATTCATAGGCCCAAAGGCAGGAAAGTGAGTGGCAGTGGTTCCTTCTTTCCTTTCTTCCTTCCGGGAGAAAGAGAGTGCAAGTCGGGGAGGGGCAGAGGGCAAGAGAATCTTAAGCAGACTCCACACCTAGCATGGAGCCCAATGTGGGGCTCAATCTCAGGACCCTGAGATCATTACCTGAACTGAAATCATGAGTCAGATGCTAACTGACTGAGCCACCCAGGTGCCCCAATATTGGCATTTCAAAAGGTCAAATGGCTGAAGGGCAGATTGTTAGAAAAGGAAATACTATGGCATTCTGCAGGTAGATGAGACAGATGATGTAGACCTACTGGGGTAGATTTTTGTCTTTAGCCAAAGGGGATGTGGGAGGATTTTAATGAGGGGAGTTGACATGGGCATCATTATAGATTACAAGTATCATTTTGGATGCAGTGGGAAGACTGGTTAAAAATGGAGCCAGAGAAGAGTTTGGTGGCTCTTACAGAGTTCAAGTAAAAGAGAAGAGTCATGTGGAACTGGGTAGAGATGGAGAGGAGTAAACAGATCCCAGATAGGTTTTAAAGGCAAAATGTATAGGGCTGAAATTGCAGTCTTGGATATGAGAAGTAATGGAGAGAGAAATCACCAAGATAATGCCCAAGGTTCTGATTTGTACAACTGGTAACCCTAGCTTGAAATGCGCTGAGATAAGCATGTCAGAAGAGGGTTGAATCTGGAGAACAGATGGGATAGGAGACTATGAGGCCAGTTTGGGAAAGGTTTTATTGAGCTGTTGGAAACGTCCAATAGAGGTAATTGGGTAAGCAATTGGCTAATTGGGTTGGTGCTGGTGAAGGTGTGGCCTTGAGATAATATCTGAGAAAATATTTGCACGCAGATGGAGACAAACTATGAAGGTAGGTGACAGGGCTTGGGAAAGGGTGTAACACAAGCGAAGAGGGGCCAGGGATGCGTCTGGATGAACTCTAATGTTAAAAAGCCTGACCCTAGAGGATGTACAGGCAAAGGAGCCTGGGAAGAAGGACTATCAGGACAGGGTGGTGACTTGGAAGCAAAGAATGGAGAAGCATTTTCAAACAGTGAAGAGAAAACACTATGTGATATCCAAGATGGCTTCAAGCTCCAAAATTTTATTATTCTATACTTTGGAAAATAGGTATGGAATTTTCCATTTTATGATTCTATTCTGAATATCTTTCAGCATGATCAATTCAGATAGTCAAGAGAGCCTGACACCTGTATCATGTTTTCACACATGTTATTGTCTGGCCCCTCACACAGTTGAGGAAGAATGAGGAATATGTCCTTCAGGTGTTTTCAAATAAGGAAACTGAATTTCAGAAAATCAAGTGTTTTGCCTAAGGTTGTAACTAGGAAAGATAATTTGACTTTTTGGCCATTTAATTTTCTTTCTCTTCAATGTTTCTTCATATAGAATATTATATTAAGTTTCAACCAGTCTCTCTTTAAATTATAAGAAATTCTAAGTGGTTAACATGTCTATGTTTGACTGTATTGATCTTTAAAAGCTCACAGCTTACCAATCTTAAAGCTGTCTTGGAGTGTGGCTGAAAATAAATTTTAAAAATTTGACCTCAAGAAATTTACCTGGATTAAAATAACCATATTTTTCTTGGAGAATAGTCTCTTTCTGTATATATTACAGGTCAGTTCAGTGCTTATATTCTCTTAATTGATCGTCATGGAAACATGTGCAAGTTTATAAGCTGCTAGACCAAATCTATAGTCGTTACATGGTGAGCTCCCCATTGATGATGTCCACCATCAGTGTAACCAAGTGAAATTTTGACTTACAGCACTAAATTAGTAGCCAATTTTGAAGTCTATGTCAACTTTTTTTGGTTAATAAAAAAGTAGAACAACTTTTCTTATAGAAACAATGTAAAGGTTGGTAATGAAAATGAATGCAACACACATAAAAGTCACCAGTGGTTTAAGAAATAATTCTTTTGACATTAGCCATAATCTGTAAGGGGCATTTCAAGAAACTCTGCTTAGCAAGGTACTGAAGAGAATAATTTAGTTGAAAGAATAAGTTACTATCTAAATCAAATGTGCATATTGTCTTGGAAGCCAACTTAGTTCATTAAAACAAAAGAAAAATGAGCTGTAATCTTTTTATTTCAGAAACTGATGATTAAATAAAGCTGTCAAATTTTACTCCGGTACAATATTGTATAGCAATTACTTGGTATGTCAACATGTTTTAAAGACTTGTATCTTATTTGCTGAAATTTATTTTTCTTTATTTTTCACTGGGTCTATAAGGTCACCTAATTCTCTTCCTCCAGCCTGATAATCCAGAATCTCCATCCACTCTTCCCTTTACCTTCCATTCCAACATGCCCAGCTGCCTTGGAACACTCTACCCTCCCTACACACCCCTTTCAGAATTTAGCATTACCTTATTATGCTGCCTGCTTCCTTGCTCATCTCTGTTAAGTCATCCCCTCTCCCCCAGACTGTCAATATTTGATGTTATTTGTTTATTTTCTCAGGAGCTCTTTTTCTCTGATCACCAAACAACACACTTTGCACAAAATCAAAATAAAACAGAAAGGTAAAAATCAGAAACTGATAATGCCCTATAGCTTCCCCCATATCAGTGACCTCTCTTCTGTAAGTGTAAAAAATGTGTATTTTCTTTTATAAGCATACAGAAGTATTTGTATTTTATATGGCTCTTGGCTATATTTATTCTTCTGCAAATTACTTTTCCTTAATTGCATCATATGGATTAGTTTTTACATTCTCTATTTCAGTTATAATTTATATAAAACTTTGTTAACAGCTGCAGTAAACTCTGTTGAATGAATGAACTCAATATAACTCCCATGTTATGCTTATGATATCTGAGAGGGCATATAAGCACATATGATGACATGATAATGACAGATCATGTCTGAAAGTCACAGAGTTCAAGGTCAAAGTGAAATAGGGGTCAGCAAAATTTTTTTTAAAAGAACCAGATCATATTTTAGGCTCCGTGGACCATATGATCTTAGTTACAACTCCTTCAGTCTGCTGTTGTGGTGCCAATATAGCCACTGACTATACACAAATGAATGAATGTGGCTGTGTCCCAATAAAACTTTATTTACAAAAGCAAGCAGTGGGTCAGATTGCCCCAGAAGCCATAGTTTGCCAGCCCTGATGTAAGTCATTCTTTTTCCTATTGTCAGTCTATTCAGAGTTCACTTCTGTTGGACTCTTTCTGTTCTCCCTCCTCTTCCTCCTCTCTCATGTTTCTCACAGACTTGTGTACTACTTTGCTGTTTCCAGGGCCCCCAGTTCCGATGCTAGAATGGTAGATTCGAGCTAAAGTTCTGTTCATAGCTATAAAGTTCTTCAGATTTGCTTAGAGTAAACAAACAATTTCTGTTTCTAATATTGTTTTTCTAAATATTATTTCCTTATAGTATTTACTATCTGGCCCTTTACAGAAAAAGCTTGCCGACCTTTGTTTTATAAATATCTTTGGAGGCAGAACTGTTCTAGTCCCACAGAACTCCCTTGCTCCCCTTTTATGGTGGCTTGCACCCCACCCCCGTCACCCCGTCCCTGTTCCCTGGCAACCACTAATTTGTTTTCCATCTCTATCGATTACAATCCTATCTTCTTTTCATCTTTGCATCCACATGCCTTACTATGAGTGCCTGGCACACACATATTTATTAAATATGTGTTGAATGAATGAATGGAAACAATGCTAAACGTTCCTTTTTAAAGTTGAAGACATAAAAAATGGAGTATCTCATATTAAATTTCTGAGTGTTTGAAAATTATGATTAAGGTTGCAAAATAATTCAAACTACCTATACTAGCATTTTAATATAGCGTTTTCTGAAGATGTAAATGAAGTCCAGAAGTCCACAGAAGAGTGATTAAGATGGGGTTAGGACGTCACAATGACCTCCTTGGAGGGCTTGCTAATTGTGTTACACAGGAAGTGTGACCCTGGCACTTCACAATGGGTCATTTTTCAGCTCATGCACTAATCAGGAAGTGACTTGAAAGGCCCTACCCTTTCCTGTACCTTAGCAGAGACGACTAGAGCAGGCCTCTGAAGACTGATTAGACCAAGTCTGAAAGCCATCACTGCTCACTGCCACTTTCAGGGGCAAGCCTTCAAGACATCCTCTGGACGAAAGAGTTCTTGGAGGAAACCTCGGATAAGTTAAGAAGTGAGGGGATCCCTGTGTGTCACGTGCCATACAAACAGCCAAAGCTACACAGAGAACCATTACCTGAACTTAGACATCACAAAAGGAAACTGGAGGACACCAGTGGACCCCAAATTGGGGCACCCAAGGGCTGTGCAGGCACAGATTTAGATTTTCAGTTTTAGACCTTCAAGTTCCTAAAATTTCAGTAGCTGAAATTGCATGTGAGTTCCCCAAAACTCTTCTCCCATTTGACATAATAGAAGCATTTCTCCTCATCCATCCACAAAATTCCCTGGGGTGGGAACCTCAAGAGTACCAAGTGAAAGAGGAGGATCTGTTTGCTATCAGTCAGGCATTGTTGCCTAGGAGGACTTCCTGTCGTACACATTTGCTCTTCCGGGTGAAGCTTGTTCTTGGAAGACTGAGTGGCTCTGAGGGAAGGTCCCATAAGAGCAAAGCAAAGTGGTGGAAAGTACTGAACACTGAAAACAGCTTACAAAAGCATTAAAATCAAATTTGTTTCAACTCTTCTCCATACTTATCCTTAGGACATATAATGAGCTGAAAACAACGAGCACCTTCCAATAGCTGAGGCGGGACAGATAGGTTCTCTCTATATTGATTCTCTTCCACACAACAAATATTTCCTACTACTATGAAAGTTTTCAAGATACAGTGGGTAAAACTTGAATGAAAGTTTTACATAATTTCTTTAAAATCACCAGATGTTATTTTAGTAGTAATTACTATTTTATCAAAAGTATGTTCTGAAATGTTCACTTCTAATATAGTACACCTTTATTTTACTCTACTCCCCAAACTACTTACTGTTTCCATTTCCTATGAACAAAACGTATGTTAGCCAATCATCCAATTTTAGCAACATCTGCTCTTTTATTATGTATGTAAGTTTGACTGTAGTGCCTAATAAATGGTATTATTTCCAATTTTAAAAATTTGATTCTTATTTAATCACTCCTAAAAGACAAGCAGCAAAATACAGTCACTAAATTCTATGCCGTTTTATCATGCTTCTTGCTTTATAAATAAGACAATTTTAGCTATATTTTATATTCTCACTAAGTAGAAAATGAGTAATAGGATATTGATTTATTATCTTAAAAACTTATTATAGATGTATTAATTATATTAGGTCTATAGTGATTTAATCTTGAATAACTATGGTAATGTGTTTTCCAAGATATGGTCTATTATTCTTTGTGTATTAAAAAGCATTCCCTAAAGACCTTAATACTATGCTTACTCCAACTAAAAAACAGGACCACCCTTTTTCTGATGGAAAATAGGCTTTATATGGCTGATGGGTAGAAAATAAAAGTCAGCCTTCTTAAACAAGTTACATGGCAGAGAATTCCTATAACCTGAATAAGCAAAATCTGTAGCTCCAGGGTTTTGGCAGAGGTATTATTTAAAGTTCATGATAAAATAAAAGTATTTTATCAAAAAATAATGCAATTGGGTGCCTGGGTGGCTCAGTGGGTTAAAGCCTCTGCCTTTGGCTCAGGTCATGATCTCAGGGTCCTGGGATTGAGCTCCATATCGGGCTCCCTGCTCGGCGGGAAGCCTGCTTCCTCCTCTCTTACTGCCTGCCTCTCAGCCTACTTGTGATCTCTCTCCCTCTCTGTCAAATAAATAAATGGACTCTTAAAAAAATAATAATTCAACTGCAAAAGAGTACAAAACTACAGTGTTTTGATTTTTCTCAATTCTTTCCATAGTTAAACAAGATGGCTTTAATTTGAAGAGTAACAAATACAATTAAAAACAATTTTCAATGTTTGGATGAAGACTCTATTTCCTGAAATATAGACGGTGAATGGCTAACTCAAATGTCTAAATCATAAATTTTAATGTTTTGCAATTCAGATTTCCAGTTTTTTATATTCCACAAAATTAAAGGAGTCAATTAAATTGTTAGTTGATACATCAGTTAAAAAAACACTTTTGATGATAGAACATTGTGTGAGTTTTGGTTTATAACAAGGAAGGAGTTCAAAGAATAAAGTGACGTTGCTTTAAAAAAAATGTCCATCTCATATAGTTATGTGAACATGGTAAAAAATGGATACAGAATCAATGGCAACCCTTATTTCATTTGGGAATTAAACCATTTTTTTTCCATAGATACATGAACTAATTGAGAAAAAACAACCCAATTTATCTCATTGGAGAGCATTTGCATTAAAACTTGATTCCTTGTATATTTATTTATTAAAATTTGTAAACTAAAAACGCTGTTTAGATCAAATATTTTAAAATAATAATTATAATGATAACTTATTTCAGCAAGATTTTGATCACATGAAGACTTAATTAAGGTCACAGGAAATTAAATCACTTTAAAAATTTAAATATAGTTTATATATGCATTTACATGCACATGTATATGTGTATATGTATATTGCATATTTATATATAATTATTATTTTCTTTCAATCGGGATTTTCTAATTCTTCAGTTCTGGGAAATATTTTTGAATTATTCCTTTTACTTCACCTCCATGATGAGTTTTCTAATTTTCTTACTTTTTCTAATGTTTGAGTTCTGTTCTTTTGCTCCCCCTAAAGGGAGTTTTCCTTAATTTTATCCTTAAGCATTTCTATTTAATTTCTGCTATCCTATTTAAAACTTCCAAAAGTCTTTGTTTTGTCCTTTTTGCTTTAATAGTACTTTTTATTTAATGAACCCAAATCCCTTACCTCCCTGAGCTTAACGATAGGTTGTTTTTTGTTTTTTTTTAGGATTGTCTTTATTTATTTAGAGAGAGATAGAGTGCACGCAGGTGTGTGAGAGCAGGGGGGAGGGGCAGAAGGAGGGACAGAGAATCCCAAGCCGACTTCATGCTGGGTGTGAAGTGGGCGCCGGCTGGACCTCAAGACCCTGAGGTCATGACCTGAGCCGAAATCAAGAGTCAGATGTTTAACCGGCTGAGCCAACGAGGCACCCCGTGGTAGCTTATTTCTAAACATTTTCTTCTTCCTGTAGTGTCTGCTTTTTCTAAGGTTTTTTGTTCTATTTCTGTTTGTTCATTTTGGTCTGTATCGTTCACGGTAGACTCATGTTCCCTACTACAGTAGCCAGTACACGTATGGATTATTGAGTAATGGGAATCCAAAATGCAATGTGCTATACATGTAAAAAACAGTCTGGACTTGGAGAACTTAGAATGCAAGAAAGGATGGAAATATCTCATTAATAGTTTTATATTTCTTACATGATGAAATAATATTAGAAATATATTGAAATACAAATACAAATTACTATGTGTTAATATAAATTTAATTATGAATACATAATTATATATAAAATATATGCTATATAATAAAAACAAACATAAATTGTATTAATATAAATATAAATAATTATTTTAAAATAATGCATATTAATTTTTTCTTATTGTGGCTACCCGAGAAGTTTGAGGTGCATATGTAGCTTGTATTATGTATCTAATTGGGAAGTCCTACATTAGGTCCTTTCTCAGATGTCTGGCAAATTTTGGTTTTGTGCATGTGTGTGAAGTAGCGTGCTTATGTACTTATAACAGGTTTATTGAGATATAACTCACATGCCCTAATATACCCTTTAGTAACTTTTAGTATATTCAGAGTTGTGTAATCATCATCACTATCAAATAATAAAACATTTACATCCACCTAGAAATAAACCCTTTTATCCATTAGTAGTGCACTCCCCACTCCCATATCCCTACAGTCCCTGGAAACCATGAATCTACTTTCTTTTTCTATGAAGGCACCTATTCTGTAGATTCCCTATACATGGAATTACACAATATATAGCCTTTTGTGACTGGCTTCTCTCACTTTGCATAATGTCTTCAGGGTTCATTCATGTTGTAGCCTGTGTCGTTCCTGCATTCTTGTCTATTACTGAACAATATTCCAGTGTATGGATACTACATCTTATGTACCTATTCATTAGTTGATAGATATTTGGGTGGTCCCCACTTTTTTGTTATTATGAATAATGTCGCTGTGAACACCCATGTACTAGTATTTGTGAGGACACGAGTCCTCATTTCTCTTGGGCACAGTGCTGGGAGTGTTCGTATTGACAGACTGAGGCGCTGTCCAGCTTGCTGGACTCTGAGCATGGGTGTGAGGCTAGCAGAGCGTGGACCTTCCTGTCTGGGGATACGGCTAGAGAGATACATGTCACTATCTCCAGGTTTTCCCTTTGGGCCAGATTTCACAGAGAAATGCTCTAGCATCCTGCAGGACTGACTCAGCCTGTCTGATAACTTTCTTGAAACTAACTGGAAGAAGAGGGTTGGGTTTTTCAATATTCGGTGTGTCAATAATAATTTATCTCTCCTGTTTCTCTACTGTACCTCCACCCTTGACTCTGTTGGGTATCTCCCAGTTAGAACCTTTCTGGTTGATGCTCACTGGGAAGAGGATGGGAGAGGGCTCGTACTGGACTGTGTAGAGTAGGGGAAGGGAACAGAGGCTCTTCCTTCTTAAACAAGCTTTTCTCTGGCTTTTTGTACCACCAACCATAGTTCCAGAGGTACTTGGGGCAATCAGTTCCAGTGCCTTCAGTAGGTCTCACGGAAGAAATCAGTTTTCTTTCAGCTTCCCCACTTCCAGCTGAAGATTTACCATTCTTAGCCGTGCATATCTGCTTTCCAGATTCCAAAGTTCTGTGAGTGAGGTCTCCTCCCCCATTCTCTTTTGTCCTTGTGGGTGTATGCCTTAAAAATCTCTTCTGTGCAATTTTAGATGGTTTTAGGAGGGAATGAAACTAAGTGCATGTAATCAATCAGCCATCTTTATCCCAATGTCTCTGTTCTGTTCATTTCTCATGTACTGTTTCAAATGCTTTAACATTCCTCAAATTGGCAAACCAAATCATCCTGCAAGACTCTTACATCCTATTGGGGTACCGGTAACATGGAAGACGTAATCATTTGCAAAACAACTACTCGTTTGATTTCCCTACTCGAGTGGATGCTCCTTGAAAGTAGGGACTGACCTATTTTTCCTTCTCCCCCCGGCTGTGTAGCACAGTGCCTGGCTCAGCACGAGCCCTCAGTAAATGCTTGCTGAACGTAACTGAGGCAGAAAGGTTGAACAATGGTGTCTTTAGAAAGGAAAGAAAGAACCAAGTGCTCAAATCACTCATATTCCAGGCAAGGCTTTTGTCCATCCACACTCTGCTTTTATTCATGAAGAGGTTTGTCTATTTAGGGATTTTCAATTTTGGGATTTTATGGAGGCAAACCAGAGAAGAATTTTATCTGCTCTGTCCACCAACAACAGAGAGTGACAGCGGTCACATGTCTATTGTCCCTTTGGATGTACAGATAAGTGGATTCAGGAAGAGCCTAGGGAGTCCTTGGATTCAGGAATTTCCTGAACCTAACCTGCTCATGAGCTTGTGGGGTTTTCTGTAATATATATATACACACACAGAACTCTCTATCTTCCTTGATGTCATGTTTTTTTTTTTTTTTTAAAAGGAATTACCTCTTAAATAACTGCCTTTTTCCTGCCCTTTGCTATCTGCTGATATCATTCCCCTCAGGTCTTCAGACCAGGCTTCCTTGAGATTAGCTTTCAACTGAGCAAGAGAATAGACAGAGTCTGATCTGAGAATGTTGGCTGCCTTGGTCCCCAGACCCTTCCCTGATGCTGCCATTGCTGTTCTCATTCTGCTGCTATTGTCACTGTGCGCAGATTTTCTTGTCTTTTAGAATAAATCCTCCATGCCAACCACGTGGGTTGGCTTTGGGCCTCCATTTTGCTCTGCACTTGAGCCATATTTTTGCTTGGCTTTCTAAGATTTTGATCTACTAAGGCCTGGCCCTTCAGTTTTACATTTGCTTTAATTTCCAGTCTAGGTGTTTCTTCCAATATCCTCACTGGCTTGCTGGAGTGAGTACTGAGTTCCCTTCTTGTCTGGCCTCTCAGCACTGGCTACCCCACTCTGTATCCAGCCTTACTTTTCCCTACTATCAAAACCATTTTTTTTTATCCTGTACATTTTTAATTTGCCCAGTCATAAGTTGGCAAAGGAGAATGACCTCGTGTTAAATGCTGTGATAAAAGCTCCCTGGGGTGTTGGAAGATATTTGGATACTCTGCGATTGGAGTTTAAACGCAGACAGGTATGTTGGATGCTTTGGAGAAGGTGAGCAGGTGGCGGATTAGGGCTGCACCAGACTCAGCAGTAGGCGTAAGCTAAAGAGAGCACTGCTTCAAGGTATGGAATGGTGCTATATTTGACCCACCTTGTCCAAGCACCTTGGGGGTCCTAAGTCTCTAATGTAAAATAAGGTTGTAAAATAAAACTAGATTTCAACATTAGTGTGCTCAAGTAACTGTTCTGAAAGAACAACCGGTCCCCACCCCGCCCAACACACCCCCCTTACTTTCCAAACAGGGGCACAGGAGGCAGTAAACAGTTTCCCCGACAGCTGAGACTGTGAGTAGCAAAGGTGAAAAAGAGATCAGGGATACCACGTGGGTGGGCATCCCCACAGGGTTCTGGCCTCAGGAAGAACCCAAACAGGTCACCTTTTGGGATGGAGATTCACCGCCAGGCAGGGCTCCAGGTGACAACAGCAGTGACAGTACAGGTTGCAAGGGCACCGGGACAAAGGTTAGGTCAGTGATTCCGTGTTAAGGAGCCCCAGGAGAGTCAAGGAAGCACTCCAAGCCAAAGGATTAGAAAACAGCTCAGAGCAATGGCAAGAATAGGGCTGGATCATAAGGACAGCAAGGTGCAGGCCCCGGGAAATCACATGTGAGCCACACCTCTCTCTGTGACACTGGCAGCTTGATACGATACAGGGGGAGAGGGGTGCTCCGAGTGCTTGCCCCTTGGAAGATAGGAGGTTATAATCTGGGAGGATTTCGGGATCAACCGTTACTGTGGTCTTAGCCTATGGTTCATATGCCGGTAAGGCCTTGGGTAATGCGCACATTATCTGGGAAGCAACATTGCAGGGTGCCAAGTGTTTCATGAGAAATGTAATATTTATGGCTCATTGTGGAGCTCTTAATCACTTGCGGACTGACTTTCCCATTTATCACACTTGCAATTTTACATAGCCATTTCCTTTAAATGCAAAAAGAAAACACACACACATACCTGCACACATACACAAATGCCTCTTTGAAACGGCTAGAGGCCAACAGGGTAGAAGAGTGTTAAAAATTTGAGAAGGACAATCACAGTCTCCCCGCAACTGGCCCATGTTGTGAAGAGTCCTGTCTATGTACCGGGCTGCTGTCACCTCCGCTGTCGTGGGAGTGGTATCCCTTTGGCAACTGAAGTTATTGGAGA
Source organism: Ailurus styani (assembly GCA_002007465.1). Classification (NCBI taxonomy): domain Eukaryota; kingdom Metazoa; phylum Chordata; class Mammalia; order Carnivora; family Ailuridae; genus Ailurus; species Ailurus styani. The sequence goes on from LNAC01000136.1 coordinate 2,351,540, forward strand.
AGATGGTAGTCTTGCGTTTATATTGCAACTTGTTTGCAGAGACTGAAAATACTTGTCTGTGACTGTAGAGCTGACTTTATTTTCTATATGAACGCACTGTCTAAGATACACTGTCGGGGCACAGCATCCCAGATTTTTGTTGAATGACTGAATTGAAAACAACCCGCCCATTTGGCGAATCTTCAGAGCCTGTGGATAGTTGCAGTCAGTGAAACTTGGAACTGGGGATGGAGGAGGATTGTTGTGTCCAAATCAGAGAGTTAGTTCAGACTCTTGGCAAGAAAGGGTTGAGATGTTACCCAAAGCAACAAGCAGAGGAAAAAGTTATAAGGATACCAGGTCAAAGAGGTCAACTTCCAGACAAGGAAGACCAGAACCAGGGTGAGGCGCAGAACTGGGATTCTCAGAGCAGAACTAGGGGACTGAGTCAGATGGAGATGCTGGTGGCCTTGAACAGGACACCTCCAGGCAGGAGATGTGTCCCCTTGGGCTGGTTACTTCATCTCCCTGTATCTCAATGTCCTGAATGTACTCCCTATCAACATTTTTCACAGAACAAGAAAAAAGTTTTGCATGAAACCACAAAGGACCCCAAATAGCCAAAGCAATCTTGATAAAGAAAAACAAGGGGTGCTTGGATGGCTCAGTCAGTTAAGCATCTGACTTGATCTCTGCCTAGGTCTTGAACTTGGGGTTGTGAATTCGGGCCCCACATTAAGTGTGAGCCCTGCTCAGCATGGAGCCTACAGGAAAGGAAAGGAAAAGAAAAAGGAAAAGGAAAGGAAAGGAATGGAAAGGAAAGAAATAAAAGAAAAGAGAAGAGAAGAGAAAAGAAAAGAAAAACTGGAGGTACCACAAACCCAGATTTCAAGATACTACAAAGCTGTAGTAATCAAAATATATGGTACAGGTACAAAAATGGACACATAAGCCAGTGGAACAGAATAGAAAGCCCAGAAATAAACCCACAATTATACAATCAATCTTCAGCAAAGGAGGCAAGAGTGTACAATGGGAAAAAGACAGTCTCTTCAACAAATCGTGTTGGGAAAACTGGACAGCCACATAAAAAGAATGAAACTGGACCACTTTCTCACACCATACACAAAAATAAACTCAAAATGGATTAGACACCTAAACATGAGGCCTGAAATCACAAATATCCTAGAAGAAGAGAAATTACAGACAGTAATTTCTCTGACATTGGCCATAATAATGTCTTTCTAGATATGTCTCCCGAGGCAAGGGAAACAAAAGCAAAAATAATCTATTGGGACTACATCACAATAAAAAGCTTTTGCACAGCAAAGGAAACAATGAACAAAACTAAAAGGTGACCTACAGAATGGAAGAAGATATTTGCAAACGACATATCCAATAAAGGGTCAGTAGCCAAAATACATAAAGAACTTATAAAACTCGACATCCCCAAAAACAAATATTCCAGTTTGAAAATGGGCAGAAGACATGAACAGACATTTTTTCAAGGAAGACATCCAGATGGCCACTAGGCATATAAAAGGACGCTCAACATCCCTTATCATCAGGGAAATGCAAATCATAACCGCAGTGAGCTATCACTTCACACTTGTCAGAATAGCTAAAATAAAAAACACAAGAAACAAGAAGTGTTGGCAAAGATGTGGAGAAAAAGGAGCCCTCTTGCCTTGCTGGTAAGAATGCAAACTGGTGCAGCCACTGTGGAAGGCTGTATGGAGGTTCCTCAAAAAATTGAGAATAGTGGGGCGCCTGGGTGGCTGAGTCGTTCAGTGTCTGCCTTCGGCTCAGGTCATGATCCCAGGAGCCTGGAACAGAGCCCCGCATTGGGCTCCCTGCTCTGCAGGAAAGCCTGCTTCTCCCTCACCCACTCCCCCTGCTTGTGTTCCCTCTCTCGCTGTGTCTCTCTCTGTCAAATAAATAAATAAAATCTTTAAAAAAAATTAAGAATAGAACTACCCTATGATCCAGCAATCACACTACTGCGTATTTACCCAAAGATACAAAAATACTAGTTCGAAGGGATACATGCACCCCTATGTTTACAGCAGCATTATTTATGATAACCAAACTATGGAAGCAGCCCAAGTGTCCATGGCTAAATGAATGAAGAAAGAAGATGTAATACATATATATATATATATGTATTATGTATATATGCATATACATATGTATATATACATATATATGTATATATTTATATATATATATAAATGGAATGTTATTCACCAGTAAAAAGAAGGAAATAGTGCCATTTGCAACAACATGGATGAAGCTAGAGACTAGTATGCTAAGTGAAATAAGCCAAAGAAAAACAAATACCATGTGATTTCACTCATATGTGAAATTTAAGAAACAAAACAAACAAAGCAAAAAAAGAGAGACAGAGTCTTAACTATAGAGAACAAATAGATGGTTACCAGAGGGGAGGGGGCTGGGGGAATGGACGAAATAAGAGTTTACTTATCTTGTTGAACACAGTAATATACAGAACTGCTGAATCACTATATTGCAGACCTGAAACTTGTATAACGCTGTATGTTGACTACGCTTGAATTAAAATTTAAAAAGATTAAATGAATTAAAAGAATAATAATTTATAAAGTCATTATTGAAGTACTTTGAAATTAGTTCTTAAAGAATGTTGAAGCATAATTAAGAGAGTTAAGCAGTGGGTTCCACTAGATAAACCATAATTCAGCTTTACCAGACTTAAGTTTTCGATAGGTCTGTATATCCCGTGCCTCGTGGAGTGTCTGGCACTCTGTAGGTGTTCATATTGTGGGCAGAAATATCCACTGAAATGCCTTGATTCCATATCATAGCCTGTAACCTGGTACAGACCTTTGCCTGACGCAGCCCACTGCACAGGTACATCAAGGTTCTGGATCTCAAACAGCAGGAAGCTGGCCTGGAGTCAGCCCTTAGGACTGAGTCAATGCCACAGTAGCTGACAGCTGGTATCCTAGTGAGTGGGACTTTCTCTAAGCCACCAGCTGCTTTCCTGCCACCGTGGCTTACCATCAGTTCAGGAATGGTCTGTGCTGAGTCTGTTTTCTTAATCATTATATCAACTATAATAATACACTGGTGTATTATTATTAGTGACCCGACATTTTCTTTCATTGCAATTCTGTGCTTTAAATACGTGAATAGTCTCTACCCCCATAGCAATACAGCAAACTCTCAAAATAGTCAATATTCCCTGCAGTAGTTGCATCTGGGCATAATAAATTGATCATTCGATATCAGTCATAATCTCCTGAGGGCCTGCAGTTGGCCAACCCTGAGCACGAGATATGCAAAGGTAAGATTTTAGGCTTTATGCCGCTAGCTCCTGGCATCACACCTAGCACGTAATGAGACACTGAAAAATTGCTTGTGGAAAAGCGGTGAACAGCTTTTAAGAAACTCATGTGCTGCCCAGTAAATGCAATCCTGAAATACATTTCATCATTAAACAAATATTTATTGAGTCCCTACTGTATGTCAAGCAATCTTCTAGGATCTGGGGATACAGTGAGGAACAAAACAAAGCTATCTTCTGCGAAGCCTACATTTCACAGAGATGAAAATGTAAGAACATTTTAAATAAAGATAAGTACTGTGAATAAAATACAAGGCGACAGGAAAGGTAGATGAGTCACCACTAAGGATACTCCAAGAAGGTGACTTTTAAGCTGAGACGTGCATGACTAGAATGTCTCAGGAATGCAGTGATCGAAAGTGGGAACGAACTTGGTGTGTTAGAGGAATAGAAAGAAGGCTGCTGGCTAGTGAGCAATGGGCAATTGCAGGAGAGGAGGGCAGGGATCTGAGGAAATGGGGTTCTGTAAGTGGACTGGATTTTATTTTACACACAGGATGCTTCTGGGGAGATGGGTTTGTGTAGTCAAATGCTGTGGGCTGCTGAGACCCATCCAGAAGCTCAGGAGAGGGTACCACAGTGGGGCAGTTGCAGACTCAGGAAGACTAGTTAGGATAGGAGGCTGTTGCAGACAAAGTAACAGCTGGGATTCAGATAGTAGCTGGGGGCCTCGGGAGAAGTAGACAGATGCCAGGGATGTTTGGGACTTGGTGCCAATAAGACTCTGCGATGGGTTGGATGTCGGAGGTGAAAGGGAGGAATAAGGACATCACCTGGGTTTTTAGTTGAAGCAGTTAGATGCTTTGTGGTGACATTTACCGAGATGGAAAAAACTGAGGGAGGAACAGGTTTGAAAGGGGTAGAAATCAATAATTCTGTTTCAGGCATATTAAGCTCAAGATGCAATACCATTTTCATAGTTTTCAATTTTGATCTCAGTGAGCTAGGTGGCAATTCACTGGAGAAAGCTTATCTGTTAAATTTTCAGGGGAAGGAGTGACCACTGGAGAGACGGAAAGGAATGCCTTGGATGTCAGAGAGCACAGGTGGGAGGCTGCAAGGACACTTCCCATTCTAACGAGCCCTGAGGCAGGCACAGGGGAATTACGAAGCAACTTCCCGAATCCTCTCCAGCTCACTGTAGCTCTCTCAGAACCACTCCGTTCAGGAAAAGACAAACAAGAAATGTGCTCACACCATATTGCACATTCTTTCCTGGAAAAATCAATCAACGCTGTGTTTATTTCCCTGGCTTGCTGTATACGGAAATGAGAGTTCTCAAGAAATACAAAAAAAAAAAAAAAGCCTAAACTGCCTCGGCACGTGGGCACCCTGACATTGAACACATCTCCCTAGAAGTTAGTTTGGTAAGAGTTCCCAGACTTAGCAAGATGGGAAGTGTCCTTAATTTTGGATATTCTTTCCAAGTGGATGTGATTTTTTTCTCTGTCTCCTATGGATCTCTTTGTTTATTATCTATCAATCTATCTATCTATCTATCTATCTATCTATCTATCTATCTATCTATCTATCTATCTATCTATCTATTTTTCCCCCTCGAAGGGCATATTCAGCCAGGAGCCCTCAAGCTTCCAAATACTGAAGAATGAAATTTAGGCTGCAAAACTGTTTATTGGGCAGAAGGACAACATGCCCAGGGGAGAGAGAGGGTTTTTAATTTATTGAATGGTAAATAATTCACAATCGTCTTTTTAAATCATGCAAATTTTCATGTTATACTTTACATTTATTTCAGAAGTATTTTATTTCTCATGTCAGATAATTAAACAAACAGTTGCCTGCACATTTTACCTTGACAGTCCCATTTTGTTTTTTAAAGTTAAGTAATGAATTTATAAAAGTGAAATAAAGAATAAGAGAGGAATATGACTTTGTAAGCCAGTCCTAGCTCCCTTCCAACTCATTTCAAAGATGGAGAATGGTGGTGGTGGTGGTAGGTTCTCTGAAGTCCTTTAAGTGGATAAAGCTGGGGAAAATGTACAATCAAAGCAGCAAGAGAGCCTCTCTCACTTGACGGACATACCTGAACTGTGGATTGCTTTACTTCTTACACACAGAGCACAGTCATTAGCCTTTAAGTCAATGGTCCTTTGGTATGAAACTTGTTCTCTAGCAGATTTGTAGAAGGGTATCATGGAATAATGTTCCTGGAGTTCCTGGATGTTTTAGTAGCCAGCCTGTGTCTTTATACATAAAGGTCAGTTTAACTGGATATAAAAAAACTGTGGTTGAAATGTTCTTTCCTCAAGCATCTTAAATAAGTTACTCTTTAATCTGGTACTATAAAGAGCTGTTCTTGAAAAGTCTCATAAGAATATGTATTATTTTCTTTCCATTATAAATGGTACTCTGGCTTTGCTGGGTGCCCGAAGGATTTGTGTATTTTTTCTTTGAAGCCTAGTAGTTTTATGAGAATACGTACTGGTGGGTGCCACTTTGGGTTAGCTTAATCTGGCAGGCAGAGCGCTCACTTAATGTATAGTTGCTCTTTCAGAAAGTTTTCTTGAATTACAATCTTAAGCACTTGTTCCATTCTATTGCCTTAGATAGCAGCCTTGGTGGTTGCTGTTATAATTAAGTTGGATCTTCTTTGTCTAGCTTCTCTACTGCTTTCATAGGACTCTTTATTTTTAATTCCTTAATTTCTTTTATTTTTTAAAAAGTGTATCCTTTATCCATTTCTTTCTCTTAAGGAATTATTTGTTATATTATTTTCTTGTGTATTCCTAACTTAATATGTATTCATAAAATACTTTTTCTTTTATCTCTATTTCTTTAACTCTGCCTGCTTCCCTTCCAAATCTCTGTTTTCCTCCAATCACCTCATTCCTGAGTGTTTTCCACTTTTGATTTATGTTGTTTGCTCAAAGTTTATATTTCTCTTTCTTTCTCACTAGTCTGAAATATTAGGTTACAAGGTTTTCATTTTGGAAAGTGATTTTTTTTTTACTGAGATATAGACAACATTGTGTTAGTTTCAGGTGTACATCAGAATGATTTTATATGTGCGTATATATATTGCAAAATGATTCCCACAAGTTTAGTTAACACCCGTCACCACACATAGTTACAATTCTTTGTGTGTGATGAGAATGGTTAAGTTCTACTCTCTTAACCACTAGGTTGCAGTTTTCATTAGTTTAGTAGACATACTTCTAAGTGTGCTTTGTCTAAAAACATGTTTTTTTCATTTACTTTTTTTAAAAAAGATATTTATTTATTTGACAGAGAGCTCACAAGTAGGCAGAGAGGCAGGCAGAGACAGAGGGGGAAGCAGGCTCCCTGTCTAGCAGAGAGCCCAATGCGGGGCTCCATCCCAGGACCCTGAGATCATGACCTGAGCCAAAGGCAGAGGCTCAACCCGCTGAGCCACCCAGGCGCCCTTTCATTTCCTTTTTTAATAAGGACATTTTAAGGATTTTTTCCATGATCCTTTTCTGTTGCTCACTTTTAAATGAAACATATTTTCCCATCATGTTAGGAGAAAAAAATGGTTCGGGAAATCTCTTCCAGCTTTATGGCTCTAGAGTTGGTTCTTTTGTTGTTCTTACAAAGTTCATAAAAACAATGGCTGTTAATTTTCTGAAATCTGCTTTCTCTAGTCTCTTCTCCCATTTTAATCTGGATTTTCTATTTCCTTTCACATTATTGTTTCTATCCTATTTAGTTTTGGGGGGTGGGGGGACTGAATCACGACCTATAGTAATTGGCAAACTCAGTCAAGATAATAACAGGAGCTGAACAGGGAGTTCCCCAGGTCCCAAATCAAAGGAGAATGTACAGCCGAAGCATATACTCAGATGGATCTAGTGTCAGATGGATCTTATGCCAGTTGTTGAGCCTCTACAATGTAGTGTTTTCATTACTCTTCTAGCTTTTTCAGAGCTAAGAAGAGTGCACAGAGGGCTGGTGTTGAAGGTGCCATTAGCACGATATTAATACTGAAGAACATTCTTAGATAAGTGTAAGAATGCCACTTGGATCCTTTATTCTTTGCCTCTTAAAATGATTTTTATCTGTGATAATCCCCAGAAGCTTAGCCAGTCAAGACTTAGGTAATTGAAATATATATACATATATTTCACCCAATAAGTTAAATATATGCATTTAAATATTTTTCTTCTGTAAATTTCAGGGAAAAGTAATGCTTTCTTTTAAAAATTTGTTTAGTGAGATAGAATAAATATACCATAAAATTCACCCTTGTAAACAGCACAATTCAACAGTTTTAGTATACTCACAAAGTTGTACAACTATCACCACCATTTAGTTCTAGCATGTTTTCACCAACCCCAAAAGAAAACGATAAGCTTTCCCTCCCTGTTTTCCCCAACCTGTCCCTCTCCAGACCCTGGACCCTACTTATGAATTTATGAATTTCCGTTCTTCCATTGTTAACTTTGATAATATGCATTTGTTTTTGCTTGATAAGACTAACAACAGTTTTATTAATTGTATTTACCTTTCCAAAGACCGATTTTTGGTTTATCTTCTCTATTTTGTATTTTCTGTTTCACATGTTTCCCTTCTGATCTCTATTATTTCCTTCCTTCTAGTTAATTCGAGGTTAGATTGTTATTTGCTTCTTTTCTTAGGTAGAACATTAAGTTATCGAGTGGATATCTTTTTAAAAAATAATTGGTGCTTACGACTATAAATTTCCCTCTAAACACTATTCTAGTGGAGTCCTATAACTTTTGTGATGTTGAATTTTAGGTTTGATTCATTTCAAAGTATTTTCTAATTGCCCCTGTGATTTCTCTGAACTGATAATTCAGGAGGATGTTGTTTAATATTCAAATATTTTTGAAAGTACCAAATTTCCTTCTATTATTGATTTCTCTTTTCTATTGTGATTGGAGGAAAAAAACTGTTTTTCTGATACTGATCCTTTTAAATTTAATGAGACTTCTTTTATGGTCCAGCATATGGACTATCTCCAAGAATGCTCCATGTGCCTCTGAGAAGATGGTGTGTTCTCGTGCTGTTGGGTGGAGAGTTTTAAAGATGTCAATTAGGTCTAGTTGCTTTATAGTGTTGTTCCAGTCTTCTTTTTCCTTGTCAATCTTCTGCATGAATGTTCTGTTCATTATTGAAATTTGAATATTATGTATCCAGCTACTGTCATAATCTTATTAAGGACCCTTTGTACATGATGAGTTGTTTCTCTCTCACTTCTTTCAAGAGTCTCTCTTTGTCTTTGAGTTTTGACAGTTTGATTATGATGTGTCTAGATGTGAATCCCTTTGGATTTATCCTACTCAGAATGTGGTAGGATTCCTGGGTGTGTAGATTAGTGTTTATCACCAAATTTAAGGAGTTTTCATTTTCAGCAGTTGTTCTAATCTTCTTTCTGGTTTTCTCTCTTGTCCTTGTTCCTGGAGCACCTATTATTCGGTGTCTGTGATGGGGTTCCCCAGGTTTTGAAGCTATGAAGAAAATGAACTTTTCTTCATTCTTTACTGTGTCTCAGACTGGATAATCTTAATTGATTTATCTTCAGGTCACGAGTTATTTTTTCTGCTCAAACCTTCTGTGAGTCCCTTTAGTGATATTTTTCATTTCAGTTATAATACTCCCTAACTCCAGAACTTCTGTTTTGTTATTTTTATAAAATTTTTAAAAAATATCTTTATTGATATTTTCTATTTGGCCAGATATTCTCTTGTTTTCCTTTAGGGTCCCCCCCCCATTATAGTTTTGTTTGAACATATTTATAATAGCTAGCCTGGTGTCTTTGACTTGTAAGTCCAACTTCTGGACCTCGTTAGGGACGCTTTCTATTGGCTACTCTCCCAACCCAGTAGGTGCCATAATTTCTTGTTTATTTGTTTATCTCAAAATCTGTTGTCAAAACCTGGATGCTTTCAACATATAGTGTGGCAATTGTAGAAATGAGATTCTCTTACCGCCCCCTGAGTTTGTTGTCATTATTGCCACTGTTGCTATCGCTTAGTGACTTATCTGGAATAGTTCTGTAAAGTCTCTGCTCTTTGTGCTCTGTGGTTGCTGAAATCTCTGCTTGGTTGCAGCAGTGGTCAGCTGCCTTAGTGGTCAGCTAATATTTGGACAGAGATTTCCTTAAATGCCTGCAACCCATAAGTCTCCCAGCCATTGCTGAGGGTTTTATTGTGTATATTAGGGTATGTTTCAATCCTCAGGTTGTTGACCACTCTGCCTCACCCTTCACTTGGTGCCTGAAGAGTCCCAAGGTCAGCCATATATGTGAATGCTTAAAGCATTCTCAGGTCCTTCCTGAGTATGCATGAAGCTCTCAGGTCCTTCGTGAGTATGCATGTGGGGCATTAGGACATAGCCATTACATGTGAGTATGATCTTCTAGATTCCAGAGAATATGGGGGGATTTTCCAACCTCTTTATACACATCTCATTCTCTAGTTTCTCAACTGTCTTTAGTCAGCTTGCTGTTTGCCCCAACTGTTATCCCTACCTCAGGCAACTGGACCATAAACAGTTGTCAACACTAGGGGAAAGTTAATGGATGGAACTCTTTGTCAAGTCAAATAAAGACAAGCCACTCAAGTGTAGTTTTCCAGGGAAGAGCCAATAATGACAATTCCCTGGAAGTAGCGCTTTGGAGCACTTTCAACACTTTTCTGTCACCTCCAGAGGCTTCTACGCTACTGGTCTGAATTCACATGCTTGTGGAATTGTTGGTTTTCAAGGTTGCTGTGAAACCAGTGAGGAGAAAGGACAAGAAAGCAAGTTAAATTGTCACAGAGCTTGTTCTGATATTCTGCTATTTTCCTTGAATAAACTACCCCTGGGTTGTTACAAGCCTTTGGTTAATTTCTAAAGTTCTAAAAAAGTTGACGGTGACCACTTTTTCCAGTGTTGGTAGTAAAAGTGTGGGGTAAGAGATGCTTCAGCTGAGTCAATGTTAACACAGTGCAAAATAGTCACAGCTGTCCCAGCACGGAATGGGCTGCTTTAGAAAATAATGAATCCCCTCATCCGGTGATTTTCAAACAGAAGATTAACAACACATGGCCAGGAGTATCATGGAGGGATTCTAACAGCAGAAAAATGACTAAAGTAGATCATGTTGTTTTTTTACTATTAAAATATTTTACTATTGTTAAAAATTTTCAATATCAACAAAAACAGAGAAAAGAGTACAATGCACCTCTATATGCCTATTATTTAAACTCAACCACATTAGCTTAATCGGTATGTTTTTCATTTTTGCTTTTCTCTGCTGAAGTATTTAGAGGAAGACCTCAGACATAAGGCAATTTTACCCCACTAGACTTCAATCTAAAATATATGGACTTTTAAAAATATAAATGACATTACATAAATCATATAAATGATATTTACATAAAGGAGAGACTGGGATCATCACGGATACTATGGAAAATGGAAAGTTATAAGGGAACTGAATGAGTTTAGGATAAAAACCTGAGAGAGAGGCAGATGATACATAATTCCAAGAAATACATAATAACACTCTGAAAAATACGGTGGGGAAAGTTTAGATTCACCATTAAGTCAACACATCAAGACGGAAAATGCCTTCAGGCTTTATCAACTGCTTCGTATATTCCCAAGGTATTATCTCAAGGGAATAACCCATGTTTTATTACACTTTAAACCAACTTCGGCTCAGCTATAAATTTTAATGCTTTAAAAAATAAACAGTACAAAGTTCTAGATAAAATTTTATCTTTGCTAATATTTAGGTTTGGGCTCAAATTCCCAGTAACGGCAGAAAGAATGTTATTTAAAAAAAAAAAAAATCTGTGCTGTTTGGCAATTGAAAAGGACAATCAGGACACCCAGAGAGAGCAAGTTGTATTTTCCTAAGGATCTTAGCTCTGTCCTTTCATGTCACCTGTTCACACACAAGGCCTCTCTCAGGCTGGGCCAGTGTGGATGGTGAGATCTTCTTCCTCACGCACTGTGATTTTGGGGGGATAAAGGAGTTGAATTCTTTTTTTAAAGATTTTATCTATCTATCTATCTATCTATCTATCTATCTATCTATTTATTTATTTATAGTGTACTCATGAGCAGGGGGAGGCACAGAGAGAGAGGGAAGGAGAGAATCTCAAGCAGACTCCTGGCTGAGCATGGAGCCTCATGTGGGGTTTGATCCCATGACCCAGAGATCATGACCTGAGCTGAAATCAGGTCAGATGGCTCAACTGACTGAGCCACCTAGGCATCCCTATGAGTTGAATTCTTTACTGAGAAGACATTATCTTCTTTTACAGCTATTGTATGTAAAAACAAAACAAAACAAACAAAACAGTTCTTTTCGTGTTTGTAGGGATATCTGTTAAATATCTCCCTTCCCTGAGAACTACCCCCTCACTCCTTACAGAAATGAAGTCCATGATACATACCCATGTTTGTACCACACAATCCTGTCGCCCAAACTACGTCCCCACATGCACCATGTTTATTAGACGGCCAGAAGACATCTGTTCTGAGCTCCCTGTGGAGGTTTGACTCCTAGTAACTTGGAGGTGTGATTCAGAGGTAATTCATTAATTTCTGCTCGTGGACATGACCACAAGTGAATTTAAGTGAGGGAGCTGGAGGTGTGGCCCCTTCTACTGTGTCCGAGGAGATGGGAAAAAACTGCCCAGTCAACAGGGAAGAACAAAGACATACTGAGAGAAGCAGAGATAACAGAAAAGAGACAGCTAGATTCCCTGTTCATTTTCCACTTCTGGTTGTAGGAACCAGATGGGCCCTGTCTCTTCTGGACTCTGCAGAACTCACTGACTTCCCAATAAACGTATTTCTTTCCCCCTCAAGTAAATGTGGGTTGCTGTCAATTACTTGCCATCAAAAGAATGTTGACCAAGACAGTTTGCCTATACTTTGGAGAAGATGGAATAACTCCAAGTGTCAAGTGTATGTAGTTACAAGCAGTCAGTTTCCAAAAGGCTTTTATGAAAGTCAAGTCGTTTTCGTTTCCCGGCAAAACCACTAATCTTCTCTTATTTAGATGTTGTCAATAAATGCACTTACTTCCATTCCTCTGAGATGAGATTCTCAATGTTGTCAGTAAAATCAGTGGGAAGAGAGATGTTGATTCAAACCCTTTTGCCCCATGATGATATGAAATGATAAGTTCAAAATGACACCCTAAACAAAGTCTTCCTGAATTAGACCCCAGTCTTTTTAAGATAAAAGGACTTTATTAAGATGCCAAATCCAACAAAGCAAGATGGATCTTGGTGACAGAATGATGGACAGATCTCCCTTTGTGTGAATTAGCAGTCATTTTTTTTCTTGTGCAAAGAGGGATGTTGATTCTCTCTTATCTATGTGTTTGTTTACATGGGCCATTTTATCCCAGTGGATGAATACTGACAGAGGACTCAAGCAAACCTGCAATTCTGAAGCTCGTGAGAGCTGGCAAGGACAAAAGTGATTAAGTTCCATGGGATGGTGTTTCATCCATTATTTCAGCATTCATATTACTTTATAGTTTTTAACTTCTTCTGCACTCTTTCGGGGAGAAAAAGAACTCTTTATTAAAAGACTAGTCTCATAAAAAAAAAAATTGCTGGATGCAAAAATAGACCGTCTTTCAGGAGATCCTAGAGAAACTAGATTCTGCCTGGTCTTGCAAGTTTATTCCCTAAGGTGATGCTTGATTTTTTTCCCCCCCTCTACTGAAGCACAGCATGTGCTCTACTCAAGGAGCCTGGAGCAGGGTCCATGTTCTGGGATGTAACAGGCACAGCTCAGGGATGAGGATATGACTTTAGTTCTAGAACATGGTTGTTTGCTTCTCACTGAACGACAGTAGCTGACATTTATTGAATGCTAGTGATGTTCAAGCATTGTTTTATCTAACAGCCATGATCTCATTTAACCCTCACATTCCTATGAGGTGTGGGTAGGATTGGTGCAATCCCATTTTACCAGTGAGAAAACGAAGGCACAGAGCATTTAAGTTACCTTAGTCCAAAATCCCAAAGTGGCAGAGCTGAGTTTTAGACTCTGGCCATTCCTGAGACTTTGTTAAAAATCACCATGTTGTGGGGGCCTTCTTAAGTATCTGTTGTTTACTTTACACACCTTTCTACTAATATCTTTTTAAAAAATACAAATTGGGTATTGCACCCATTTCACAGATTAAAGAAAATGGATGACCAGCAAGTAAAAGTGGGATACTCAATACTCCTTGTCACTAGTTTTCCACAATTTGACTTTAATACTACTTAGTATCTTCTCCTTTGTGTTTATCCTGCTTAAGATTCACTGACTTCTTGATTGGTGGGTTTAGTTTTCATCAAATTTGAAAATTTTTCAACCATTACCTCCTCAAATAATTCTTTCTGTCTCCTCTTCTTTGGGAATTCAAGACATAGGCATGAATTACACTGCCTAATACTGTCTCACAGGCCACAGAGTCTCTTTCATGTTTCTTTTCTGTTCTAAAGCTTATAGTTCTAGATACATACAGAAGTTCAATTATGCATACAAAGCAGATCTGGGATATGGGGGCAAATTTCACCATCACAAAAATATTGTGTATTGCTCAATAATTATGCTAATTTCTTTACCTTTTAAGCTATATGCTAGAATTTCAAATTTACAAGAATTTAATGCACATACTTTTTTCTCCCAGAACTCCCCTACTTTGTAGACTAAGAAATTAATAAATATGTATCACAAAAAGTTTATGTATAAGTTTATAAATGCTTGATAAATAAGATTAATATAAATATGCTAGCCCTCTACCACTCTGTCCCATCCCTTTGCCTGGACAATCCTCTCCAGGATGCTTATTCTGACCCTCTGTCTAAGTTCAGGAAAGAAATCCTTTTTGATGGTTCCCATAGATTCCTCTGCATCTCTCTCTATACTGAATACTTAATTCAAATGACAAATACTGTGAATTTATGAGGTGCTAGGGATATATCAGCAATGTGTTTCCTTGACCTTGCAGAGCTTATATTTTAGTAACTACACCACTGCTATGATTTTTAGTGACTTCAACTGTTAACATGACTGCCTCATCAACAAGACTAAGTTCCTAGAATCCAATTTTATGCAGAATCTAGTGCACGGTAGATACTTAGCAAAGGTTTGGTTTTTAAATGACAAATGAATAAGTAACAAAGAACCCAGTGATTGATCTAGGCCAGGGTTTCTCAACCTCAGTACTCTTGATATTTTGGGTCAGAGAATTCTTTGTTGTAGGATGTTTAGCAACATCTCTGGCCAGAAAGCCTAAGTCTAAAGTTCTTTGGAGAGGGGAGGGGAGTAGGGGTAGGTACTGTGCGTTGTTGACTTTAGCTGAGTGTGATCAGATTAAATGTAAGTTTCTAGAGCTTGGACTTCATCCTGTGGCCCGGGGAGAATTGAGTAGTTAATGACCCAATTAACAAGCTAACTGGGGATGAGCTACAGGAAAACAAAAGAGAACAAAACAAAGACAAGAACAACTCAGAGAGGTTAAAGTGGAAAAATCTCTAAGAGAGATCCTAGGTAGCCATGGATGGGTCAGAAAATATGGAACCATTTCCAATATCCTACGAAGCTGATGATCTAATAATAACACTCATCAGGTATTTCTCAACTGTTTTTTTTTTAAAGACTATGAATTTAGACTTACATAACTTATCATTACTGGTTATGCCTGTTGCAGAGTTAAAGACATGATTCAAACGATGTGGAAAGTGGAAATTTTTTTTTCTTAATTCTGTAAGATTTGGCTATGAAATCAAATGCATTAACAGAACACAATTCCTTTTTGGTTCCTGACTTTATCAGTTTCCCATGCTGCTATAACAAATTACCATAAACTTAGTAGCCTGAAATAATCCAAATTAATTACCTTCCCATTCTGGAGGTCAGAGGTCCAAAGTGGGTCTCAAGGGGCTGGAATCAAGGTATCCACCAGGCCGTCTTTTTTCTGGAAGCTGAAGAGAAGAATGCATTTCCTTACCTTACCCAGTTTCTAGAAGTCCCCCACATTCTTTGACTGGTGCCCCCCCCCCAATCTTCATAGCCAGGAGGATAGCATCTTCTAGTCTCTTTTAGCCTCTGATACTGCTTCCTGCCTCCTCCCTCCTTCACTTTAAGGACCCTGGGCTCTCCCAGATTATCCAGGATAATCTCCCCATCTCAAGGTCAACTCATTAGAATCTTAGTTTTCCTTTGCCACAAAGAGTAACATCTTCAGAGGTTCTGAGGATTACAACGTGACCTCTTTGTGGGATCACTATTCTATCCTCTACAATAAATATAGTCTTTAAAGCTTCTCTTTACTGGGCCATACCCAATTTGAAGGAAAACATATCAACCTAGTCAAAACTACAAAATAAAGAGCCAAGCAGGAGTCAAAGAGCGGCCAATTTGGTCCTCGATTGCAAACCCCACTGTGGGGTCATTCACCCTCATGATCCGCCATGGACTCATCAACAAGAGAGCTGAACAACTGGCCCCTACGTGTCCAGCTCTGTGCTAAGTGCTGTGAGGCCACGGAGGTGTACTGGGTATAGTCTCTATCCACAGAGGAATGATGTGCAAACGAGTATTGCCAAGTCACTACCGAACACTGGATCATATCTAGCACTACAGAGTGCTCTAGGAAGGGAAGGAAAGGAGATGAGAGGTCACTTGTGAATTAGGTCTTGAGAGCAGGCCTCACTTGTCCTGATGGCAGAAGGGGAACTCAACTCCCCATTGCTCAGATGGGGACTTTCACAGAAAGATGGCTGATGGGGGTGTGGACAGGGTTTAGGAAAAAACAGTGGGGAGCACGGCTCTGGGTCCCAGGGTGAGGTAAGGATATAAATTAACTAGAACCCAGTGAAACTGGAAACACGGAGGTGTGGGGGAGGGTGTGCTGTAAGGAGCTGAGTCACGGAAGGACGCAGTGACTGCAGAGACATGGCGCCCAAGCTGGGAGGAGTAAGCAGGGTGACCAATTAACCAGACAGGTGTGCCTGGCACCGAGGGGTTTCCCGGGATGCGGAACTGTGCTAAAACCAGAAAAGTCCTGACAAATTGGGATGGGGTCCTCTGAGAGTGGGCAAGAAATGCCTGAGTTCTCTCTTCCTCCAGTTGCAGGTCCGTGAGGCCGCGTGGAGATGCGTGCAGCCCGCAGGGGGCACAGAAGGGCAGAATGACGAATTTGGGTGGGCGATGACACATGAAGACTTAGTATATAAGTTTTTGTTGAATTTTGAAGAAGGGACAGAAATTTATTAGGTGGGGTGAAGAGAGAAAGAGATTGGAAGTTGGCCATAAGAAACTTTACTTAAAGAGGTTCCTTTTTCATTCTTACACTTTTCATTTGTTGGCTCTCCACCTCTCCCCAAGCCCCGGCTACAAAACACATTCTGTCTCCCTTACTCTCTACACTCCGGCTCTGGCTACTGCAGGGCTCCCATCAGGCCTCTGTGCAGGTGAAATGAGCACAGAAGAGATAGGAAGAGCAATTAACAAGAAATTGGCAGTGGTCTTTCATCCCCAGGGCCTTCTACGCTCCAAGGCTGGTGTGATCTCAATTTGGCCTAAAGATAAGTATGCTGAACTATCAGAACCCCAAATGAAAAGCACATGACCCCAAACCATCATACCCCCCAACATTTGTCAGCAGCTCCAAGATGCCCTGCTTGTCACCGCCATCTCTTCAGTGGAAACAACTCGACCATTACTTGTCACCCTCAGGCAGGTGTTCACCATTTTGAACAGAATGGGTTTTTGTTTTTTTTATTTTGTTCTAGATCTTGATCAAAATGCATCCTCTTGCCTACTCTGCTCTACACGTTCCACATAATACCATGTTTATAAGCACGGCTTTGGAGTCAGCCCAGGTTTAAACCCTAACCCTGCTATTTACTGTGTGACTATGGCCAGATTGCTTAGTGTCTCTGCACTCTGTTTCTTCCACAGGGGTTCCCAAGAGCTCCTACTCCCCAGGTTGTCCTAGGGATCCAGGGAGGTAAGACAGACAAAACACTGAAAACGGTGCCTGGCAGAGAGTACGTACTCAGTAAATGTCGTTCTAGCTTTGTTTCCATCACTGCTCTTCCTAAATAAAAACGTCCTGAAAATGAGGAGCATCACATATAAAGTTCTCCTACCAATTCTCTCTTCTTATGCATTGAAAAAGTTTAAAGAAATTAACTATGAACCTGCTACAGCTGACTCCAATTGTTTCTGGCAGATATGTCCTAGAAAGCTGTCATAAACACTGAGTGAACGAATACCAAACCACTGTTCACAGGACAAATACAGGGTTGGGTTATACGTGATTGATACATTACTGTTATATCTGTAATATATATACTTATGTATTACACATCGGCCAATAGTACTATAAGTAATGGCTGAATGAAGCACACTGCATATTTTCTCTGTAAGGCACATCACAGCCTTCTTGCTCTGAGGAACAACAGACAGCACTTCAGCATTATACTTGGGGGCTGTTTTCAACAGCTAAATCACCAACAAAAGCACAAGAATGCAAAAGATATAGTGCTGAGTATATTGCAAAAAAGGACACTTGTTTACAGTACCAGAACTAAAGCAACAAGGGAAGGCCTTGCATTGTTTGCCTCAGCTGGTGATACACACATTGCGTGACAATTTCCTTTCTTCTCTCTGTCTGTCTGCAAATGACCACAAAAGTGCCTGAGCAGTGACTTGAGGGTTTCAGGTCAATTTCAGTGAGTAAGCAGATTGGCAAACCTGGAATCTGCAAAAACTGCGATCGATTCCTTAGTAATTGATTCAACACGCCTGCACAGCCAGAGGCTTTATGAGTGGGGGTGAGTGTGGAGGATTACAGAAGGGTGAATGTAATCACTACTCTGATAAGGTAAAAATGTGATGTTCCCAGTTTCTGTGTAGATTAATATTCCCCCCAAAGGTATTTAGATGATTGAATAATGCTCAACCTGACCCTGTGTTGCAGGAAACTTCAAAGACTTTAATATGCTAATGTACATTGTGAATTTCTTCAAAATGTAGTGTTTCTTAAATCTGACCATTAGAGCCTTTGGGAAATGCTGCTCTAAGGTGCTTCTGACAAAATCACCTGTAATTTCAACCCACTGCTCAGAAATTTTCTATTTGAATAGAAGAGTAATTTGCATTGTAAAGGCTGTCATTTGAATAGGCAAATGACTACTCTCTGGAATGCTTTCAAGGTCAGTTGGTGAATTAAGCCTATTTCCAGATTTTAAGCACATTGTTGTCCCCCTCCCATGTTCTGTTTGATAAAGTCACCACTGTATGGGCTGCGGGCTTTCTCGGAAGAAATGTTGCTGACAGAACATTCGCTTTCTTCTTTTCACCCTTGTGCGTTTCAAATTTTAATAAGCAATTAAAACAATTTCTATCAAGAGGCGGAACCTACGCATCTCCACTTAAAAGGTTGCTAGGAGAGAAGAGATTGAGAGCATGGTGGTTGAAGATTGACAGCTAAGCCTCAGGTCTCCAGGCACTGCCTGAGAACTACACCATCTTAATGACAGACAGTGATTTAGCCCTTGGAAGTGAAAGACGTTTTCATCTTTGTACTTTATTTTGCCCAAACCCATTGTAAGACAGATATGCGACCTGTTAGCTTAGGACTTTATTTAAAGCTTTCATGTGTCTCTAAGAGAGAAATATAACAAGTGATTTCTTTCTGAAATAGCTTCCTTTATCTTAAGGCTAGATGCTGTGAAGACCATTGTAGACAGCGACATTTTCGTTTTTCGCTACATTGGAACAAAGGAAGTGGGGTGACTGGTGAAGGGTTTGAAGAATGTGCAAAGGCCCTGGGGATCTGTAGGAACCAAGCAGAGAATGAGCTCAGGTCAAGATGCTGGAAGCAAGGGTCCAGGAGCCACAGGCCTGGCTCCTATCTTAGTCTATCCACCTTCTGAGAGATCTTGGCTAAGTCACTAAACCTTTTTATGCCTAATTTCTGCACTAGAGAGACAGGATTTGAAATAGTACCTACCTCTGTTACTGGGGATTTGAGTTCATCTACACACAACAAGTGTGAGTTCAGGGACTTATTCACATAGTGTTTATTTTTCTACGGAGACAAAAAGTCAGGGGTAGATAGTCCGGGGCTGGAACAATGGCTCCAAGAGAACGTCGGTCTCCTAGACTTTTTCCTCTGTTTTGTGTCATCATCCTTAACGTGTAGAACAAATAAGTGAGCTTTAATCTCACGGTTTCAAGATAGTTTCTGTACCTACAGATGCTAATATTCCAGGCAGAATGAGGGAAAAGAAGAAGAGGTAAAGCATTAAAGTCTTCTCTTGAATTGTTCTACCTTATTATTATTTGGTCATGCACGCCCATCCCAAAATGTCTGTCTGTATCTCATTGGACAGAAATGTGTCATGTGACCGTGCAAAGGAGGCTGGGGCATTTACTAATTTGGCTGGCCACATTGCCACCTCCCCTGGAACCATGGTATTATTGATGTAGAAGAAAGTGGGGGGGGGGCGGTGCCTGGGTGGTTCAGTGGGTTAAAGCCTCTGCCTTGGGCTCAGGTCATGATCTCAAGGTCCTGGGATCCAGCCCAGCATCAGGATCTAGGGATCCTCGGCAGGGAGCCTGCTTCCTCCTCTCTCTCTGCCTGCCTCTCAGCCTACTTGTGATCTCTGTCAAATAAATAAATAAATAAAATCTTAAAAGAAAAAGTGGGGAGGCAGGGATGGATGTTCAGTAATCAAAGAGCAGTATTACTGATGTGGAATGTTGTTATATGGACCAAATGAATTAATGGTTCTGAAGAACAAGGAAACACTGAGGAATTCAGGAAGTATCTAACATATTTATAACAGACTTAGAATGAAGCCAAGACTGCATATGGATTCCTTTCAAAGGAGGAAGAATTAACTCCCCACCTATCTCCACCTCCTAGCTTGACTCCCTGGCCCTCACCAAGCAGAAAGGGTTTCTTAAAATGTTTTTTGTCTCAGGACACCTGGGTGGCTCAGTTGGTTAAGCAACTGCCTTTGGCTCAGGTCATGACCCTGGAGTCCCAGGATTGAGTCCTGTACCGGGCTCCCTGCTCAGCAGGGAGTCTACTTCTCCCTCTGACCCTCCCCCCCTCATGCTCTCTCTCTCACTCTCTCTCTAATAAATCCTAAAAAAAAAAAAAAAAGTTCTTTACCTCTTGATTTGCAAACACTTACAGACCCCTCATTTTATGAAATGGTGACATTTGGTCCAAGGTCATTGGGCACAATGTATATTCTCTGCCTGGAATGCTCTTTCAATTTGTGGAACATGTCACTAGGAGTGAACACAGAGCAGATGAAAACACAATGGCCCAATGTAGCCAAACACCTGGACACGACAAACGGCATTTCCCAACATCCGAGCAGGTTTTTGCCAAGTATCAGCTGAGACTTGCAAAACGCTGCACGGGCAAACACTGGATTTAGACATTGCCATGACTGCTGGGGTGTGAGGCGCCAGTGTCTCAGAAACCAGTGCCAAATCTATTACATTCTTAAAATAGCAAACACTCGTGGTCGCTCATGGCTCTGATTTCCTCTGGAGCTGCATTCCTCCCTTGGATGTCTTCAAGAACTTTTCTGCTCATCTCAGACAGCAGCTAGAGGCTTCCTGTCCCAATTCCCTTCCCCTTTTCTTCACCAAAAATTTACTAAGTGTCTGTCATGAACTCAACAATAACCACCGTGCTGGGGAGACAGAGGTTTCTCATGTCCTAAATCGTTAATGAATTTATTCCACGAATACATATCTGCTTGCTTACTATGTGGCAATGGGTGTGCAAAACAGAGGAACCGGCTGAATTCGGAATCCTGAGTTCTACATGGGGGAGAGATGAATAAACACGGGACTGTGATGCACTGAAATAAGTCACATGAAGGAATAGGATGCCAAGGTCAACTGCAGATGGGCTGGATCTGGTGTAAGCTGAGAGCACCTGGTCCTCTTATCTATCTCCCATTAGAAGAGGGGACTGTTTGGGGCACCTGTGTGGCTCAGTTGTTAGGTGTCTGCCTTCCACTGGGGTTGTGATCCTGGGGTCCTGAGATAGAGCCCTGTGTCAGGCTCCCTGCTCAGTGGGGAGCCTGCCTCTCCATCTCCCTCTGCCCCTCTCCCTGCTTCTGTGCTTTCTGTCTCTCTGCCAAATAAATAATTTTAAAAAGAGAAGAAGAAAAAGGGAACGTTTAATTGGAATCATGCTTAAAAGTAACAAGAAAATTGAAAAATCCTTTCCCTTACTTAGATCTGTTTGATAGAATGGACCCCAAATTGTGTATTTAGGGTTATATACTTCCTTGGCTGAGATGCTTTGAAGCTCAGAAGGTGTGAACTACAATAATTTGCTTTCAAGTTATTCATAAAAATCTAGGCTTTTCTATCAAGTTTTGCCCTAAGACAAACAACTTTTAGTGGAGGGAAGAAAAGATACGATATGCATGCTATTATTTGTTGCCCGGGGGATGTTTCAATTTTGTCTTGTCTTACAAAAATAAATGAGATTTCAAAAGTATTCATCGGGGGGATAGTGGAACGACGACTGGAGAAGTGATGGGACGTTTTTTGAGAAGAAGTCTGTAACTCGGGAGAATCAGAGAATTATCGACTATCCAGGCTGGAAGGGGCTTGCAAGTCCCCAGAACGCCGTGTGTAATGTGGGATGTCAGAGGGATGGCAGTGTCAACAGCAGTAAAAATTCGGTGACTGTCTATTTTCTAATATTCCATTTTCAACTTGGAGGGCGCTGACGTGAATACGGATGAAGTCAAGTGAGATCATCTCATCTACTGTTGACTGCATTAGTCCAAACACCAAGTTTGGGTGATGGGAAAGGAAAACAGAGTAAATAAACTATACCCAGAATTGTAAATTTTAGTATGTATTTAGGAACAGCCTTTAGGTTCATCTCTAGTATGTGAACCAAAGCAAGATATGAAAACAAAAAAAGAAAGCTTGTTTTGTGTTCATACCCATGCATATGTTAGCAGGAATCACACGCCATGTAATGGTAAACTATATGATTTAATAGGTAATACCGAAGACTCTGTAGTGTAAATGAGTCACAGGAAATACACTATGTGTACTGTGATTTAGCTAGAATTACTATGACAACCATAACTGTTGCATTTCCTAATTTTTTTTTTCAGTTTGAATTTGCAACTTAAATGTCACATTATCATAGGTTTTGGCTTTCCCTTTTCTGTGTAGTTCAAAAAGAAAAGTCACACTCCAGTACTCCTGTTAAATCCTCATTTAATTAAGTGTACCTCCTGAACACATCACACTTGTTCAGGGATCAAACGTCTGGGTGGGTATCATGGCAGTTAAAATTTAAAAAGAGAGAGAAAAGGAACAGAAAGCCTTCAGTGAAGTCTTAAAATAGAATTTGCAGAAGACCTATAACATGTATAATCATGAATCAATGTACTGAATTCTCCTATTTCAGATGTCTTTCTTCCACGTGATCCACCGGTAGAAGAATGTAAGAAACAGGGGACACAGTTTGACCCTTTCGACATGAAATCTATCTATATGTGACCCCCACAGAAATTTTATCTCTACACTATTCAGAAAGCATTAATAGGTAAGTATCTCTTTATGATGTTGTTGCTTGGCTTAATTGTATCCTACATTAGCTTTATGGAGTGAGCATTTTTCCTATGTTTTTATGTGAATCTGTAGATTTTAGCTATGTTTTCTTAGGGCTCCACTGTGTCACATAAAAGTTTATTGACGATGTTTGCTTGTCCCTTTGATCTCTTTATCAGGATTCATCGTCATTTCTGGTTCTTGCCTCTGTCATTTTGAAAATTAACAAATACTAATTTAGTAATGTAAAAGATATTGATATTTAATAGAGTCCTAAGATGTATCCATGATCTTCGGGGGCATCCACTCTATGCCATGTATCATCCTTCCCTCACCTTCCCCCCTCACCCCACCCATGACAAGTTAGAGATACTGCATGTGTATCTAGACCTTCTTCAAATGTGGGAGGAGCTGGCGAAGCAAACATCTGAAAGGAGCAGTTTGGAATATGAGAGACTGACTTCACCTAGAGACTGGCACGTGTGGACAAGATAGAGCTTGTAGGGAAGCTGAGCGCATCTTGTTGCTGACAAGAGACGGCGAAGGGAAGCGCTCTTGCCTCTGAGTCAAGCATCTGGGGCTGGGCTGGCCCGCCATTTTGCCAGCATGGCCAGGAAAAGACTGGATGTGGAGCAGAGGAGAGTTGGGACAAGCTGGGACATGCTGGGCTTCTGTGCATTCTTCCACGACCGTGAAAGAAGGCTTTCTGAAAATGATAACCGCTGCTTGGTTTTGTCTCCCACGTCTCATGCAAGTTTCTCCTTTGGCCAACTCTAACCAGCCACCAAAAGAGAAAGAGATCCTAGTTGCTCGGGTAACCAAGGTGCCTAGCAGAGTCCAACACAACACCGGACAAGACAGAAACAGTCACTGTTCCTGGGATGCTTAGGGACTCCTGGCACATGTAATGAGGTTCCAAGCGGGAGTGGTGAAGAAAGGACTCAAAGTGACAGTGCAGAGCGATGCAGAATTAGGGAGGGAAGAGCGTTGGAGTGACTCAGGGACCTGTAGTTTAGGGAAAGGGAAGAATAAGAGATGAAGAATACAATAACTCATGTAAAACATATGCTGAGTCAAATGCCAAGCTTGCATCAATGAGATGACTTTATTTCTACTTTTCATTAAGAGAATCAAAGGCAGGGAGGTAAGGTGACTTGCCCAAGGTCACAGAGTTATCAAATACCAGAGCCAGATTGTTTTTAAAGATTTTACCCACTTGTTTTAGAGAGAACGAGAGAGAGAGAGCGTGCATGCATACAAGTGAGTGAACGGGGGAGGGGCAGAAGGAGAGAGAGGCAGATTCCGAAATAAGTGCAGAGCTGGAGGTGGCTCTCAATCCCAGGACCCTGAGATTATGACCTGAGCCAAAACCAAGAACTGGATGCTTAATTGACTGAGCCACGCGGGTGCCCCCAGAGCCAGATTTTTAACTTTTCCTGAATCGAAGTCCTGTGCTCTATCTCCTGTAGATAGGGGGATAGAGCTGCCTTCTGAGAGGTCTCTTGATGAGAGGTCTCTTGATGAAAGGTCCTCCTTTATTCAATAAACATTTTTTGAATGGTTACTCTGTGTGCAACCTGATAGTGATGGTTGGTTCTGGGAACAGAAAAAATGAGAACATTCTCTACTGTTGGGGAGTATATGACCTTGTGGAGGAGATACACACTAAATTAACTTAAAAGAAAGGCAGTCTCCTTCAAGTGCCATGGTAGCAAGACAAGTAAGTTTCAGTGGGAGCTCAGAGGAGGGAAGGAGAGAACGATACTGAGTAGTGGCAAGAGAGGGCTTCACAATGACACCGCGGAGTAGCATTTGAGAGCAGAGTTATTAGAATCAGACCACTTGCGTCCAAATCCCGTTGCTACTACCTAATAAGCAATCTCTCCCTGAACCATCTATTCACCCTTCCCTGCCTCAGTCACTGCAGTTATAAAATGGGGATGATGGGCGCCTGGGTGGCTCAGTGGGTTAAAGCCTCTGCTTTCGGCTCAGGTCATGATCTCAGGGTCCTGGGATCGAGGCCCGCATCGGGCTCCCTGCTCAGCGGGGAGCCTGCTTCCCCCTCTCTCTCTGCCTGCCTCTCTGCCTACTTGTGATCTGATCTCTCTCTCTGTGTCAAATAAATAAATAAAAAAAATCTTAAAAAAAAAAATAAAAAAAAAATAAAATGGGGATGATAGGAATAGTACTTATAACCTGGAATAGTAATAAATATTAGCTGAGTTAATATTTTTAAAGTGCTAAAGTGCTGCTTAGCACATCCTAATAGTACGAACTAGAATTAAGAAAAAATTAAAATTCTAGCACTTAGTTGCCATGCAGAATAAAGGCATAAAAATAAAAGGAAAGAATAAGAATAAAGGAACGCAGATATGGAGAATTGCAAGAAATAAACTATAGAAATCTAGGACTAAGACTAAAGATGAAGACACAGAAAGCATGCGGCTAGTGAGTAGCCTTGAAAACTAAGTTAAAGTGCAAAGTAGGTACTGGTAGTGGGGGGAGGAGGGTGGTGAGAGGGCAGAGGGGCATTTCTAATCATATATCAAACTGGAATGAAGGAAGTTAGAGAGGTTGAGCTAATCAGGACCCAAGCCAGGGAGTCATGGTAGGAGAATGAACAAAACACAGCGGCTTGAAAAAACTTTTCAAAGTATAAAAAGATGAGAGGTACAACCCAATAACCAAGGTGGAAGGTCATTAGGACTAAGCCCAGAACTTCTTAGGCAGGGCTCTGGCATAGCCTTTGTCTGTGATGGTGACATTGGGCAGTAGAGAACAGATAAGGAATTGTGATAAAGACACTGAGGATCTCAAGACAGGTGGTTACATATGCTGTCAAGACTGAGATGGAGATTTGAGAAAGGAGAGAAGCCAGCAGAGAGATAAATTTTTATCCAGCCTAAAAAAAGCAAAGGAAAGCAGCAATGGGGAAGACCTGAAATCTTTAAGGACAAAGGACATGCATTTTCTGCAGGATTATCCTGCAGAAGAAAGATGGTTTTTCTGAACCCAAAAGAATTCCAGTAGGAATCAAAGTAACGTTAAACACCTCTTGTGATTAGAAATAAAAAAATTTAAATAAATCACAATGAAAGATTAAAAATTCTTAAAAATGAATGATACTGAGCATCCCACTTATAAACAATTTGAAAGATTTTACTAACGTGGAATTTAGAAATTGATAGTCTTAAATGCTTATATTAAAAAATAAGAGAGGCTAAAAATTAATGAGCCAAGTCTTCTATTTAAGAAGTGGGAACAACAAAACACCAAAAAATGTAGAATAAAGAAGATAATATAACAGCATAAGTTAATGAAGTAGAGAAGACAGAATAGAGAAGATGAATAGAGTTAACAAATCTAGGAAAAGAACAGATCTTCAAAAAGTGCAGTAAGATTAGCTAACATCCAGCAAGAGTAACCAAGAAAAAGGAGTACAAAATAACATGGATAATAAGAATGAAAAGGGTCACAACTGCATAGAGAACAGGATTTTTAAAAAATAAGAAAATAACATTATGAAGAATTTTATAGAAATGAAGTTACACAATTTTGGCATAATAACCAGTCTGGGAAATTGTAACTTCCATAAAGGATCTAAAAGAAATATAAAATGTAAATATCGCTCTGATCATTAAAAGAATACTCAAAAATTTAAAGGGCGCCTGGGTGGCTCAGTGGGTTAAAGCCTCTGCCTTCGTCTCAGGTCATGATCTCAGGGTCCTGGGATCGAGGCCCGCATCGGGCTCTCTGCTCGGCAGAGAGCCTGCTTCTTTCTCTCTCTCTGCCTGCCTCTCTGCCTACTTTTAATCCCTCTCTCTATCTCAAATAAATAAATAAAATCTTTTTAAAAAAAAAAGAAAGAAAGTTATATTGGCAAGTTTTAACAAATCTTGTAGGGTCAAGGATGGAAAATATACACAAATGTTTCCAGAGGATAGAATAGGACAAAGGGAAACTTCTCTAATTTTGTGAGGCTGGCATAAACTTGATACAATATCCAGACATGAGGATAATGGGAGAAATGAAAATTTCAGGCCAATCACACTCATGAAATGTGGATGAAATAAAAATACCAGCAAATAAAATACAGAAATAAATTAAAATGATAATAAGTCACGAATGGCCTGGTTTCATGTCAAGAATGTATGATTAGTTCGACGTTAGAAAAATTACATAATTCACCACACTGACAGATTCAAGGAGAAACACCCAAGAACCCCAGTTTTGTCCTTTGGTCAGTGGGAAAACTGGGAACAGACGGTAACTTTCTAAATTGAAAAAGAGGGCGCCTGGGTGGCTCAGTGGGTTAAAGCCGCTGCCTTCGGCTCAGGTCATGATCTCAGGGTCCTGGGATCGAGGCCCACATCGGGCTCTCTGCTCAGCGGGGAGCCTGCTTCCTCCTCTCTCCTCTCTCTCTGCCTGCCTCTCTGCCTACTTGTAATCTCTCTCTCTGTGTCAAATGAATAAATAAAATCTTTAAAAATAAATAAGTAAATTGAAAAAGAAAAACTATGAATATTTCACTGCAAAGGTCATGCTTGATGATGAAAAGATAAAAGAATTCTCCTTAAAATCAAGAACAAAGAGATATGCTCACTATCACCACTTTTAGTCAATAGGAGTATGAGGGACACAGAGAAGAGGAAATAAAATGCACAAGGATTGGAAAAGAAAAAACTGAACCTATAACTAAGTCCCGCTGGCATAATTATTTGCCCCAAAACCAAAACAAACTGATTAGTAGAACCAATAAAGGAGGTTAGCAAAGTTAATAGATAAAAGATCAATATGTAAAAATCAATGACATTTCTAACTTGTAACAAAGAGTTAGGAAATGGACTTTAAAATATACAACTTAGAAAAACAACAGTGCGCCTGGGTGGCTCAGTTGGTTAAGCAACTGCCTTCGGCTCAGGTCATGATCCCAGAGTCCTGGGATCGAGCCCCACATCAGACTCCCAGCTCTATGGGGAGTCTCCTCCCTCTGACTGTCTCCCCTCTCATGCTCGCGCTCTCTCTCTCTCTCTCTCTCTCTCTCTCTCTCTCTCTCTCTCTCTCTTTCTCAAATAAATAAAATCTTAAAAAAAAAGAAAAACAACAAAAAATGCAAAAACTTAGGAAGAAACTTACAATATTTCCAAAATGTAAAAGATAAAATTAAAAACTTTACTAAGTTATATTTTTTAAATGTATAAATTGAGAAAATCATATTAATGCATAGGAAGACTTGATTATCCCAAACTCAATAAAGAGAGGGAATGTAACTCCAATCATCATTTTAAAATATTTTTCTTAGAACTTGTCAACATGCTTGTATAATTTATAAAAATCTCATCAAATAACCAAATCAATTTTGAGGAATAACTAGGCAGAGGAACTTGTCCTACCAGATTATAAAGACTTTATTACAAAGTTATAATAATTTACATAGTGTCATATTAGTGTAAGGATAGACAAATAGACCAATCGGGTATGATAAAGGATCTAGAAACACATCTAAATATATATGTAAACTCACTGTATCACAAAGCCAGTATTGCAGATCAATGGGTTAAAAAAATGATTAGTTAATAAATTGTACTGGGAAAATTAATTACCCATAAGGAGAAACACAAAACAAACAACAGCAAACAAAAAAAGAAATTGAATCCCTAACTCACACCATGTCCAAAAATTAATTCTACATGACTTATGGATTTTAATGTGAAGGCCAAATTTTAAAGCTTATGTTATAGAAACAGATGTATGAGCATACATTGGTGACTTTGGTGTAGAGAAGGATTTAAGACTTCTGGGAGGAGGGGCAAGATGATGGAGGAGTAGGAGAGACTATTTCAACCAGTCCCCTGAACTGAGCTAGATATCTACCGGAGCACTCTGAACACCCATGAAACCAGCCTGAGATGTAAGATTATACACTTCTGGATCTCTATGGGGGCAGAGGACCATCAGTGGAGAGGTACAGAGGAGTTGGGAGTGCATGGACTGATATCGGAGGATTTAAGACTTCCAAAATGGAAAACACAAATCAATAAATTAAAATTATCCAATAGAAAAATAAAGTGTGTGTAGACAGAAAAGCAGAAGTAAAAGCATTAATTAAATGGATAAAGAAATGCTTAACCTCACTAGCATTCAAACATATAAAACAAAAATTGTAACACAATGTCACTTCATACCCACCACATTGGTAAAATTTAAGAAGTCCTACAAACCCCAGTGCTGGAAAGGGCAGTAATGTCAAGAACTCTCATGACAATCACTTATAATTGGGTAATGTGACTTCACCCCATAAAACTACAGGTGCATATATCTTATAGCCAGTAAGTATGTCTATTTATACCCTCAAGAATTCTTGCACATTTGTTTCAGTAGACGTAAACAAAAAATTTGTAGTGACCACAATAATTGGAAACAAATCCAATAGCCATAAAGTAACACACATAATGTTTTAGTATATCATACAACTGAATACTACATACAAAAAAAAAAAGAATGAAATGGAATCTTTCAGAATGACAGACTAAGGAGTCTGGTGGACCCTCTCCTCAGTAAAACAACAATTTAGTGAAAATTGTAAAACACAAAAATGTAAAGTCCTTGGAAATTGTACAAACAGCAAACGAGGAAATCTTCATTCAAGAAAATTGACTAAATCTCAGTAAGAATCCAACGACATATAGAAAAGATCACACGTCATTACCAAATGAGATTTATCCCAGGAAGGTAAGATTGGCTCAATGTACAAAAGTCAATCAATGTAATAATACCCGATTATCAGAATAAAGAGGGAAAAGATAGATGCAGAAAAAAGCATTTGAGAAACTCCAAAGTAGGAATAGAAAAGAACTTCCTTAACCTAATAAAAATCATGAAGATTTTATATGAAAAACTCACAATTAACCATCACATTTATGGGTGAAAAACTGGATGCTTTCCCCCTAAGATTAGGAACAAGACAAGGATATTTGTTCTCCCTACTTTTATTCAACATTGTGTTGGATGTTCTAGTCAGAACAATTAAGTAAGTAAGAGAAATAAAAGCTTCCAGATTGGAAAAGAAGAAGTAAAATCATCTCTATGTGCAAATGACATGATTTTTTTTTTCATTTAGAAAATCTTAAGGCATCCCCTAAAAACGATTACCGTAAGGTTGTAAGATACAGAATATAAAAAATCAATTGTATTTCCATGCACAGTGAAAAACCTAAAAATGAAATTAAGAAAATGTCATTTATAAAACCACCAAAAATCATACTTAAGAATAAACAACAGGAAGTACAAGACTTGTGCACTGAAATCTTAAAGAAAGCCTTCATAAAAGAGGAGACATTCCATGTTCAGTAATTGAGAATTTTAATATTCTTCAGGTAGCAATAATCCCCACACAGATCTATAGACTCGATGCCATTCCTAACACACTTCCAGCTGACTTTTTTCTTTGCAGAAACTGAAAAGCGAATCCTAAAATTCACAGGGAAATGTAAGGGAACGAGAGTAGGCAAAACGATCTTAAAAACAACAAAGTTGGAAAAGTCATACTTCCCAATTTCCAAAGTTACGACAAAGCAAGAGTAATTAAGACAGTGTTGTACTGGTGTAAGGGACAGATCTAGAGATCAATGGAATAGAATTAAGAATCCAGGAATAAACCCTCACCTTTTACAGTCAATTGATTTTTGACGTGGGTAACAAAACAATTCAATAGGCGAAGAAGGAACAGTCTTTTCAACGAACAGTGTGGGGACAAGTGGATAACCACCTGCAAAACACTGAAGCTGGACGACTAACACCAGTTACAAAAATTAACTCAAACTGGACCAAACACCTAAATGTCAAAGCTAACCTCTTAGGACAAAATATAAGAATAAATCATTGTGATGTCAGGGTAGGTGCAGTTTTATAAATATAATACTAAAAGCACAAGCAGCAAAAGAAAAAATTGATACACTATTGCCTCTGAACTTAAAACATTTTTTGCTTCAAATGATACTGTGAAGAAAGTAAAAAGAAAGACACAGAGAATGGGAGAAAACATATGCAAGCTATAAGTCTGATAAGGGACTTGTATACAAAATACAAGAAGAACTCTAACAAGTCAATAATAAAAAGATAATTCAGTCTGGGGTGCTGGGGTGGCTCAGTTGGTTAAGGGTCTGGCTCTTGATTTCGGCTCAGGTCATGATGTCAAGTTCGTGAGATCAAGCCCCGCTTCAGGGTCTGTGCTCAGTGGGGAGTCTGCCTGAGATTCTCTCTCTCCCTCTCCCTCAGCCAACTCCCCCCCCCCACGCTCTCTCTCTCTCTAAAATAAATAAATCTCTAAAAAAGATAATTCAGTTTTCAAATGGGCAATAAGGGGCGCCTGGGTGGCTCAGTGTGTTAAGCCTCTGCCTTCGGCTCAGTCATGATCTCAGGGTCCTGGGATCGATCCCCACATCAGGCTCTCCGCTCAGCAGAGAACCTGCTTCCTCCTCTCTATCTGCCTACCTGCCTACTTGTGATCTCTCTCTCTGTCAAATAAATAAAAATCTTAAAAAAATAAAATGGGCAATAATTTGAATAGACATTTATCCAAAGAAAATACACAAATGGCCAACAAGCCCATGAAAAGATATTCTACATCAAGTCATTATGGATACCTGCAACAAATAATAGATACCCTTCGCACCCACTAGGATAGCTGTAGTAATGAGATTTTTAAAATCAAGGTAGGTGTTGGTCAGGATATGGAGAATCCAGAATCCTTCATATACAGCTGATGGGAAGGTAATAGAGTTGAGTATTTCCCACTCATCATTGTGAAGATGTCCTTGCTTTGACTTTTGACTTTTATTCTTACTGATGAAAAGACTGCTCTCCATCTCATAATTTTACTTGTTCATATCATGAGTCTTTTACTTTTGATAGCGAGTATGAGTCTTCTCTTTATATTTTATCTTCCCAAGTTTTTGTCAGGATTTGGATTTGGTGTTTCCTCTCTGGATCTGTTGTGGATTTCCATCTAGAAAGTATGCTCTTCTTTGAGGTGGTTTGCTTTTAGTCACATATTATCTCCTCATTACTGTCTCTCTATTTGTTTTTCTTTCTGGAAATCCTCTTAGGTATATTGCAAAGCTTCTAATTATTTGCTCTATTCTCTTTAATAATTTCTATCTCTGCATCTCTTTTGACTTCTTGGTGATTTCTAATTATCAGTGTTTTCATTAATATTCTCTTCAGCTGTCTAACTTCTCTTCAACCGATATAATGAGGGTTTCTTTTTTCAAGACTATGGTCTTCACTTCCAGAAATTGTAAAAAAAAAAAAAAAGAAAAGAAAGAAAGAAAGAAGGAAAATATTCCCTTGTAGTTTTATTTCTTCCTCCCTTTCTTAATATTTTATATATCAAGCCATACATAACTTTATTTACAAAAATTTTAATTCCAATATAATTAACATACAGTGTTATATTTGTTTCAGGTGTACAATATGATTTTCCACTTCCATACATCACCCGATGCTCATCACAACAGGTGCACTGTTAAATCCCCATCACCTAGTTCATCCATCCGCCCGCCCACCCACCTTCCCTCTGGTAACCATCTGTCTCTTTTATATAGTTAAGAGTCTGTTTTTTTGGTTTGTCTCTATTTTTCTTCCTTTGCTCATTTGTTTTGTCTCTTAAATTCCACATGAGTACAATCATATAGTATTTGTCTTTCTCTGACTTATTTTGCTTAATATTATACTCTCTAGCTCCATCCATGTTGTTGCAAATGGCAAGATTTCATTCTTTATGGCTGAATAATATTCCATACAGGGGTGCCTAGGTGGCTCAATCAGGTGGGCATCTGACTCTTGATCTCAGGGTCATGAGTTGAAGCCCTGCATGGGGACTACTTAAATATTTCATATATATTATATATTATATACATATATACACCCCCCCCCACATTTTCTTTATCCATTCATTTATCAATGGACATGGGCTGCTTCCATATCTTGGCTACTGTAAATGATGCAGCAATAAACATAGGACTGCATGTATCCCTTTGAATTAGTTTTTGTAGTTTTTAGATAAATACCCAGTAATACAACTGCTGGATTGTAGCCTAGTTCTATATTTAACATTTTCTAAACTAGGACCCTCCATACCATTTTCCAGAGCAGTGGCACCAATTTACATTTCCCCCAACAGTGCACAAGGGTTTCCCTTTCTCTGCAACCTCACCATCACCTGTTGTTTCTTGTGTTGATTTTAGCCATTCTGACAATTGTGAGGTGATATCTCACTGTGGTTTTGATTTGAACTTCCCTGATGATTAGTGAGGTTCAGCATTTTTCATGTGTTTTTTTGGCCATCTGTATGTCCTCTTTGGAGAAATGTCTGTTCATGTCTTCTGCCCATTTTTAAATAGGATTGTTTTTTGGGTGTTGAGTTGTGTAAGTTCTTAATATATTTTAGATACTAACCACTATCATATATGTCACTTGCAAATACTCAGTATAGTCTTAGTTTTATATACACACACACCCCTGTAAAATAGAGAGATAAATACAAACCTCAGGGTATAATTGTATATAATATATAAGTATATATAAACCTTTTTTTAATTAACATATAATGTATTATTTGCTTCAGGGGTACAGGTCTGTGAATCGTCAGTGTTACACAGTTCACAGCACTCACCATAACACATACCCTCCCCAATGTCCATAACCCATCCACCCTATCCCTCCCCCCGCCTCCCCTCCAGCAACCTTCAGTTTATTTCCTGAGACTAAGAGTCTCTTATGGTTTGTCTTCCTTCCCAGATAAACCTTTTTTAGAGTGTTCTCTTATCTATAGTTCCTGGGTCTAGATTTATCTATACTATCCATAAACTTTTTACTATAGAAGATGGTTTACTGATGTTCTTTTGAAAGTTTTGACTGTGAGGTCCCCTTTGGGCTACGGAACAGGGTTGTTTCTTAGCATAGACCAGAATCTTAATTTACATAGGCTGTCACTATTTGAGTTTGCCTTTTCTGGGATCCAAATAGTTTCCCTCTCTGGACCAGTTTTATGTAAATTTCTTAATCTGGAGTTCCCTCCCATTGTGTAGAGTGCAAACTTGTTCCTACACCCATATTTTAAAAAAGACCTTATTTATTTGAGAGAGTGAGAGCACAAGCAGGGGAGCTGGGAAGGGACAAGCCAGCTCCCCTCTGAGCAGAGAGCCCCACAATGGGGCTCAAACTTGGGACCCTGAGATCATGACCTGAAGGCAAATGCTCAACCAACGGAGCCACCCAGGCGTCCCTACACCCCCCCCCTTTTTTTTTAGAAGACTTGAGAGTTCCAATCCCTCGCATGGGATTCTCTTTCTAGTTCAGTTGGATGACAGGTTTCCATGCCATACTCACTGACTAGCCTGTGGGGTAAATACTTTACCTTCATAGAAAGTCTGGGCTTTTGCATTCCTCATTTTAAGCAGGAAGTTGAGTACTGTCTTCCTGCTGAGAACTTAGCCTGAAAACTAGACTCTTGTGTTGAGGCAGGCATCGAAACCTCAGGAATTCGGTCCATGAGTTTGGTTCTGTTGTCCCTGTGACCCATTTGGCTTTTGCCACCACTCAGATAGCCTTGGCCTCGTTTCCTCTTCATTCATAACATCAAGGGATTTGGTCGTTCTTAATTTGTTTCCTGCATCTGGTTTCTACACTCCATTTCGTTATGTTGGGAAGGAATGATCAGAAGGAGTTTCCAGAGTCAGCTAAGGCCACCTGGTGATTGTAAGTTGCTTTTCTTTCTTCTTTTCTTCCTTCTTCCTTCCTTCCTTCCTTCCTTCCTTCCTTCCTTCCTTCCTTCCTTCCTTCCTTCCTTCTTCTTTCTCTCTATTTCTTTCTTTTTTTCTGAGAGAGAGAGAAGGAACAGAGGGAGAGGGAGAAGCAGGCTCCCCCGCAAGCAAGGAGCCCGACAAGGGACTTGATCCCAGGAACACAGGATCATGACCCAAGCCGAAGGCAGACACTTAACTGACTGAGCCACCCAGGCACCCCTGCCTTTCTTATTCTTACTGCTATATACGTACATCTTTTTTTCTCTCAAGTAGCCTTGGAAATGGTTTACCTATTTAGGTTTACTTTTTGGTCTTTTAATGGATTTCTGAGTTTAATACTTGGTTTATTTATTTTCACTGATTCTATCATGTTTTAGCCAAAAAAAAAATTAAGACTATAAATATTTCCCTGGGAAGTTAGTTATATTCCATAAGTTTCTTTTAATATCCTAAGTTGAAATTTTATTTTCTTTTTATCTTTTTTAAGTTTCAATTTAAATTCCAGTTAGTTACCATAGAGTATATTATTCCATAAGTTTTGATGTAAAATATGCTCACTGGTATTAATTTCAAATAGTCTTTTCTTTCTTTCTGACCCATGAATTATTTATTGCTGTGTAACAAAGCAGCCGAAAATATAATGACCTAAAACACCAACATTTTTATCTCACAGAATCTATGCATTTGGGTGTGACTTGGTCTTCGGGCTCTGGGTCTTCCCCAAGGCTGCAGGTATCTGAGGCATGGAATGGGGAGGATCAATTCCTTGAAGGCTATTGGTCAGAGGCCCCCCAGAGTTCCTCGCCATCTGGGCTTCTCTGCAAAGCATCTCACAAGGTGGCAGCTTGCTTCGTCAGAGAGAACGTGTGAGCGATGGAGATGGAGAGAGAAAAAGCACCAGCAAGAAAGAAGCCCTCACCTTCAGTAACCTAATCACAGAGCTGATACCATGTCATTTATCATCATAGAGGAATTTTCTTTGCCCTGTTTAATGCTTTAATTTTAAGTTCAATTTTGTCCAATATTAATATTGTAAAGTCTGCTTTTTAAAATGGTATTTGGCTAATAGACCTCCATCTGTCTTATTTTCGTAGTTGAATTTTTTGTGTATCTCCTTTAAATAACAGTCATGGGATTTACTTGATCAGAGATTGCTTTGTCTTCATAAAAAAGTTTATCTCATTAAAACTGTTTTGCTATATGGGTTCTTTTATTCTTTTGCTTTCATATTTTTCAGTGAAAAATATGTCATCTATTTTAGATTAGTTCTACTAGTGGTTACTACTAATTTTTTTATTGTAGTCAATAATGTGTTATTTGTGTCAGGTATAAAACAATATTTTTAAAATACAATTTTAAATTATTATTTGTCTAATTGTAGGAATCAGGTATACAGTGCCATCATCAAAGTGAAAGTCACTAAGAAGTTTTGCTTTCTGTTCCATCTCCCCATATGACCTGTTACACTACCATGTCTCAGCCTGGCTTGCTTTCTTTCCTTTTCTTTCTCTCCCTCTTCTTTTTCTTTTCTTTTCTTTTCTTTTCTTTTCTTTTCTTTCTTTCTTTCTTTCTTTCTTTATTTCTTTCTTTCTTTCTTTCTTTTCTTTCTTTCTTTCTTTCTCTCTCTCTCTCTCTCTCTCTCTTTCTTAATTGCTTCTTTTCCTTCATCCATTCAAAATACATTTATTGATTGCTAATAAATGTCAGGAAATAGAGCATGAAAAAATTTACAGTGTTCAGGACTAAATATTTCTCT
Organism: Ailurus styani; assembly: GCA_002007465.1. Lineage (NCBI taxonomy): Eukaryota > Metazoa > Chordata > Mammalia > Carnivora > Ailuridae > Ailurus > Ailurus styani. The sequence continues at coordinate 2,388,042 of LNAC01000136.1, forward strand.
TTCCCTCCCTTCCTCCCTCTCTCTCAGATATAGATATGCATAAGATCTAGATATAGAGTTAGCTTGGGCAGTGATATGTGTGATGAAGGAAGATAAAGCAGAATAAAAGGGATGTAGAGTGTCGAGGGGTGAGAGCTGCTGAAATGATTTATAAGGTGGTTAGGGAAGACTTATGATAAAGCAACATTTAAGCAGGGGCCAGAGGGAAGAAAGGCAGCAAATCATGTGGGTATCTTGGAGAAGAGCATTATGAGCAAACATTGAGATTAGAGATTTTTGTTGAAGAACAGCTAGGAGCCAGGGTAGCTGGGGTAGATAGGGATGTTTTATCTCCAGAGGGGAGGGGATACTTAGAGAATACGAAGTCAGAGTTGATGACAGGAGTGGGGCCTTCGAGTTCACTCCAAAGATCGTTACTCTGTGTAAGATGGGAGCCATTGTGGAGTTTGAGGTGAGCAAGCAGTGACTGGATCTGACTTCTGTTTTAAAAGTATAATGATGTTAGGGGCGCCTGGGTGGCTCAGTCAATTAAGCTGCTGCCTTCGGCTCAGGTCATGATCCCAGGGTCCTGGGATCCAGCCCCACATCAGGTTCCCAGCTTGGCTGGGAGCCTGCTTCTCTCTCTCTCTCCCTCTGCTTACTGCTCTGTCTACTTGTGCTCTCTCTGTATCTCTCTGTCAAATAAATAAATAAATAAAATCTTTAAAAAAAAGTATAATGATGTCAAACAAAGAAAAAAAGAGTAAAAAAAACCACACTTAAATATGGAGAACGAACTGGTGGTTGTCAGAGGTGGGGTGGGTGGGAGAATGGATAAAATAAAAGAGATTGAAATTTAAAAAAAACAAGAAAAGAAAAAGAAAGGAAGAAAGAAAAAGTACAATTATGTCTATGAGCAAATTTTAGAAGGCAAGAGTGACAGCAGGGCATTATTAGAGTGATCCAGATAAAGGAGGGTGGTGGCAAAGACGGGAGATGCTTAGAATCAAGATAAACTTTGAAAGCAAAGGAACACATAGGATCTGCTGATGGTTTGGATATTGGATAGAGAAAAAGACAGGCTTCAAGACTTACTCTCAGGGTTTGCACCTGAACAACTGAGAGGAAAGTACTGTTATTGCTGAGGTGGTACACACAAGGGAGGAAGAATTCCCAGTGCGTTCCAGATGGACTGCCTGTTTGGCATCCTCGTGAAGACGTTGAACAGGCAACCAGATATGCAGGCCACGGAAATGCAAATCTAGACTTCAGGGGAAAGTTCTGTGCTGGAAAAATAAACTCGGGGACTCATCAACACCTGGGTGTATTTGAAGTCATGATACCACCTTTGTGTGCTACTGTAGGGAGTGTTAATAGATGGGTATACATGGGCCAGAAGAGTAAACTCTGCAACAATTCTATGTTTAGAGGTTGAAGGGATGAGGAGGGACCAGCAAGCCAACTAATAGGCCAGTGTTTGGAGCAAGAGAACCAAGAATGAGAGGAATCCTAGCGGCCAAGTGCAAGGTGTTTGGAAGGAAGGCAGGATGGCTATGTTAATGCTGCTGCTAAGTGAAGAATGAGGAGAACTAGGGGGGTAATAGTCAAATTGTGCTACTTGAGCCCACCGTATACCCTTACATGAGCTCCCCAAGTGAATGCAGTATAGACAAAGGCCTGGTCTTTGGATTCATGGATTCAAGAGGGACCTGGAAAGACCATATGAAGACAGCACATGCAACCCATTCTATCGTGGTGTCTTGCTGGAAAGAACAGAGAAATGGGATTATAGCTGAAGGGAAATAGGACCCAAAGCTTTTACTTATTTATTTAATGTGACAGGTATTCTAGCTTTCTAGCTTATTTGCATCCTCTGGAGAATATCCAGAAGAGAGGGAGAAATTAATGATGCAGGAGATCTGGGGGATGATTGCTATCAGTGATTGGAATCCACGGCACAATGAAACTTAGAGACAGAGGCAGAATATTTGGGGACAGATGCCTGTGGGCTGGGAGAGGTGTTAATGGAAGCATTATGGAAATTCTGTGTTCGTTACTTTTGTTTTCTCAGCGCAAGGGGAATCAAAATAGTGAGAGGAGGTATTGAACGTCGGCGGAGTTGGGAGAGGTTGTGACATAATTGTCTCAGAGCGTGAGAGAGAATGGACTACAGAAATGTGGGAACGTTACGAGAGAGGGGAAAGCCCTCTTGGGGTTGGTGGAAATGGAGTGAAAGTGAGATGGGTTGTGTGTTTTCACCAGCCACATTTAGTCAGCCGAGGGCCAGTGGGAATGGGCTGAGAACTGAATTTAATTAGAGGCAGTGCTCTGTCTGATCAGTAAAATGGCAAGAGACAAGGGAACTGGAGATATACACCTGAGTGAATTTGCACAATTGTTGGAATGATCATACCAAAGGAAATAAGCTGTAGAGAGAGGCAATGGTGGTTGGTGAATGGGATGTCAAGTTTTTGGAGGAGGTGCAGTTATTGATAATGATGTGTTCTCGAGTTTGAAAGTAGGTGCCTGAGGTAGTGTGGAGGACAAGCTACTTGGAAGAACAGATGCCCAGAAGCTGAGAGCACTGGTTATTGAAATTATCACTGATGTCTGTGCTGTCCAAAATGACAGTCACTAGCACGCATGGTTATTTAAACTAATTAAAACTAAATAAAACAAAAACTTCAGTTCCTCTGTTGCACTTGTCACGTCTGAAGTGCTTGTGGTCTAGTGGTTACCACATTAGACAGTGGAGCTAAAACACTTCCGGCAGTAAAGGAAAGCGTATTGACGGGGTCTACATGGGTCTGGGTATTGATGCCATCGATGAGGAGGACAAGACTGATTCTGGAGAGAGTGACAGTGAGTGGATGATGAAATCATCCAAGGAGGAGTACTAAAGGGGATATCTACCCCAACTCCAGTGGCCCTGACAGGTGTGGGAGAGAAAATAACTACTCCTCAGGAGGGATGATAAGGAGCAGTGTCCTCAGGTGAGAATCAGGTCTTCGAATAACGAGGTGAAAGAATCATTATGGAAAGAGCTGGATGAATAGATAAGGGTTGAGAGACACTGGAAGGTTTTGTGGAGTTGAGAATAGAAAATTGAATCAGTCTAAGGAATTTACACAGGTATGTGGGGATTAGTAACAGGGTGAAGATACTAAGATACTAGCTCGAGCCTCTTTAAGTGACCTAGGTAAAGAACAGAACATAATGAGATTATTTCTGAAGGTTTGTGAGGCAGGTGGTGGTCCTGAGGTAGGAGGGATGGATGGGTTCTAGGAATTGGTGCTGTCAGAGAAGCCAAGAGGGAGTCGTACGAGGAGGCACTGGTATATGTACATGTAAATGGTTGAACTCCAGATCTCATATTTCGGTTTTGAGACCTCGGTAATAGTTTTAAAATAATTTTTACACATTATATAGCTTTTTCTGAAATCATTATCTTGTTTTTGCATTCAGTTTTTTAAATAGCTTTACACTACTCAGACATTTTTAAAAAATAAATATAAATATTTCCCATTATGACTTCCCATTATTTAGAGTCCTTGGTTTTGCTTCATTTCATTGATTGCGGTATCACTTAAGTATTTTTTTTTCCTAAGATAGGTATGTGGGCAGGCTATTTGGGGGCTTTTTAATATCTGAGAATGCCTGTCTGTTGTCTTTAAGTATGGCATTTTTTATTATGTAATTTGGGGGCCACAGAATTTCTCCTAGATCTCCAGGTATTCAGGTATTATTCCATTATTTTCTGGAATGTCATGCTACTGAGAAGAAGTTCGTGGTAAATTATTATTTCTTTGCTAGAAATGTCTTTTTTTTTTATTCAGAGTGAATAACCAGTAAGGTATTTTGTCTCTATCCTTGTACCTCAAAAAATTTTCCCAGTCTGAATCTAGAAATAAGTCTCAGTTTTGCCTGGAATGGGCTCGTTCAATACATAGCTCTTCCCTCAGCACAGGAAAGATTTCTTTCTGCTCTTACATTCATTCTAGGTTCCAGCTCTTCATTTTCTGTATGTAGGATGTTTCATATTTTTTCTTCTTAGTTTTCCTTTACAGAAATGTATTCAAGTTTTGCTTCTACAGCATCAGATCTGGTCTTCACTGAATCAACTATGTGTTTTTATTCTGCTTTACTATTTCATACTGTTGAAAGCTGCTTTTTAGAACTTTAAATACATAGAATGATATATTTAATGATTATATATTGAACGCGATAAAATGGATACTCACAGTGTAACACCCATCTTAAGAGCTGAACGGTACTGATACTTTCGAAGGTATGCTGACCAGTTCTCCCATACTTCCTGCCAGCTGTTAGCATGATTTTAAATTTTGTGTTTACCATTTCCCTGATTTTTTAACTAAATATTTTATTTTAGAATGGTTTTATGTTTACATAAAAAATTATAAAAGATGGTAGAGTGCTCCCACCCAGCCATGTGTCATTTTACTTAACACACCACAATTCTGATTATCTTGTAATTCTTCTGAATTTAATCCATTTCAGTTTTTTACCTAGTCTGTCTCTGTTTTGTTTTGTTTGCTTGCTTTTAAGAGAGTCCATTTCTTGTGATATTGTACAGAGGAGGGTAGGCAGTTTACCAAAATTTTCATCTGTGTCCTTTAGCATATGATATTTAGAGTATGTTTTTCTTCTGGGCCTGATTTTTTTTTAAAAAAACATAGTGATAGTAATGGTAGACTGTTTTCTCTTAAATCTTAGTCTATAAATCTTATTCTTTGCATTTTAATATTGTTGGTAATTAGAACACTATGGCTTTTCCCTTCTCTTTTAAACAAAGAATCATCAATTGAGAAAACTACTTAGCACTATTAGTGTCTTAAAAAAAATTATCACAAACTGTGTCGCTTAAAACAGCAGAAATGACTTCTTTCACAGGTCTGAAGACCAGAAGTCCGAAATCAGTACTACTGGGCTGAAATCTCCCTCTGGAGGCTCTGGAAGATAATCAGTTCCTTGCGTCTTCCAGCTGGTGGGGGCGGGGACGGGAGTTAGGGGTTGGGGAGTGGGGGGGTGATTGCTCACATTCTTCCCCTTGTGGTTACATCATGCCAAACTCTGCTTTTCTTCATCCCTCTTTCTCCCCTGTGTGTATGAAGTCTTCCTCAGCTTCCCTCTGATAAAGACATATGAGATTGTATTTTGGATCTGTGGGATAATCTCTCCATCTCAAGGTCCTTAACTTAACCATATCCAGAAAGATCCTTTTACCTTACAGGCAAAATGTATAGGTTCCAGGAATTAGGACCTCACATTTTCAGGGGGCCATTATTCTACCTACCACAGGAACCATGTACTATAATCCAACAACTCTACACATGTACACATGCACACACTTTTTTCCTACCAAAAGACACGTGAAGAAATGTTGATAGCAGCGTGACTTGAAGTAGTCAGTCACCGAACACTCCAAATATCCATCAACAGTAGAGTAAATGGATAAGCTCTAATAGAGTCATACAGTGGAATACTTTGCATCAATGAGAATGGAAGCCCTGAAACCATGTCCAACAATGTGGATGAATCTCACACATATAATGTGACTGAAATAAAGTGGATAGAAAAGAGTAGGCCTAGAAGAGTTCCCACGTGTGATGTCAAGAACAGACAAAATCAGGCTGTGGTGTTAGAAGTCAGGATAGTGGTTACCTTGGAGGGGCAGTGACTAGAGGAAGGTGAAGGGGGCTTGGATGTTAGGAAGGTTCCTTGGTCTGGGTGCTGGTTACCTACGTAGTGAGCTTACTTTGTAAGAATTTACTGAGTCACCCACTTATGATTTGAGAACATTATCAAAAAAGGATAATGGACAAAGCTAACAACTTTCTCAGGGCCGTGGAGAATCACTGGGGCAATGGCTACATGGTCAGAGCCAGAAGAGGAAGGGCTCTCAACTTCAGGTTGAAGTGAGGGTTTCAGAAGTTTGAGATTATCACAGCCTAAGAATAGGTCGATGAGGTGCATATTTAGAGGTATGGCAGCTCCTCTCAAGTTTTTATTTATACATGAGAACATGTATAAATAAAGAATTCAGTTAATAGATGGACATATGAGTTGATAAAGTAGAGGTGTGGCCTGAATACAGGGAACTGGGTCAGTTAGGCCAAGTCACTCAGTAACAAGAGCTATGCTGTCCAATATGGTGGCCATTAGCCACATGGCTATTGACCACTTGAAATGTGGCCAGTCCACAGAGTGGTTCTGTATGAAGACATAGGACAAAAAAATTGAGTAATTGCTTTTTATGCTGATCACATGTTGAAATAAACTTGAGATACATTGGGTTAAATAAAGTCTACTATTATACCCCCTTTTTTTTTAACTTTAGATATAGCTACTAGAAAATGTAGAACTACATTATATGACTAGCATTTGTGACTTTCATTCTGTTTCTCTTGGACAGCAGTGATCTAGACTGATAAACTTGACCAACAGTTAATAGATATGTGAATAATACTTATTTTATTCTTTGCAAGTGCAGGACATGGATGGGTCTAACAAAGTTTGACCCCATGATGGGAAGACTGAAATGAATGCAGTTGGTAGCAAGCTATTATAAATGAACTATTATTATAGTAGGACCATATTATAACTCAACTATTACTTCAGAATCTCCAAGCTTTTAGGAAACCTAATTGTTCTAAACAGTGGATTCAAAAACAAATCATCACTGCTCTTTTGGCTGTTACATAATCTCTTAGACTTATTAGGAATTAGATTTGAAATAATATATGAATACAGTATATGAAGGGGACTAAAACTGTGGTACTTGCTGTTAGTCTTGAGTATCAAGTATGAAGAAAACAAATATTTCATAGACTTGAGGAGAAATATTCTCAAGGCTTTTCTTTGTGGATTCTTGGACTGCTCTAGACCAATCTTGGGCCATTCTAAAACTTGGTGTCTCTAGCAAATAATGAGGACAAGCTCACACAAAGCCAGGCCCCAGGACATCTCCTCATTGTGTACATTCAGCTTCAAGGAATTAATGCCTGGATCACAAAGAATTATTCTGCATTCAAAACAGTCAGCGACATCAACCCGCTCTTTCTAGTCCCAGATGCTGGCGGGCCACCCCATCAATCATTCTCACAGACGCCCATCAGCGTGTCACCGCCGTGTCAGAGATCTGTTTTGGCAGGCTCGCTGCAGGGTACACGTAATCAGCCAAGACGCCACACTTAACTGTGATTGATGCCAGTCTTTTGACAATTTCTCCTGCCAGACCCCTCCATCATCCCATGGCAATGTTTGCCTGAGTGCTAAATAATTTCTCTGAATTATCACAGGCACTTTATGGACTGACTTGCAGAGATGTCTTGTTGTCCCAGCTGCACTGAAGGCATTTCATCTTGTATGTCCTTCCTGGGTTTTTTAACCTCTGATGAGTCTTCCCATGTTTTTATCGCTTTCCTCATTCATCACATAGGGGGAAATTTTTTTTTTGAGGTAAATAAAAGGGATATTATTATAGTCAGTGTCGGAAATCAGTTTCCAATTCTTCATTTGGCTGGCAGCATGACCTTGAACATATTATTAGTATGCCTCCATTTATTATAATTGTGCCTTTGTTATCGCTATGTCTCTCTGACAAGAGGTCATGATTTTTAAGACTCAGATTTTAGTCAAGTCCAAATAAGTGTCCTCCTTCTCCCTTATAATCTGGCATTTGATGTTGGCCATAGAGGTCTTCCACATCTGCACTGGTGCAAAAAGACTTCATCCCTTCCTTTTCTTCTCCTTGGTGGGGAAGGCTGGAAAGCGCTGGCTCTACCCCAATGTAGACTGACAAGGAAGAATGAGGAGATGATACATTTAAACAGCCCCAGAGCCACCTCTGTCACAAGAAGACATCTGTGACTGAAAGCTAGAGATCTGCTAGATAAAACCCTTATTTGATCCTCTTCACTGAAAAATAAATGATACTTTAACTTGGTGATATCCAAAAAAGTCACTGAAAAAGAGAAATAGCCACATTCAAATTAATAGGCCATATTCTCGGGGCGTCTGGGTGTCTCAGTGGGTTAAAGCCTCTGCCTTCAGCTCAGGTCATGATCCCAGGGTCCTGGGATCGAGCCCCACATCGGGCTCTCTGCTCAGCAGGGAGCCTGCTTCCTCCTCTCTCTCTGCCTGCCTCTCTGCCTACTTGTGATCTCTCTCTCTCTGTGTCAAATAAATGAACAAAATCTTTTTAAAAAAAAAAAAGAAATGGAAAGTACCCAAAAGTATTATTTCAACTAAATGCCAAGTTAGTGATATTTTTCCCCTTGCTTATCCTCCTGTACATCCCAATGAATAAAATAACCGACACTAATAAAAATTCGTAGGAAAACATTCAGTTATATTAAGGAGTAAGGAAATTAGCAAAGAGAATAAAATATAATTTTGGGACGCTTGGGTGGCTCAGTGGGTTAAAGCCTCTGCCTTCGGCTCAGGTCATGATCTCAGGGTCCTGGGATCGAGCCCTGCGTCAGGCTCTCTGCTCAGCAGGGAGCCTGCTTCCTCCTCTCTCTCTGCCTGCTTGTAATCTCACTTTCTCTGTCAAATAAATAAAATCTTAAAAAATATATATATATAATTTTATTCTTCGCTTCTGATATATGTATCTTTTATCTTTTTTAAGATTTTATTTGAGAGAGAGTGCACGCACAAGTGGTGGGGAGGGGCAGAGGGAGAGAGAGCAGCAGACTCCCCACTGAGCAGGGAGCCTGATCCCAGGACCCTGAGATCATGACCTGAGCTGAAAGCAGACACTTAACCGACTGAGCCACCTAGGTGCCCCCTATCCTGTTTATTTTCATTCTGATAATTTTTTTGTTGAAAACTAGACATTTTGGGTAATATGTTGTAGTGACTTTTGATATTAATCCCCCCAAGGGCTTGTTTATCTCATTAGCTTATGTATTATTTTAGTGATTTTGCTAGACTATTTTAGGGAAGTCTGTTTCACCCCGCCTCCCCTTGCCCAGGGTGAAGCCTCTGATGGTCCTCCTTAGAGAGCAGAGCTTTGGATCTGTGTAGAGTCAACATATGATGACAAATGTTTTAGAGCTTTCATTTTAGGACTTTTTTTTTTTCACTGTCTCTTCTCTTGATCTCACTGCTAAGCTGTTGGTCTGGTCTGGTATCACACCCAGCTATTAGGCTTGCCAGATGATTGTCCTGTTGTCTTTGACAATGCCCCTGGCATACGCTGCTCCACAGTCTGATCCAATTAAACTCAGGGTCCGTTGCAGGGACATATTTTGAGGCCAGACTTTGAGGTTTGCTCCAATTCCAGCAGGGCTTTTCTTAGCTAAATTTTTCCTTGGTTCTCTCTGGTAAACTAGCCAGTCTTTCGGTTTAACTTGTTTCTCGAACAGAGCTATCAGCTTCCTCTTAGTCCTGTATCACCAAAGTCTCCATTGTTTTCAAGAGTGCCCTTACGCTTTGACTTCCCCACACTGTTTCAAATAAAGCCAGTTCCTTTGAGGAGAGCTTCAGAGTCCCTTGTTCTTATGGGTTGCTTCTTTCCTTACACAAAACTCAGAGCCACTGTTTCAGAGCTGGGGGCAGGGATAACATTCTTGCTTTCCAAACGGAGCTCTGGGTGGTGACGAGAGCTTGTCCCTTAGGATGTGGGACCTCTAGCTTAAGGGTGAAATGGCCTAGTATGCTGTGGCAGAGCCTCTGCCCTGTGAATGGGGACAGGGTGGGAAAATGGTGACCTGACCACTTGGCCCCATTTCCCAGGAATTTAGTCCATGCAACCTGGATCCGGAGGAAATGACCAATTCTGGTGGCTTGTGCCTCCTGGAAAGATATTGTGCTCCCTGACTGATGAGGGCCTAGGGAGCCCTGTCCTCTTGAGCATACTTGCTGAGAATGAAATGTCATCAAGCTGAACTTGGGGTGAGGAAGGAGGGAATGGGTCCCTGCTCGAGTGCTGCAAATTCTCGCTATTTCAACTGAGATTTAGTTAATTTTCTTGAATAAATCTTCATTTATTTGGTCCATATGCCCTTTGGAAAATTTCCAGCAACTTTAAAGGGTTTTTGTTGTTGTGGCTGTTAATATATTTTTTTTCAAGTTACTTTTTAAAGATTTTATTTCTTTGTCAGAGAGAGCACAAGCAGTGGGACTGGCAGGCAGAGGGAAAAGCAGGCTCCCCACTGAGCAGGGAACCTCATGCAGGACTTGATTCCAGGACCCTGGGATCATGACCTGAGCCAAAGGCAGATGACTAACTGATTGAGCCACCCAGGCATCATTTGTTTTGGTTTGGTTTTTTGCAACTTATGGTTCCCTGCTGGGGAGCAGGGCCATGGAGCTCCTCATACTGCTATTCTAAATATAAGATGAAAAGGGGTAAGTAGGATGTTGCATATCTAAAAACGGGGGGGAAAACTATTCATAGCTTACAGATTGTACAGAATCAGGTAATTGGCTGGATTTGGTTTGTGTGTTGTAGTTTACTAATCCCTGCTCTATAGTAATGATGCTGATCTCCATGTCATTTATGGCTCCTGCCTCAAAATTTTATACTCATACATTTATGATTTAAAATATATTTTATTAATGAAGGATTTTATTCACCTGGGCATATAGTCAGTTTTTCCTAAGGTTACATAATTCTGGACTCACTGGCTGTACCTTTACCATTCTTGGTACCAAATCTTTGATGTATAGTTAGGGAGAAGAGTAATAAAATTTAAAAAAAAAGTCCTTGCATGCCTGTCCTGACAAGACTTATGCTCCTTTTCTGATGATCATCACGGTTGACCTAGCTCACTCTCTATAAATTCTATAAGATTTAGAGATTTTTTTTTAATAAGTCTTGATCACTAAGGACTGATTCTCATATAGTTGTCTTAGGGAGTGGGGGTCCTCTGAGAACTTTGGTGTCCATCTGGTGGACTTAAACATCATTGTTCTCTGATACCTACACCTCCCCTTTCTACACTATGAAGTAGTCCAGAGCCTCCAGGCTCATCAATCTTCTGAGGTCCCAATTTTGGAAAACATGAAGAAAGAAAGATTCATCTTTTATACTTCTTTAGAATATAACTCTGAAAGGAATGGTGTTATGGACTAAACTATTTCCCTAAAATTCATACACTGAAGCCCTGACCCCCAATATGACTGTTTTTTGAGACAGAACATTTAAAGATGTAATTAAGTTTCAATGAGGTAATAAGAGTGGGGCTTTACTCCAACATGACGGTGTCCTTAAAAGAAGAGGAAGTGACAGCAGGGATATGTATGCACAGAGGAAAGACATGTCAGGACACAGCAAGAAGGTGGCCACCTGCAAGTCAAAGAGAGAGGCCTCAGGAGATACCAATCCCGCCAACACCTTGACCTTGGAGTTCCAGACTCCAGAAATGTGAGAAAATCAATTTCTGTTGTTTAAGCCACAGAGTCAGTAGTATTTTGTTACGGCAGTTCATAACCACAGTAAGACAGGTGACACTGCTTCCTCATCTTGTGTCCAAATCCCAATGCCACATCCTCTAGTGGTCTTCCCACTGCCCTGGAGAGATTGCCAGGCCTCACAGATAGAAAGACACACCACCATGAATTAAGGTGTACCCTTTTTCTGAAGCAACTATCAAACTTCAAACGCAGTTATCTTGGAAGCCCTTCCTCTTATCTTCAAGGAGAGTGCAGTGGCAGTTTTGAGGTTTCTCTCATAACCCATGGGAAAAAGAAGAAAGACAGGAGAAGAAAGAAGCGGAAAGAAGAAAGGAGATACTGCACTCTCCCCAAACGTTGCTTTATCTTCCCAGCCACTCCACAGATTGGCCACATTGTTGGCTGCGGCTGTGGCGGTAGTGTCCATTCTGCCAAAATGGCGTCTCTCAAGAAAACCTGTGGGGTGATGTCTCATTAACAAAACTTGAGGAATTATCTGGAATGATTATGAGGCACTCAGTCCTTTTTGTTTTCAACTACAGTATTTAGTCATTGTCCAAAACAACAGGAATGATACTCCTCATCTACCATATCATTCTAGTGCACAAAATCCTAGCATATTCTTAGAAACATAGTGATAACTGTATTAAAAATTACTGGGACGCCTGGATGGCTCAGTCGGTTGAGCACCTGCCTTCAGCTCCTCCAGCTCTTCTCCCTCTGCCTGCCACGCCCCCTGCTTGTGGGCACATGCTCACTCTCTCTCTCGTGCTCTCTCTCTCTCTCTGAGAAATAAATAAAATCTTTTAAAAAATTACTGAGAGCTGTGTTTATTTAAAATGCATATAAAAGAAACAGTCTCAGTTGTCTGGTTAATCATGAGTCAAAGTGAAAAGGCAGAGTTCTTTCACAGCCTGATAAAACATCTAAGGTAATATAATTCAAGGACGAAACTGAGCTGAACAAATCTCCTCAACCATTTAGTAAGGATTTCTTGCCATCTGGTTGGAAAACAGGTGTGCCTACATTGCTGACTGGTTTCAGATCACTGCTCTCTCCTCTGCCACGGACGACTTCTTATTTTGCCTCCAGTTACCTCATGGATGTTCGAGATTTCAATTCTTCCTCGACCAGCGCCCTGCAACAATGGTCTTGAAAAGATGGGATGAAGGAACGGGGGTGGGGGTGGGGAGGGCTGGTTTTGTCTTTATCCATGTTCTAGGCATGGACACAGCTAACTCCACACCGTGCTGCCCAAACCAAGCTAAAACCTTCTGCGAAACTTCACTGAAAACTTGAGTATAATGGAAGAATTACCTCTCCTAGATAATCAAGACCAGCTATTAGATATGACTCTTCTTGGATGCTTCCCAGCCCAGCACTGAAGCTGCTGCCATGTAAGAAAGTCTGCCACATGGTCTTCAAACAGAGAAAGAGAAAGAGAAGGAAGGGTAGCAGAGGAGAGAGGGAGGGGGAGGAAGTAAGAAAGGGAGGGGAGTTTTAGCTCCTTACCCCCATGGTGTTCCAGACCACAACTGCTGTTTCAGGTCTGCATTCTGAGTACTTGCTTTGCACCCCAGATCCCTTCCCTTCTGAGATGACAGGCTTTGGGGATGCTCACTACTTTCATTAAAAAAATAAAACCGCAACCTCCCCTTCCTTGGTAGTTACCTTTGGCCTTGCCCTAGAGCCCATTCTGGATTTCCTGTCATATCACAAACATCTCAGATATGGACATTCATCAATATCTAGGAAATTTGGTTTGGAATTGCACGGCTGAGGCATACAACTTTCATATAAGATTCTACTGGGTGTTAGCAAAATCTGGTGTCTTTACACTTCTTCCAGGGGCATGAGATGAAACTATGCCCCAGAATTCTTCCTATCATCTTATGGTTTCGATCCTAATTATTTGTGGGTAAATGTCACACACACACACACGCACACGTGCACGCGCGGATGTGTGTGTATGCAAACATCTTTCAAAAGCAAATTTCAGGTGAAATGCAATCTTCAGCTACATTTATGAAAGAAATCCTAAAGGAAGTGATATCTAGGTGTTAAACTTTGCAAATAAGATAAATCTGGTATTTTAATGGAATTAGACTTTTGGTGGGGTTTTGTTTTTGCTTTGTTTTTTTGTTTTGCTTTTCCTTTTTACCACCAAAAGTCTAAAGAAATGGCCTTGGTAGAAAAAATGATTTGTCCCCAAAAGCAAATCTAAGTCCCCAACTTCTCATAACACTTGAAAGTTTGAGATAACAATTTTTTCCATTCAGGTTTTGAAACTCCAATTCATTTTTAGGGCACAACTTCAAAATGTCCTTCTCCTTAGTAGTTTCTGTAAGGAAGTTTTCCAAATATAAGGATCTGGAGTCCTAAGAGACAAACAGTAGATCAGTCTCCAGCAAACCCCAGGAGAGAGCACCCTCCACTGGGAGCCTGGACAGACCAGCCCTTCCAGCCAGAGCCAGACGCTTCTCACTCCCTCAGTCTTCAGACAAAGAAAAAGTGGCCAACGCAGAATGGCGCAGGCCTTCACTACTAAATCTGCTAAAACTGTACCTGCTCCCCCTGCAAATCGGGCTTGAGTGGAAATGCAATCTAGTACATGGAATATTTCTCTAACCATGATGCCATCTCTTTAAAGATGGTTTAAACTCTGAAGACTGAGATGTTCTAATAAAATGAATCCAGGCGAGCAATTTTCTTTCTAAGCCTGTTCAGCCCAGCACGAAGCCCTGAGTCTGACGGCACCAAGCTGCCTGGTTTTCGAGGGGCCTCCATGCCTGAGTGACCTTCCCGAGGTTCCCTAACCCCCAAGGTGAGATGCAGCTCAGGGCCTGAGAGCCCAGTTGTTTCCAGTCTCACACATTTCCCCTCCCTCCTCCAAATCCTTGGTCTTGAGGAACTGCCCTGCAAGAGGAAAAGCCAATTTACCATTAAACACTGGACTTAAAAAAAAAAAAAAAAAAGGAAATCCTCTTTTAATCACATTGCATGCTCAAGACACCTTTCCTGGTGAGAACTGCTAAATTTACACAAACAAGGACAGCTTTTAAAAAAATTTTATGGAAACAAAGGACTTGTCTCCCCTGCCTCCCCGCAGTAAGTGTCTAGTAAGTGCCCACTCTTCACCAGGCACCGGACAGGGCTCTGGGTCTGCAGTTAGGGAAGAGCCTTGGTCTCTGTAAACAGTGCACACTGTCTTGGAGGAGATGTACCTGCCGTTTCCTCCAGGATCAGGCAGAATAAAACAAACACCGAATATAAAGCACAAGAAAATACCACGGGCACCCAGAAGCAATAACTATGTCAACGACAATGCCGGCGTAATGATAAAATATTAATACTATAACCACCATGTATTTCAAGCACGGGCACTCTGCTAAATGATTTCTATGTGCTGTAGTATGAAGTCTCCGTGACTATACCATGGGACAGGTACAATCATCACCTCCATTTCACAGATTTGGAAACAGAGGCATGCACAGGAAGGAATGACCAAGTAAGTGGGTTTGGGGCAGGCGGGAAGCCTTCACGGAGGTTAGTATGTAAGTCATTGCCTGGGAGGGACAAAGGGGAGAGAAACAGAAGGAGGAGAAAGAGGGGAGAGATGCGAGGTATTTCTGGCCAAGGAAATGGAACTAGATCTAAAGAGCAATCCAAGCAAAATTAGGGACGCTTGGGAGGCTCAGTCGGTTAAGTGCCTGCCTTCCGCTCAGGTCATGATCTCAGAGCCCTGGGGTCCAATCCCACATTAGGCTCCCCCCATAGCGGGGAGTCTGCTTCTCCCTCTCTGCTCCTCCCCTCCCCCGCTCACACACACTCTCTCTGTGTCTCCCAAGTAAACAAATCTTTTTAAAAAAAGAATAATCCAAACAAAGTTAAAGGGAGTATTGTGCTGACAATGAAGGAAGGGTGGTGGTAAAAACGATGTCCAGTATTTAGAACGTTTGGAACAGTTCCCCACACCTGGCAGACCCTCAACACGCGAGAGGCTGCGAGGTGAAGCAAATGAATGGAATTCTGGGCGCCAGACTCGCTTTTCCTGCTGGGCTCCATTAATTGATATTTGCTTCTTATCCATGCTGTGTGCACTTTTATTACTATTTTTGATCCCTTCACCTATTTTACAATCCTTTCCTTTCCCCTATAAACAGAAGGGAAATGCAATCACAGCTGAACAGTAGGCTGGGATACCAAACAAAAGCTTGCTATGTGAAAGAGGGGGGGAAAAACACCCGATCTCATCAGCACATCTGCAAAATAGGTTACAAGTTGCCATATGGGGACAGACAGTAAAGTCAGAGGCCACTTGAGAGGCATCAGCTCTAGTGACTCCTCTGTTGTGAACACCCAGCTGGGGCCAGCTCTTCACCTACCCAGTCTCTCCCAACTCTACCGACAAGGTGTTATTATTCCCATTCTACAGATGAGAAAATGGATACTGACGGGTGGGACATTCTTACCTTAAATCACTGCAGTTAGCAAGGGGATAGTCCACCTGTCAAACCTTGTCTAGCTGACTTTGCATCCTATGTTCTTTCCATGATGATGTGTGGCCCACCCCCACGAGAACTCAGGGTCCTCCGAGGTCTTAGGGCACCATCACTCCCTCCCTCCACCTGTCATATCACAGGACATATTTAATACTTAATGTTTTTCCTCAAAACCATGATTAAATATCAAATCACTCAGGCTTTGTGATCCCAGAGCAAGTGTTCATGTGCAAATACTAAAGAAACAGAGTGATGAGCAAAATGGTTATCAGATTGACTCTACTTACCAATCTGTGTCCGTATATTAAGTGAAAGGTATGAAAAACGCATAAGCACTACTCAGATCATTAAATACTTTTAGTACATTCAGCGACCTTAAATATTGTCTTTAAGTTAAAGCAGCTGATCTTTCCAAACACTGCAAAAGTAGCTTGAGAGATCTGAGAAAGCACCAGATCCAAAAGAAGCACAGAATTTCCCGACTGCCTGCAGCCAGCCTCTTACCATTTTCCAGCCCTTGCCTGCCTTCCGAGGCAGTCTTCCTGCAGATTTTAGTGATTGCCAAAATGTTATTTTCAGAAGACAGAAAACGGAGACTTTATCAAAATAGAAAGCTTTGCCTACACTGTGAGTTGTTACTGCCGTTTGATTTAAAATTCCACTCAAAAGCATTTACAATCGGTTTAACTTTGTAACTGAAAAAGGAGCGAGAAGAGTGTGATGTTGTTGATTAAACCATACAAACAGAAATGATAGATTTGTGCTCTTTATCTGATACTAATCATGCCTTACGTTGGTGTAGGGCTGCGTAAATTTCAAAGCAGTGATATATATTTATTTTTGCCTTGGATTTGGTCAATATTCCTGTGGAGTAGATAGTGTGGGAAACAGAATCAGCACTTTAGGGTAAGAAAACTTGAGGCTTGGAGATAGGAAGCTGTTTCCTGCAGTGTTAGAGTTCAGGATGACTTAGAGAGGACTAGACTTGTGGACTCTGGGACCCCCATCCCTGTGTCTTTCTATTCCACTGCTCTAGCATCTCATGAGACACGTAAAGGCACAACAGATCCCACATTCACCTTGGGGAACTCTATAGCAATGAAGTTTTGGAACCCAAGACTCTGATTTCTTTAAAAGAATCTTTAAAAGGATCTAGAAGATTCTTTGGACAGCAATTCTAGGAAATTTTAATTCAGTAAATATTCTAGCTGAGAACAATACATTGCACAGGATAGTTTTCTTTGAAAATTCAGGCTCACATTAATTGCAGTTAAATTTTCTTTAGTGTTCCTATGGATAGCTTAAACAATTGAATCACAAGATGAATGACTTCAGCTCATCATTTCAGGGTAAATAATAGAACATGATATGTTCATTAAGATGTTGTTTATGAATAGTGCTTTTAGAAACAATACAGTGTGATCACAACTGTGATAGACAGAAAAACAAGTCTAGAGAAAAGTGTTGTTTTGGGTGGATGGATTAATAATTTTCTTTATTTAAAAGGATTATACATATAATTAAAAAGGCACTGGTACCTTTAAGATTTTACTTATTTATTTTGACAGAGAGAGCGCAAACATGCACAAACAGAGAGGAAGGGCAAAGGGAGAGAAAGAATCTCAGAAAACAGTATGAAGGTTCCTCAAAAAGTTGAAAATAGAGCTACCCTATGACTCAGCAATCGCACTACTGGGTATTTACCCTAAAGATATAAATGTAAATGTAGTGAGCCTCAGGGGCACGTGCACCTGAATGTTTATAGCAGCAATGTCCACAATAGCCGAACTCTGGAAAGAACCTAGATGTCCATCAACAGATGAATGGATAAAGAAGTTGTGATTTATATATATATATATATATATATATACACACACACACAATGGAATACTATGCAGCCATCAAAAGAAACAAAATCTCGCCATTTGCAACGACTTGGATGGAACTAGAGGATATTATGCTTAGCGAAATAAGTCAATCAGAGAAAGACAATTATCATATGATCTCTCTGATATGAGGAATTTGAGGGGCAGGGTGGGGGGGTAGTGGGGGGTAAGGAGGGAAAAATAATGAAACAAGATGGGATCAGGAAGGAGACAAACCATAAGAGACTCCTAATCTCACAAAACAAACTGTGGGTTACTGGGGGGTGGGAGGGTAGGGATAGGGTGGATAGGTTATGGACACTGGGGAGGGTTGGTGCTATGGTGAGTGCTGTGAATGGTGTAAGCCCGATGATTCACAGACCTGTACCCCTGAAGCAAATAATATTAACAATAAATTTAAAAATAAGTAAATAAATAAAAATTTTAAAAAAAGAATCTCAGACTCCACATTGAGTGCAGAGCCCATCCCGGGGCCCAATCTTACTACTGCGAGATCATGACCCAAGTCAAAATCAAGAGTCAGACACTCAACTGACTGAGCCACCCAGGTGCCCCAAAGCAGCAGTACCTTTAATATCACAACTACCAAGCAAGAGAAAAGAGTGAGGAAGATAGGTACAGAACTGTCAACTTCCCTAGAACTCAGCTCAGAAACTCAGTTTCCACAATCAGCACTTGACTTGATACTATTGTTGACTACCTGGAGGTTTATTTGATAACAATGAATATAAGGGAGTCAGGAGTTATGGACAACAACTTTCCACAATTCATGTACTTATTCATTCAGCAAATATTTGTTGAACTCTTACCATATAGTAGGCACTGTGCTATAAGCTCGTTGTACAAAGTGATGCCAACTCAGGTATTTCTCTTTCCCGGCTCCTAATCTACTGGGGGTTATGGAACAAAGAAAGTGATAACTGGAGGTAAAGCAGCTATGAGTACACAGGAAGGGAATCCACTCGGATCTGAAGGTCAGACTTCAAGTACCATCTAAACCGAGATCCAAAGATGAACAGCAGTTGGTCAGGTGAAGAATGGGGTGGGCGTGGGGGAATACTCCAGGCAAATACTTGTGCAACATCCTATAAGTGAAACAGAGCCTGAATCACTCAAGGAACTGAAAGAAATTTGGTCATGTTGAATGGTAGGCTGTGGGGGGAAGAGTAGATTCAGATGAAGCTTAGAAGGTAAGCAACACCAGATCCTTGGAAATGTGGGCACTGAGAAGTTGCAAGCGGGAGAGAGGCTTGATCAGGTTTGTGTGTGAGACACACCACACTGGCTACTAAATGGAGGATGACTGAAGGAGGGACCATCTAGAGCTTCATTGGGAAGCTGTTTTCCTAGTTCAGGTGAGATATGGACGAGGACAGTGGCAGTGGGGAGGGTGGGAAGTAGAAATACACAGTAGAAACACCAGGACTTGTGAGTGAGTATACACAGGAGTAAGGGGGGGGCCACTCCAAGGAGAATGGGGACGTTCCTGGCCTGAGTTCCTGGGTCAATGATTATTCCATTTCCAATTCCTTGAGTAGGAAACATAGGAAAAAAGCAGGTTTTAGGCAGCTGATAGTGATTTTGAGGGGCTCGTGACATAGCCAAGTAAAATGTTCAGTAGGTAGCTTTAGAGATGTGTCTGAATCTCCAGGCTGGATCCGTAGGGCTGAGGGGTCTCATTGGAATTCTGTGCTGCCACCAGAAATAAGATTCACCTTCCTAAAAACCATTGATCGAATGGAAGATGCCATGGTAGCGGCATAGTTTTTGAATCTAAACCCAGGCCATCTCGCCTGCAATATAACTCATGCCCCAGAAGGCAGAAATTTGGTTGGAAGAGCTGGACTTAATCACAGGGCCCATGTTGATGTAGGCTCCGAGTAGAAGGTCTGGATCTCTTCCCATTTACCTGGTGCTCTATGTCTCTAGGGAAGGAGCTGCATAGGAGTTTGAATCAGAACAGCTGGTCTTCAATAAATGTAGAATGAAGATGCCAGACCTACTTCGACCAAAGGCTCCTGAAAACTGAGTGCCATGCTGGGGAGGGAAAGAGACATGAGCATTGAGGCTCCCACTCTAGAGATTTGCTTGAAAGTGTTCAACTCAGACAGGGATCCTTTGGCCAGAAGACAGAAAACATGATACCTGGGTCAGTGTAAGATATCCTGAATGTTGGGAGTGAGGTTAGAGGATCCCAAAAGGAAACCTTGCTTTCGGGCTCAGAGACATTATCGTTTGGAAGTTCAAAGAATGTCAGCTTGAGTTGGTCTGATGTTGTCTCGTCACTGGAAGGACGTTATGCATTTTTGGCAAGAATACCCCAGAAATGGTGTTGTGTCCTTCCTAGTGCGTTGGGTCAAGAGTTTAAGAGGTCAGTATGTCTTATCACTGGTGACATTAACCTTGGTGCCCCAATTAGGGTGGCATATTAGTTAAGGTTCTCCAGAGAAACAAGAGACTACATTCTATAATCTACACTGCTGCATATTATATAATAAATTTTTGTTTTCAACAACTTTTAGACCTGTCTCACTCCCCCACTTCCTCACTGTTTTATGATACCACCCTCCCAAATAAATCACTTACACTTAAATCTTGGCTTTAGGTCCTACTTCGGGGTAAACCCAAACTGAGCAGAGATCAGGAAATCTACCGTACATACCCAAATTCTGGATTTTTTTCTATGAACATTACCTGGAAGGTCATTATTCCATGGTACCAACGAGACACGATCCTAAGAGCTAATATTTATAGACTTCTTTATGACAAGCACTGAACCAGATTCCCCACATAGATTTGGTCCCCCAGACAAACTATATGAAGTAAGAGTTAGCATGACCCCTATTTTACAGACGAGAAAACTGAGATTTAGAGTCACAAAGCCATGTGGCCAAACAAATCTCTATCCAGGTAATTTTACTGCACATCTGTGTCTCAGCACAGCAGTAAGATTAGGATCTGCTTAAGAAACTCAAGGAATCGGGTTGGCACCTGGGATTGTGTAGGAGGCAACCCCACTGGCCTGACCGGCTGCAGAAAGGAAAGGCATGCTAGCATTGGTTTGGCCATCTTGGTGTGCGGTGTGAGTTGCAAGCAAACTCCTTCCAGGGGGTCTGTGTTTAACGTATAAATAAATAATTCAGATGTAAATTACAATCCTGAATTGCTCTCCTCCTTTTCCCAATTTGGGCTATAAAAAGCATCCACAAACATATGTTCCTGCCAGATTTTTTTCTCTGATACCCTCTTCAGGAAGACACTTGGGGGAAAAAAAAATCGACAGCCCACAGTCTCTTCAGAGCCCAGGGCTCTGGTCTGTCATTCGCAAAGGACAGAAACAGTTTGTGCAGAGTCAAAGGTGGGGGCCCAGGAGAGAGGGAGAGAAAGATATATTCTTTGGCTGCTGGGGTTACCTACTGATGAGGGACTGGGGGTGAAAAAAGGAGTGCAGAGCTCTTTCCATGAGAGGTGTCCACTTCTGCTAAGTGTTGAATTAAATTGAGCTGCAGCCCCCGGGGGGTGGGGGGGAGGAATGTGACAGGTTGCTTTGAAGGAGAGCATCCTGAAGGGGGACCACAGCGATCCCTCCCACCCCACTCCTGGCTCTTGGGTCATTACCACTGTAATTAACATTGATTATAATGCTACGGCATTTGAAATGCCTATTTCAGTTGGTGACTTAAAAGCAAGACGATTAAACCGAATTCATTCGAGCAGTCAGAAGCATTTTTAATTTGGTCAAGAGTGAGCCATCTCCTTACTGAGGTTCCAGATCTCTGCCGAACTGCCACCACAGCAGGAAACAAGCGAACGAAGGAATGAAAACCTAGACTCTTCCCTTTACTCCTTGGAATTCTCTATGAAGCAGAGAGCAGCAGTGTAGATACGGCTGAGCTACGAGGTCACACCATGAATTCTTCTGGGGCCCTTTTCTGTGAATTCCATACCCAAAGCCAAGCAGACAGCAATGCTATGATCAGAATATAAAAGGGTTTATGCCAGCTAGAGGTTTGCCATAGGGTTTCAGGTTGCATGAATGACGGGCCTGCTGCCACTCAGCCACCCTTCGGAATATTAACTCTTGGAGTTTGGGAAGAGTTACCCAGATAACAAAATGACCTTTGCATCTCTGAGAAGGAAAATGCTAATAATTGAACTGAACTGAATTAAATTTAACAGTCTAACTTGTAGCAAGTAAATAACTCTTTCAAAAATTAATGCACGATTTCACTTTTTCTGCAGTGCACTCAAGTAACCTTTAAAAATTAGGATAATTACAGTGCTTCTCTTCCTGAAGACCCTGCCTTCCCCAAAAGAAAATGGTTTCGTTTCCCTGTTTCTGTTATGCTCAGTAAGATACTTTATGGAAAAAAAAAAAGAAAGAAAGAAATTAGGTGCTTGCTTTTACGGGGGATGAAATTTTAAATTCACTCAGATACACTCTGGTGTTTCTTTATTGTCTTCTCTATTCTTATTTTTTAGTTAAGGAACAGACTTTACCACATGTGTCCAGGTGCGACTAGGTGGGTTTACCGAGGCACCTCACACGCAAAATTTAACGAAGTGTCACCGTCAGCATCGTGCAAACGCTCAAGCTAACCACGGGGTCCCACCTTGCTATAGTATGGGTCAAACCTGAGTGCTGCTTTGCTCTGGTCTGTGACCACTAGCCCATCGCACTGTACTTCATTCACTCCCTACTAATTCACTCAATAAATTCTCACTGCACATCTGAGATGTACCAGGTACTATGCTCACTGAACAAAATTGACAGAATTTCCTGGCTTCCCATTCCCCAGAGGGAACATGAAACAAACATGATCTCTGAGACAGAGTATAGTTATGTAGGAATGGGAGAAGTACTCTGGCTAAAGAAAGAAAGAAGAGTAAAGAAAACCAGGAGTGTCAGAGAGAGCTACACTGTTAGATGGACAGGTGGAGATTTGTGAGGATCAGTGAGCCTCAGTGAGAAGGAGATATTTGGGCAATTACTTGAGGGAAATGTGGAGTGAGTTGGGCAGATATTCAATAGGAAAGCATTCCAGGCATCAGGGATAGTCAGTGCAAAGGCCCTGAGGCACACATGTGTCTGATGCAGTTAGAAAGCAGTGAAGAGGACAAGGTGGCTGAGCAGAGTGAATAAGGAAGTGAGGGACACTGGATACAGTCAGAAAGATCTGGAAGCATAGGCAGGACTTGCTGAATATTGTTAAGACCATGGATGAAATTCTGAAGGCAATGAGGAGCCACAATGCAATTTTGAGCATAAGAGGGAGATCATCTGTACTAAGTTTAGCAGGACCATCCTGGCTGCTTTGTTGATGATGATTACAGGAAAGGGCAAATGTGAGAGCAGGAAGAACAGTGATTTTCTTTCTTTCTTTCTTTCTTTTTTAAAGATTTTTATTTATTCATTTGACAGAGAGAGACACAGTGAGAGAGGGAACGCAAGCAGGGGAAGCAGGAGAGGGAGAAGCAGGCTTCCCATGGCGCAGGGAGCCCGATGTGGGGCTCGATCCCAGGACCCTAGGATCATGACCTGGGCCGAAGGCAGACTCTTAATGACTGGGCCACCCAGGTGCCCCGCATCAGTGATTTTCTAAGCGAAAGATGGTGATAGATTGGATCACCACAGCGATGGGCAGAAGATGGATTCTCGATATAGTTTAAAGGTAGAGCCATCAGAATCTCCTGATGGATTGGACACAGGATGAGATAGAAGGGAGTCAAAGGAAACTTTGAGGTATTTGTTCTCAGTTATTGGAAAGAGAGCATTTCCATTTTTCTGAGATGGAAAAGATTATAGGTGTATCCGTTTTATGGATAAGACCCGAATTTTGATTTTGGGTAAATTGGAGATGCATATAAGAGTTCTAATCGAAGATCTTAAGGAGGGGGTTAAAATATACAAGTCGAAAGGAGAAGAATCCAGGCCCGACGATGAATATTTGGGAGTCATCAGCATGAAGAGGTTATCTGAAATTTGAGACTGAATGCAATGCCCACAAAGGGCTGAGACCTGCAGCATTCCAGTGGCAAGAAAAGAGGAAGGAGAGGAACCCACACAAGGAAAACCAAGGGAACAGGTTCTCAAGGAGCCAGATAAAAGGAGTGATCAGAGGTCACTCTGATCATGGTGAAGCTGGGTGAGGCTGAGAGGTCATTAGCAGATCAAACAACAAAGAGGTTACCCGGAGTTTCTTTCTTTCTTTTTCTTTTTCTTTTTTTTTTTAGCCCATGGAGGGAGGAGCAGCGGGGAGAACAGAGGGAGATGAAGAGAGAGAATATTAAGCAGGCTTCACGGTCAGTGCAGAGCCCAACATGGGGCTCTGTTTCATGACCCTGAGATCCTGACCTGAGCCGAAATCAAGAGTCGGACGCTTAACCAGCTGAGCCACCCAAGCACCCCCATCAGTGACTTTTGTTAAGAGCGGCTGGGCGGAGTCAGGTGAAAGGTAAAAAGCCTGATGGGAGCGGGATTGAGAAGTGAGAATGGGAGATAGTAAGAATAAACACATTTCTCAAGGTGTCTCGATGTAAAGGGAAGTTAGCAAAATGTTACAGTGGCTTTCAGCAGAAGCTGGGTCAAAAAGTATTTTAAAATAAGACCAGAGAGATAAAAGAGGAAAAAAATAATAGTGTGTTTCTTTGCTGATGAGAACTGGCTCTGGTCAATGGTGATTTCTCTGCTGCGGCACTCTGCTATTAACATTCTATTTCCCCAGGAATATCCTCATAGACGCAGCAAATAGTTTAATGCTTTCCACAGAATAAATGAATTTAGGATTATTTTAATAGGCAAAGAACCTGACAGATGATAAAACACAATTCAGAAGTTAAAAAGCAAGCCCTTAAGGCTGGGAAAGTTGGGAAGACATAGGTCAATAATTCTAAGAATTCTCTAGAAAATGGAGGAGATAAAGATATCAGCCAATAAAATAATTGGGCATTAATCAAAAGTAATAAGTTGCCGTGTTAGAAATTCATCACCACAGGGACTATTCCATCATGGTCTCTAATTCAGTTGCTGCTTAAAAATCCAGTAAATACATTTGCTAATATTTTAATAAGTACTTCTCTTTTTCCAAAGAAGTTCCTAAAACAGAAGTGAGGTCTCTAGAACCAAGAAAACATACCAGGTGTGAACTCATGACTGCCACAATTGCATGCAAGATGTACCACAGTTCAGTGTTCTGAATCAAATTTCTAATCTTGTTCCCATTAGGGTTAGGCTAAAATCCTGGAATGGGGGCTTACCCAGTCTTGATCTTTCAGCAAGACCCCCATAGTTTTAGATCTATGATGGTCCTCACAATGTGATTAGGTAGACAAGTCAACGTGGTTGATCCCTTCAAGATGGATGCTCAATTCCAGAAGGCTAGAAGCTCCTAAGACTGACGTTTCTTCCTACTTAAATGCACTAAGCTGTTTGTTTTTCTCAGGTCCATCTTCTATTCTAGGCAGAGAAATGGCAGGGTAGAAGTAGGTGTGGGTCCCTGAGAATACACCTTTTTCCTAGGCTGGACAATTTCTCCCCCAGATTGACGGTTTCTGCTTCTACCTGAACTACATTCTTCCCCTTCTCCCTTGTTTCAGGCAGCAAGTTATACCACAGTAACAAACTCTCAGGGGACTCACAACACAAAGGTTTATTTCTTGACCATGTTTCTTGTCCGTTTCATGTTGGAGATGGCTCTAACTCCTATCTTCTTTACCCAGGTGGTTGGGGCTGGCCCTAACTGGTTTCATGAGAAAAAGAGCAATAATACCTCACCATGAAATGACCCTTCAAGTTTCTTTGGAAGTTGCATATATCACAGTGTATCTTCTGAAACACAGCACATGGTCAACTTGATGCG
Organism: Ailurus styani; assembly: GCA_002007465.1. Lineage (NCBI taxonomy): Eukaryota > Metazoa > Chordata > Mammalia > Carnivora > Ailuridae > Ailurus > Ailurus styani. The sequence continues at coordinate 2,413,692 of LNAC01000136.1, forward strand.
TGGAAAAATAAACTACCCACTGGGAGAAACATCAAAGAATTGAGAACAAGAGCGTAATCTGCCACAGTCCCCCCTCTGGGGACATCTTAGAGAAACAAAATGTCAAGTCCCTTTCCTGGAGGTGAAGTGGCAACGAGAAAAGCAAGCAGCTAGCATTTTCTTTCTTAACTCAGTTTGCTATAATATTACTAATCAGGCTCTGATCACACATTTACCACACATTAATTCATCTAACCCTTAGAAGAATTCCACGAGGCAGATTTACTCCCTCATTTTGATAGATAAAGGAATTCAGGCATAAACATAAAGTCACTTGTTAAGAATAAACAAGTAATAAATTGTGGGTCCAGGAACAGAATCCCAGGGTCTGGGCTCTTACTTACTATCCTACAGTATTATTAAGAATTAGACCCAGGCACAGTACCTAGGGAGTCCTAATAAGAGAATGAGTGGCAATCCATCCTGCTTCATTCTCCAGGAGTCTAAAAAGGGGATTTTTCCCCCTCTGTGTTTCTTTTGAAATGTAAAGTCTTGCTGTGCCATTTTCAGATTAAAGCCCAATTAAGGGGATAAAATACTTGTGCTATTGATTCTTCAGTAGGGAGGTTACAGCTATAATCATTTCCTCCTAGGAGCCAGTTACCTTTCTAGATGCTCAGCTGTGACTTTTTATTCATCTATAGTGATTCCTGAGTCCACAGTCCAGGCCCTAACACGTCTTGCTGTGTGCCAAGAATTACCCACAAATTATCAAAGTTGTACCTGCAGCTCCCCCAGCAGGCATTTCTACCAGTTGCCCACTTCCTTCCATCTTCCCTTCTTTTCCCTATACCTGACATGAGTAATTGGGGTAACCTGCTGAACTAATGGAGTTCATAAAAGCAACAATCCCAGCATGCACTGTTAGTAGGACTGTTCCTTCCATCACCTTCGATTGTGCGGGACGTGGGCGGAGGTCCGTTTTTCAGGATGAAGGGCCACACTGCCATTTCTGCACTTTCTCCCTCACTTCATACATATGCAAACACAGAAATCCCAACATAAACACACAAAGACATGTACTTATGCGCGTAGGGGCGCCGTGCATTCCTCCAGATCTTTTGTCTCCTACAAGTTTCACTTTCTGGAATTTAAATGCCAAGTTGTTGAACATGATGCTCGGTGAGACTGCCTCAAGAAATAGTATCCAAAGCAGAGAGAGAGGACTCCAATTCCATATAGCCCAACTTTCCCTTCTTAATGGGTTTATAATTTAAGTGCTTAACTGGCCAGTTGTAACTTCTATAGAAAATAGTTAGTGAAAATATAAAATTGAAATGTGCTTTCTTCATTCCTTTATGCCACAACCTAGGACATGTTCTTCCCAGAGAATGTCAGGTTTCTCTCGCTATTAAATACCCCATATTTTACTGCTAGGAAATACTATAATCTGTAATTTAAATATTCTAAAACAAAAGAATTTTTAAGAAGGGTTTCAGATTTATAGAGAAAATAAATCGAATCGAAACTTTGCAATTTTCACCAAAGTTGATTTCAGGTGTATCAAGGGTTTAGCTGTGAATGACAAAAGAGAAAAACCTTTAGGAAGAACAACAAAAATATTATCTTTGTGGCCCCAGAGGAAGAGAATGGCTGATTTCTTAAGAAACAAAAAGCACAAACTATGACGGAAAAGATTGATCAATTTGACTCATTTAAACAAACAATTTTGCCTACCGAATGATTGGGTTAAAGAAGGTGAAAAGATAAGGCCCAAACTAGGAGAAAATATTTGCAATACCCAGAACCGACAAAGGATTGACATATAAAACATATGAAGAAAACCAGAACTTACTTTGGTACCTAATCCCGGAAGCCCTCCGCAAGGCGGCAACAGGAACAGGAAGTCCCAGGACTAGAAGGAAAGGAAGGAGGGAAGAGCAATCCCGCGAGCTGGAGAGACTAGAGGTCAGAGACTGGCGGGTGGAGGAACGCAGCGTGGCTGGAAAGCAGAGGGCTGAGAGGGCGGAGAGGGGCTCAGAACTAGACAAACGCAATCAAGCAGGATGGTACAGGTGAAGCTAATGAAAGGTTCAACTGCGCACACCTGACTGCTCTGCCGAGCGGGGGCGGGGGGCTGACTGTCCTTCCGGGGAGCCCCTGGTACCTCCCTTAGCCAGTAGAGGAGCTCAGCTAGAATCGTAGAGAGGCCGCCGCAGGGTCTTGGTGAAGGTCATGAACTCTGGAGCCAGATTACCTGGGCTGCTCTCCTGGCTCGGCTCATTGTCAGTTCTTTGACTTTGGGCAAATGCTTAGGCTTCCTGTACCGCAGTCTCCCAATCTGGGAAATGGGTAACAATAGTGGCCCTTAGGTGTTAGTATTCTTCTCTATGCCTTGAACGCCTGGTAAGTCTGGTGATGCCTATGGATCCCTTCTCAGAAAAAAAATATTTTAAATGCATAAATAAAACACATAGGACTCCAAAGGACATCAAATACACACCAAAAAAACAGGTACAGGGGCGTGTGGGTGTCTCAGTGGTTAAGCGTAGACTTTGATTTTGACTCAGGTCATGATCTCAGGATGGGGAGATCAAACTCTGAGTGGGGCTCCCCACTGAGAGCCTGCTTAAGATTCTCTCTCTTCCTTTGCCTCTTCTCCCTCCCCACACCCCTGCATACTGCTTCTGTGCATGCACACTTTCTCTCAAAAAAAATTATAAAAATATTTAAACAGATAAACACGTATAAATATTAATTATAATCATATATTAATATTAATATATATTATATATTTAATTTATATATAAAGTATATATTTATCTGTTTAAATATTTTATATTTATATTATATGATAATATAAATATAACATAATTATATAAGCTATATATGATTATTTAATAATTATATAATAGTTATAGAAGTTATACATATATAAATTTATGAGATAAAAAGAGGTCTTAAGGGGTATAACAACTATCATAATTTTGAAGTTGTGATGACTGAACATGTCTTAAGGCACAATAACTGTAATGTGATACAAAGAAACATCCGTATTTACAGGGTGTACAGTCACAGGTGCTGCCAGTTCTACTGGGTGGTATGTTGCCTACATTCACAATTAAAGGGAGTGTTAAATTTCAGTTAGAGGTTGCAGAAAATAGAAATATATACATAAACAGATGTCTATCTGCCTAGATCCGGCTCTATCTTTCTATCTTTCTATCTAATCTCCAAGTCGAGTTGAAGGGCTCTGAATTCTAACCATTAATCCCTTGGACACCCATGCATAAAAGCCTGTGTCTTAGTCTGCCCGGGCTCCTCGAACAGAACTCCACGGATGACGTGGCTTGTAGACTACAGACATTTATTTCAAAAAACGTTTCAGGTTTTCCAAAAGTAAAATGAGGGCCCGTAAACTCTGCTGGGATAAAGTTTGTTTCCTGCCTTGCCTCTCATTCTTTATTTTGTGAATATGAATAAATTCCTCTAATGTGTGGTAAAAGCAAAGGAAGTCCTGAAACTATGACCGCAGGCCAGTGGCTCAAGAAGCCTGTCCTCAAACTCTGTTCCTTTCAGAGCACTAGACTCGCCCAAGCTGTAAACCGCTGTTTGGGGTTGAAGCCTGAGGAGCACATTAAAGGATGGGGGAGGGAGACCGGAGAGGGAGGAGAGTCAGGAGCACGCGTGTCAGAGAGCACGTCTCCACTAGGAGCAGCGGGGGCTGGGCCCCACGGAGGACTCCGAAGAACGTGCTCTTCACCCCGTGTCTCACCCGAGGAGCCAGGACGCTGGGATCGCGGCTTTCTCTCATCCGCCCGAGGTGCACGCTGTGTCTAGCGGCCTTAACCCCTAGCACTTCCAGCCTTCCTCTCACCGATGGAGCAGGGAAGGCTCTCAGCTGCTTGTAGTTATGGGCTTCTGCCGGAATTTTTGAGTTTTGAGGGGATATGGCCAGGGTATCAATAGTGTCACTGCTGTTGGTGTCGCTGCAGTTGGACATTATGAGCAGACATTTGGTTAAATAACTACAGTACGTAACAGTAATAGCTAGGTTCCTTAACTGCACATCTTTCCATGTTCTTTTTTTTTTTTTTTAAGATTTCCTTCCTTCCTTCCTCTCTTTCTCTCTCTCTCTCTCTCTCTTTCTTTCTTTTTCTTTCTTTCTTTCTTTCTTTCTTTCTTTCTTTCTTTCTTTCTTTCTTTCTTTCTTTCTTTCTTTCTTTTTCTTTCCTTTCTTTCTTTCTTTTCTTTCTTTCTTTTCTTTCTTTCTTTTTCTTTCGAGCAAGAACATAAGCAGGCGGAGGGGCAGAGGGAGAAGGACAAGCAGACTTCCCAGCGGGCGCAGATCCCGATGCAGGGCTCGAACACAGGACCCCGAGATCATGACCTGAGCCCAAGTCAGAGCTTAACCAACTGAGCCACCCAGGTGCCCCTTTCCATGTCCTTTTATATGTTAATATGTATATTGAATCTCTAGTCTCTATCAGCTTTCTAGATGCATTATGATCTGAGATTGCCTTATTTTTATAACTTGTATATTACCTAGTTCACCCTACTAGAATATACATTTCATGAAGGAAGGACTACTCCTCTTTTGTCACTATATGTAATTTATACCTCAATATTAAATATAATTTAAAAATGAGAAGAGAACCATACCCAAATATTGGGGAATTGAAATTTGTACTTCTCAAAAGAAAAAAAATCGTAATAGGAATTAGAATGTTTATAAGTAGCTGACAATGAAAACACTTGATATTAATATTCATGGGATGTTGTAATACTTAGAGGGAAACTTAGAGCACATAAATATATATATACATATTTGAAAACACAAGTTTGAAGATTGAAAATTAATGAGCTAAGCATCCAACTCAAGAAAGTAAGTTGGAAAAAGAGTAATAAAATGATCCTGTTCTCTCATGTACATAAATTGTGAAGTACTGACCTTCTAGAAAAGTTGATGGGACAACTCTCATGTTTTGTCTGCCTTAGCTGCTGTCCATGTGGTCCTTGGCCTTAGGCTGTAGTCCATCTGAAGGCATGTGCCATCACCCCCTATAAGAACATGTGCTTAGCATTTCCTTTGTATATCCTTTCGCTTTTCTTTTTGTCATCTTCTATCTTCACAATGTCTTCTCTAAATAGAATATAGCAAAAGAATTTTTAAAAATGGAATATAATAGTACTTTTTAAATGCCAACTGAGACTGTCTTAGAACTGGCAATTCAGCTCATTGACATTTACTGTGATTAACGGTGTATTTGGATTTATCTCTTGCATATTATCTTGTATTTTCTTTGACTAATTCTTTTTCTTAGCTGTCTTTCCTTTTTTCTATTGGCTTGAGTTCTCTTCCCTCCCATTTCTACCTGACTTGTTTAGAAGTTATACAACCTGTGACCATATTCCACCTGAACAATAGGTCTGTTCATTCTTAATCTGTTCTAGAAATGTATTCAATCACTGGTGATTAAATATTGGAGATTGCCAATACTCATTCTCTCTGTTCTCTCCTTCTTAACTCCTAGTAGATAACATCAGACCTTCTCACCACGTACTGCATGGTGATTTGACTGTCTTACATTTGTTCCAGCTCTTCAGATCTCTGAGCCACTGTCTGGAAAACTGCCCAGGTCTCTCTTCAGCCAGGTGTAATCTGCTAATGAGCCTGTTGGTTGGGGTTTTCACTGAATCCACTATGTTTTTCATTTCGAGAAATTCTAGCTTGATTTTTCTCCATACTTGCTTGTTGTTTTTTTCAGGGTCTTGTCATTTCTCAATGGGTTCTATCTTGGTCATAATTTCTGATGTGTGTGTGCGCGCACACACATGCACACACCTGCGTGGGTATATGTGATTTCCTAAGTGCCTCAGGGATTATAACACCAAAAATAAATTCATACAGCTCTCCAACTAGTGGTACATGAGAGTTATGAATTAGCTTGGTTTGCCAAGTTGCTAGGACTGGAAGTCAAATTAGACTACTGTGTACGCATTTTTCAGTTCAATGCTCTTCGTATTATCCAATCTGTATTTCATGTCAGGCGTTACTTGAAGCCATTCTGTGGACACTCAGTTATTTAACTTGGCTAATAGAAACACTTGATTACAGTACAGTGGCTTAAAAAGAAAAGAAAGAAAAGCCCTGGTGTTAGATAGTCCCATGTTAGAATCCCAGTTCATTTTTTCACTAGCTTGATAACTTTGGCCAGCTTCCTTAATCTTCATGATTCTTGGCTTCTTCAAGTAAAGAAAAAAAGAAAACAGGATAAAAGATACATGTGATTGAACTGCATAAAATCTGCATGTAAAGCTCTCAGCATAATGCTTGGCACATAGTATAAATTAAAGAAACATTACCTCTTCTCCTGAACAGAGATAACTTTCTGGGTCATCTGAAGCATCTCTAGGGTGATAAGTCATCTTCGTTATATGCTGAACTAGGACCTAAAAGAATAGATTCCAATTCAATTAAATTCAACTAAAACTGACGGAGCACCTATTGTATACCCTATATTATGCTAAGCTCCAATTTAGGCTCTTCTATCAACTAACTGGCAAGTCATCACCTCCTAAGGCCACAGTTTCCCTACAATCAAGGAAAGATGATCTTTTGGTTCTCTCCTTTTTTTTTTTAATGTTCTATTAGCCAACAAATAGTACATCATTAGTTTTTGATATGTTCTTTTTTTTATTTTACCTTTCTTTTTTATTTATTTTTATTATTTTTTATTAGGTTCAGTTAGCCACTGTAAAGGACATTACTAGTTTTTGATGTAGTGTTCAATGATTCACTAGTTCCCTGTAACACCCAGTGCTCATCACATGAGCCCTCCTTAGTATCCATCATCCTGTTACCCCATCCCCCACCCCCCTGCCTTCTGAGACCCTCACTTTGTTTCCCAGGGTCCATAGTCTCTCATGGTTCATCTCCCCCTCTGATTTCTCCTCCTTCAGATTTCCCTGCCTTCCCCTATGGTCCTCCGTGCTATTGCTTGTAGTCCACATATGAGTGAAACATATGATGATTGTCTTTCTCTGCTTGACTTATTTCACTTAGCATAATCCCCTCCAGTTCCATCCATGTCGATGCAAATAGTGGGTACTCATCCTTTCTGATGGCTGAGCGATAGTCCATTGCGTATATGGACCACATCTTCTTTATCCATTCATCTGTTTATGGGCATCTCAGCTCCTTCCACAGTTTGGCTATTGTGGACACTGCTGCTATGAACGTTGGGGTGCATGTGCCCCTTCTTTTCACTACATCTGTATCTTTGGGGTAAATAACAAGTAGTGCAATTGATGGGTGGTAGGGTAGCTCTATTTTTAACATCTGGAGGAAACTCCACACTGTTTTCCAAAGTTGGCTGTACCAGCTTGCATTCCCAAAAACGGTGTAAGAGGGTTCCCCTTTCTCCGTGTCCTTACCAACATTTGTTGTTTCCTGTTTTGTTAATTCTTAAACATTTTTATGATTCAATATATTGTCAGGAAAGTATAATGGTCACATTCTATTTATAATCAAACCTATTTCATAAATAGATTCAGGAAGATAGAAACATACATGTTTTTCCTTGTGTGGTATGTTCCAAAGACTCAGCCTCAGATGGAATGGAGGGCGAGAACACAGAGCCAGCGGGGAGGGTTGAGGTGGGGGGGACCACTTTGCAGTTGAATGACTGCAGAGTGTCCAGTGCCACCTGACAGCAACATTTCAGAAATCAATGATTCTCATCCATCTTTTACCTCTAGGGAAGTGTACTTCTTGTCACTTGTAGCTATGCAAGAAGGGATTGCCCAGATTTTTATAAAAAGGATGAGATACATTTGAATTGTCATGACTGAAAGAGCTCAGATCAACTGGCACTTCACTGTAACAGGAGTTAATTCAAAATAGACATTTATCACCTTTATCACTTGGCTCAAGAGAATTGCAAAGCCACAAAACACGCCGACAAAATCCCTACCCAAAGAAACAACTCTTCAGCAACCACTGAATTATTTGCTGATGTTTTATGTGCAAAACACAGATATATAATTCGACTCTCCATATCCCCTCGACTGAAATATGTAGTATTTGATTTTAATGCAGCAAACCTAATCTATAAGCTTCTGACAAGAAGACAGACCTCCGGCGGGCAGTGTTGTCTTTGGTTTCTTGGAAACATTTGTGTCATTTTACACTTATGTGTCTGCCCAGCGGAATAATATTTGCTCTCATTCTATTCCCAAGAAAAATTTAATTGTTTGTTCAAGTCTTTCAGGAGAGAAAGTCATAATAATACAGGTAATCAAAACATGAAACAAGGTTCAATTTCACTATCATTCCCCAAGATTACTCCCAATGTAATTTGTGCCAAGAGGAACCAATTCAGTAGATAAACCCAGCAACTATATTGTATATTAGATGCATCAAAACATCATCAGTTTGCAAATCACTCCTGAACCTTAACGAAATCATTTCTAGTAACAGAACGTAGAATTTACGGAGGCTTCTTAGAAGAGGATGATTTTTGTCTATCCAGATTAAAATATTTCCCTAGTTAGTTGTCAGGGAGAATTAATTTATAATGAGGGTTATATAAAAAAAGGTTGAGATAGCTCCTCAGAGAGGACTGTTTTATGGATTTGTAACCAGAGATGAGCAATTCAAGGCCTTTGCTAGTGTATCAGATTTATAATAAAAGGCAAGTGACAGTCTTTTGGTTTGCAGTATTTCTCAGCTTTGATTGGAAACATATTTCTGTGTAAGATTCTTTTAACTCTGGTAGCACTTTTGTTCCTTTCCAAATCAGGGCTACACACAAATTTTATTTTTCCTGTGCAAGTCTTCTATGCTGCATTTAGCAGTGACCAAATTAAGCAAGTACAAATCCCTCATCAGCTATACAAATGAATCAAAATAAGCAGGCCTGCCATCACCCTTGGGGTCAGATGGTCCCACTCCAAGTTTCTGTTTACCTAAGGATGAATGCACATTGGTCAGTGTGTGCATATGTGTGCGTGTGTGCACGCATGTGCACTTGCACCTGTTGGGCGTGGAAAGGAGATAGAAGTGTTTCAAGTAGATGTCCTGATAAATGCAAAGGTTTGGTGTCAAGGAAACTCATGGTGTGCTTGAAAAGTTGGAAAATTTTTAACTAAACCAGAGTAAGGTAAAATAAAATTTCCTGTATGTGTAAGGTAAAACTGAGGAGGTACATTTGGACCAGGACTCTAGAGATGTAGGAAAAATCATATTTCTCTATATTTCTAAATTTTGAAAGGTGGCTCAGTTTTGATCTGCTAAGGATTGAGGGATAGCTATTTTCAGTCACATTTCTATGCTCCTTCCTTCCCCCGTACACACGAATTCTGGAGTATTCATATTCTAGCAAAATTGATGAGGGACCTCTGATGTTTCAGCTCTCTTAGCTCCTGCTGCCAGTGCTCTCTGGCTTGGGTTCTTTCCATGTGAAGACCAGAAATATCTCTCCATACATGATGAACACTGCAGAGACAGGCACATTTTCCAAAGAGCCTGAGATGCAGGGTTCAGGGCCTAACATTCCGGAACACATGTACATCTGAGGTCCTGCCATGCCCTATGGACCAGAATTCTGGTCCCTGCCATTTGTGAAACCCAGAACTCACCTGTACTTCCAGCTTCACAGAAGCCAAGAATTGGTTCTTTCCAGGATTGTGTCACAATCTTTTTTTTTTCTCAGAGTACCTATTTCTATTCTCTCTTACATAGATCCATATATTCCAAACAAAGGTGTTCAAAGGTATTTTTGGTGACATTCTGGAGAAACAAAGGAATTCTTAATCTCTACTCTTACTAGGGCAAGCAGTCCAAAAGACAAACATTTGGTTGTCCTTTCAGAAGATGAGTGGAAGGAACGCTTAATTTTTCATTCTTTTGAGTCCTCTACAATAGACGTAACATAAGATAATAAAGTGATATCTAATGGACTCTCATGCTCTATAAGCCATCTTGAGGAGTTTGGACGTTAACTTTAGGGCCGTTCTAGATTGTTGGTGTAGAATGATATGAGAGGAAGGAACAAAGACCTTGACACTAGGCCCTTCTTTTTGAGGACCATATACAAGGGCTTCCAGAAAGCTCCACCTGGGAGGTGAAGGACCATCCAAGGTAATGACAGACAGAAAACTCAGGCAAGGAGCATGCATCAGGACCCAAGGTACAAGGAGAAGTGGGACCCAATAGAGGACGACCTAGCACAGAACAAATAGATGTGTGAGGAAGGACAACAGTGGGGCACATCAGGGAAAATGAGGGAGAGTTCCAACACTTTAAGCTGATGAAGATGCTGGATAAGTTACTTAGGAATAAGCAGACACTACCTTTCGACTCAGGCAGGGAAAGCACCATCCCAGCAGAGGTCTTTGAGTGCTCCCTCCAGGAAGGGCCTGAGCTCACAGTTCTTTCTATCCTTCCTGCTTCAAGCCAGAGTTGGAGTCATTCTGGGCACAGAGTGGGCACTAACAAATGGAAGATCATCTTAGTTTACGGTGGCGGTAATTGCCCACGCCCACATACATACACGCAAGGCCACCTTTAATTGAATTACCACATAAAATACATCTTTCTTTTTCTTGGTTTCTGTGTTGTTTTATTAACATGTTCTTCAGGTCAACAGATTGGCCAGGAATATGTTCCCTCACAGTAAATACACTTTTTCTACCAACTTCCACTTGGGAGGGCAAATGTTTCCACACCCTCCAGGTCACTGTAAGAGAATTTTGCATCCATGTCCCCATTCCACAGGAGCACGAAAAATGATTTAGGAATTTTAAACTTTTCCATGAATGAGTCATAACTGGATGAGAGATACCGAGCGAACCGAGTTTACTTCCCTTGGTGCTCAATGCAATGATTTCCCATGTGCTTTCTTCTGACTGTTGATTTTTTTTTTTAGGGACTAAAAGTCTCCTTCTTTGAGACAACTCCAGGGGAACTAACCGAAGAAGCTGGCAACCAAATTATGGGAGGTGTGTTCTTCCAATGCCCACTTCTTTGTGGGTGTCACATGACCTCAACATGGGCTTTGGGGCAGAAAATGGCGCTCAACTCGGCTTTGGGAGCTGCTGAACCAAAGCCACTTCCAAGGACGAACTGACTTCTTCTTAACCCAGTGAACTATATATTAAGAAAGAACAAAAGTATTTATTTGGAAATCCTTCATGTGTTCAGTGAATGACCTCAATAAGTATCAGTTACAGATGCAGAAAGCCTGACAGGAATAATCAACGACTCTTCCCTGACCCCCCATGGAAACTTTAACCTCTTTCAAAGCCCTTCCAAAGTTCCAGTTGTTTTAATAATTTTTTTTCCATTGTGAAATATAACATACAAATAAAAAGAATATATGGTAAAAGTACCTTTTAAAGGCTTATAATAAGGTAACCAGTCATGACATTTGCCGTCCAGAGTGAAGCAATAGAGCATGGTCATGAACGTGTCTGGTGGCACATCGAAACAACTACTGGGAAGTGCGTCCCCTTGGTGAGGCCATGTTATTGCAGGCAATCCCGCCTTGTCCAGACACAGATGCTTGGAGATCGCCTTAAGAAGTCCACAAGCACAGATATTTGCAGACTAGGTTTATGGGTCCTTTGACCAAATTCCCTTAGGCTTTTTAGGTCACTTGCTTCTGGCCAGTTCTATGTTGGAATGACCACAGTCAAAGATCTGATGGAAAACAGAGCTATTCAAGCAGTGTGCTGGGCATAGAGTTAGGCACAAATTAGGTTACACACACACACGGTATATTGTTCCCGTGAGCCTCTGTTTGGGGTGATGGGAGTAGGCAGGCTGGTCACCATTGGCTCTGAGTGGCCTCATTCACGTGCCCCTATGGGCCACACAAATATTATATTCTGAGCGCATGATGTGAACAGGGTTGAAAAACACTAATCTAAGCAGTTTTACAGTTCTGGAGTTTTATTAATGATCTCTGTGCTCTGCCAATCGTGCTTGGCTTCAACTTATTGGCAGCTACCTTGAAGTCATTCAAAATAAAGGAACTGAGGGGGGAGGCTGTGTCAGCATGTGAAAAACCTGCCAAAGTATCTGAGGAGACAGATTTACCGAATGATTTGCCCCAGGCCCCAGATTTTCAGCCTGCCATGCGCGTATTCTTGCAAGCCTGCAGTTGCCTTCCCAGCAAGTGTCCCCTAGATTCTGTTTCTGCAGCTCCACTTCCAGGGACTAAATCTGTCTTTGTTATGATGTAGATATTGTATCAAAGACCAAAATAACAGTGGTTCAAAGCAGACAGGAGTTTGCTTTCCTCGCACGTGACAGTTACCACGTAAGCCATCTGAGGTGTTTCCAGTGTCCAGGGCCCACACTCCTTCTATTTTGTTGCTCTTCCTTCAACACATGGCCTCTGTCTCATGGTCCTTTTCTAGCGCTTGCCCTCATATCTTCATTCCAGCCAGCTGGAGGGAGAAAAAGATGCACCTGAATGGCTGGTCCTTTCCTTCCAAGGGCAGGACCCAGAAGGTGTACTTACTGCTTCTGTTCTTTTTCTTTTAGCAAGAACTTGGTCACACAAATGCACCTGAATGTGAGGGAAGCAAGGAAATGCAGTTTTTACTCTGAATAGCAAACGACCTATTTAAACAAAGAAAAATAAGCTCACATATTAGAACCAAAGTACCTATCTCTGCCCCAATCCTTATGACTTTTCTCTGTTTGATCTGGTATTTAATGTGTCTGCTGTTAAAAATGTTCTCTGCTGGTAGGCTTGTCAATTTCTCCTTGGGTTCTGTATGTTTTGATTTACATATTTCTAAGCTATAGTATTAGGTGTATACAAAGTCGGACATGTGATATCTTCCCAGTGAAACTAACCATTTGTTAATACACTGTGATCTTTATCTCTTATAAGAGTTTGTCGAATTCTATTTTATCTAAAATTAATGTTTTTATCTCCCTCCTTATGGTTAGATTTTGCTTTATATATCTTTTGCTATCATTTTACTTTAAGTCATTCTAAGTTCTTATATTTCTGATACATTTCCTATAAACAGCATATAGCAAAAGTTTTTTGATACTCAGTTATCTTCTTCGTACTGTCCTATAATAATTTATTCACCTAGTGCTCTACGAACATTTGGATTGTTTCTAGTCTTTCTCCATTACAAATTGAGCTGCAAGTTTCACTCATGTGTTGACATCAATTTGTACTTTTTTTCCTGACATATCTTTGGAATAGATTTCCCCAAATAAGATCGACGTGAATTTTACCAGCTATTCTCCTCCAGCGGGGTCAAAGCATTTTGTCAGATCATCAGCTCCAAAGCCTCACCAGCAATGGAAAAGAAGGCACTTTGGCATTTTTACCGATTCAGTAGCTACAAAGCATTATCTCCGTGTTCCTATATTATGACCGAAGTTCATCATCTTTCATCATCTCTCCTTATGTTAAATAGTCATTTGCATTTATTTTATCTACAAACTGCCAGCAATACTTCAAATTATACTTTTGGCCTGAGCATCTTTGTTTTCACATTTAAATGCAAGCACCCACACTATTCCTCATGTCCACATATGACTGAAATCATATGATAATTGTCTTTCTCTGCTTGATTTATTTCTTTTTTTTTTAAGATTTTATTTATTTATTTGACACAAAGAGAGAGATCACAAGTAGGCAGAGAGGCAGGCAGAGAGAGAGGAGGAAGCAGGCTCCCTGCTGAGCAGAGAGCCCGATGCGGGCCTCGATCCCAGGACGCTGAGATCATGACCTGAGCCGAAGGCAGAGGCTTTAACCCACTGAGCCACCCAGGCGCCCTTGATTTATTTCACTTAGCAAAATCCCCTCCAGTTCCATCCACGCTGATGCAAAAGTTGGGTATTCATCCTTTCTGATGGCTGAGTAATATTCCATTGTATGTATGAACCACGTCTTCTTTATCCATTCGTCTGTTGAAGGACATCTCGGCTCCTTCCATAGTTACTGAGGGAGGCAGGTGGGGGGACGGGGTAGCCAGGTGATGGGTACTAAGGAGGGCACCTATTGTGATGAGCACTGGCTGTTATATGCAACTAATGAATCGTTGAACGCTACATCAGAAACTAATGATGCTGGCTAACTGAACATCATAACAACATCATAATAAAAAAATAATTAAAAAAATAAATACGAACACCATTATCAGGGAATTGGAGGCTGTTGTAATGCATCTCAGAGTAGCCTGTTTTTGTTTCCTGCTCCACCAGAAGAGCCGGCCAACAGTGAGACCGAAGGAGACTTGTTTGGCTGGTTCACGCTGTAGGCTCACTCCTTAGGGTCCACTCTCTGTAAACTTTCTAACCTGGAGCTGTTCTTGAGCTCCAGGTATATTTTCTGTCCCCCTCTCACTTGTGGCCTTTCGAAAACTGGGGATGTAGGCCTTGATTCCTATGATAGCTTCTTTCAGAGCAATCCCACCATTTTTCTATCAAGCCTGTCATTTTTTCCCTCTTTTTTAGCTACTTAGCTATCGTTTGAAAAAGAAGTGCTTAACAAACAATTTTAGCCAGCATTTTCAAGTCTTTAGAGTTGTATTCTTACAGATAAACATATGAATATTTTATCATAGTTTATGCCCTTTGTTATAAAGTTCATGAAGACGGGAGCAATGGCTTCTTTGCTCGCCTCTGTGCTCCCAGGGTCTAACACTAGTGAGTGCTCCACAATAATTTCTGAATGAATCTGAATGAATGTGAGCAATATAAAGCCCCTGGAGATGAACGGAGTAGCAGGTGGCATCAAGGAGCAAGTTCAAACACTGGAAGCACAGCAGGACCCCAGACCGGCCGGCAGCTCGCGGAAGGGTGTATTTGTGCCAGAAATCGGTATGGAACTCAAGTAGGGGCTGATGCGGCGATTTATAAGCAAAATAGATCAATTGAAAAAGTGAATTACCCATGGTTATTGACTAGAAATAAAATAATAAAGTTATTCCATTGCCTATTTATTTATGAACTGGAGACGACGTGACCAGGAAGGAAATCTGAGGCTGGTATTGTGAAGGGAAGAAAGAAGAGATGTTTGAAGAAGCCCCTCATGAACGGCTGAACAAGAGGCTGGGAAAAGTCAAAAAGAGGCCAATGGCCTGCTTCCCGCCCAGGTGGAATAAGGACGACTGGATTTCTATTCCCCTCCTGAATGCACACTCTTAAGAAATAAATATCCAGGAAAATCTATGACATATGTTTTTCAGACATTACAGCACGCAGGGTTGTGCAGTGGTCTCTGAGAGAGGAGACAAGGAAGGGGAATCGTGCTATTACCCTAGCTTGCTGCCTCGAGACAGTTTCCAGGCCCCACTGGGAAAGGAAAACCCAAGTAGACTCTTGAGGTCCCTCTGAGTTGGGAGATTGAGGAGGCATTTCTTTCTTTCTTTTTTTTTTTTAAGATTACTATTCATTTATTTACTACTTTTAAGTTTAAGCACACGCAATTCATGTGTGGGTTTTTTGGGGTTTTTTGTTTGTTTGTTTGTTTTGAGGAGGCATTTCTGAAGGCCCAGGCAGGCAGCCAAGGTTTGTAGCTCAGGTACCAGAGAACAGACAACAGCATGAGCATGAACTCTGCATGTGACATACTAACCAGTTTATGTGTGTGAGGAAACTACGTGAAGCCAGGGAAAATGCTACCAGAAAATTTGTAGGTGGAGCCACCCCGGAGCTTACACAGATCCGGGATAGATCCTGTTCTGGCCACCCAAGTAGACAAATCTTGTGGGATGTTGGGCAGAGGGCTCAGGAGGCTATTGCCTTAATAGTGGGGCAAATTCTGCCCTGTGACAAGGGCTCCTCTGTTCCCTCTCGATAAAGCTTGAAAAGCAGGCCTCAACATGGTGGCTGAAGGGCTGCCCAGAACATCATCCCTGCTTCTACTGACACCACCAAGGCTAGAGACAAGGTCATCCCTGGGCCGAATGGGAAGCTCACTGGCATGGCCTTCCATGTCCCCACCCCCAACGTGTCAGTCATGGGTCTGATCTGCTGCCTGGAGAAAGCTGCTAAACACAATGACACCGGGAAGACAATGAAGCAGACATCGGAGGGCCCCCTCAAGGGCATCCTGAGCTACACTGAGGACCTGACGCCCACTCTTTCACCTTTGATGCTGGGGCTGGCATTGTCCTCAATGACCGCTTCTTCTAAAACTCATTTCCGGGTATGACAATGAATTTAGCTATAGCAACTAGGACATGGACCTAATGGTCCACATGGCCTCCAAACAGTAGGAGCCCTCAGACCACCAGCCCCAGCGAGAGCAAGAGAAAGAGAGAAGCCCTCAGCTGCTGAGGGGTCCCTGCCCCAACTCATTCCCCAACACACTGAGGATCGTGTGACCTCTACACAGTTTCCATCCCAGAAGTCCTGAAAAAGAGGAGGGGCCTGAGGACCCCCACCTTGTCATGTATGACCAATAACGGATACTGTATCTCCCCCCAAAAAGCAAACCTGAAAAAGATTCAAGATTTCCAAGTGACTTATATGGATCCCAGCATAAAGTTCATGGGTATGTTTTCAAATAAAAGAATATCCAGTACAGGAAGGTAAAATTAAAAACATCTGGCATCCAATCAAAATTATCGATCATTCAAAGAAGCAGAAAAATGTGACCCATAATGAGAAGCAAAAATTAGCTTATCAAAACTGACCCATAAATAACAAAGACGATGGAATTAGTACCAAGTACATTAAAACAGTTACTACAACTGCAACTTATATACTCGAGAAGGTAGAGAAAATGTAAGCATGGTAAGGAGAGTTAGAGAAGATCTTTTAAAAAACCACAAATTTAACTTTAGTTATGAAAAACACAAAGTTTAAAAATAGAGCTACTCTCTGACCCACCAATTGCACTACTGGGTTTTTACCCCAAAGATATAAATGTAGTGATCCGAAGGGACAGCTGCACCCTGATGTTTGTGGCAGCAATGTCCACAATAGCCAAACTATGGAAAGAGTCAGGACATCCAGTGACAAATGAGTGGATAAAGAAGATGTGGGATATATATATACCCATTGGGTATATATACCCAATGGAATACGACTCAGCTGTCAAGAAAAAAGAAAGAAAGAAAGAAAGAAAGAAAGAAAGAAAGAAAGAAAGAAAGAAAGAAAGAATAAAGAAAAAAAGAAAGAAAAGAAACCTTGCCATTTGCAATGACATTGATGGAACTAGAGGGTATTATGCTAAGTGAAATAAGTCAATCAGAGAAAGATAATTATCATATGATCTCACTCATATATGGAATTTAAGAAACAACACAGAGGATCATAGGGGAAGAGAGAAAAAATAAAACAAGATGAAATCTGAGAGGGAGACAAACCATAAGAGATTCTTAATCATAGGGAACAAATTGAAGGTCGCTGGCAGGGAGGGGCTGGGAGGATGGGGTAACTGGGTGACGGGCATTAAGGAGGGCACGTGATGTAATGAGCACTGGGTGTTCTATGCAACTGATGAATCACTGACCTCTACCTCTGAAACTAATAGTACATTAATTGATTGAATTTAAATTAAAAAAAGAAAAACACAAAGTTTGAGATGAATCATACACAGGATGGGATTAAAATATACTAGATAGTAAAGAAGAAAATATCTGTGAATTTAAAGATACAGCCATAGAAATGACCTTAATTGAAACACGGAGAGGAAAACATCTGAAAATAGTGAATGTCAGTTGAAGGACTTATGTGCACCTAATATATGTCTAATTTTAATGGCACTGTGGTCTATCTTGATTTTGGTTATGGTTATGTGATTGTATGTTTCCAAAATTTGCCAAACCATACACTAATACTGGGTGATTTTATTGTATGTAAAGTATATCCTAATAATAATAAATAAACAACTATGAAAAAAGGGACCAGTAGCAAGGAGCTGGACCAAACTGAACGGTGGCCATCTAATCTAATCTAAGAGGGGCTTGCATTTGGTACAGCCCTCATGTATTGCGTTCAGTGTTTTTCCTTTGAGTACTTTGTGGGCAGAATGATGAAGGCTCTCCGTCCTGGTTCTGCCCTATTTAACAGGAAGAACTTAGACACATGACTCAGCCTCTCTGGGACTCAGTTTACACATCTTAAAAATGGAGATAACCGCGATTCATTCACACACACATACTGAGTGCTGACTCCCCGCCAGGGACTGTGCAAGATATTGGGGGAAGGGACACTGTGTTTGCCCTCAAGGTGCTTGATCACTGATTTGCAGAGTAAATGGGAGCAATGGAACCACACAGAAATCATTTGGTCCAACATAAGGAAATGGAGGTCCCAAGAGTGAAAACGACTTGGTCAAGGGGTTTGAGATTGTGAGTGACAGAGTTTTGAGTAAAAACCAAGTCTCCTTCTCTAAAACACAGACTTCCTGTTAATAATATGCCAAGTTGATAAAAAGTTCTTTGGTTTTTTTTTATTTTTCCTCCAGTGAAAGGTATTTCCTCTTTAATCTTGGGATGAAAATTTAAAATCAGTGGATGCTTGCAGAATTAAGGTTTTACAGGTGATGGTGATGATGATGATGATGATGATGATGATGATGATGATTTTACCTGGAATGTGTTTTTTAAAAACTTTAACCAGTCATCTATGTTTTGAAAAGCAGGAATTTTACAGAGAAGTTGAAATGGTTGGTTTTCCTTAAAGAATTTTAATACCTGGCTCTACTGGTACTGAAACTCACATTCTGATGGGGTGACAATCACTGAAAATGATTAGCAGCTGCCCCAAGCCGCAGGGACCTGGGCCTTCCAGCACCAAAGCCCTCACCCTGCTCACCTCTTGTATTTCTGTTACCTGCTTGGCGCTTCGGACACATTCTATTTTGCAATCCCTGCCTTAAATTTATGAGATTACCGGTTTTAGTTACCACTCCACGCAGATTATATTGGGCACCTCAGTCTTCCCAGCGGTTTTGCAAGGCAACCATCAACACAAAATCCCAACAAGATGAGCCCCAAGGTGGGCCCCAAGCCAGGCTATAGTGATACCTCAAGGAAACTCAAGGTAGCCACCAGAGACACCTCTGGTCGCACTCAAAGGTACAGGATGTGAATCATTATATAAAAATAAATGCTTAAAAATAAATTGCTCTTCTCTTTTGATTTGTAAATTAATTTTAAAAAATTTGGATTTTACTTGCCTTTTCAAGTGTCTACATAGCAAGAGGTAATTTCTATTTTCCCCCTTGGCCATTTTTTTCTTGCTTTGGGTTAGAGTTCAATCCAGTTCCATAAATCTGCATTACCAGGCCCCCTTAAGCACTGAAAGGCGCCAGCAAGTCAAAGTGACTTGAAGAACCAGGCTCTTCCTTTACTCCTAGAACCAAAGTGTCGAAACCATTGTCAAGCAAATCTGTCCATGTTTTCTCAAATGTTTATAAAACAACGGTGAGGTGGATTGTGTCTTAGAGTTGATGTGCCCGGTCTGACTACCTGGATAACCTCAGTGAGCTTTTAAACCCCATTCCTGCAACCAAATCAAATTGCTGCACCCCCATACCAAAATATGTCCCCACAGCCCATGCAACAAATGCCTTTCTGGAAAAGGCACCACTGAAATGTTGGAGCCAGCTGAAAGCCTGACACTGCGTTTTAATAGCAGCGACCCAGAGAGTCAGTGTGCAAATCTAACTTTTCTGTCCACTCTTGGCCAGACTCAATGGAGTTGGCAATCTTGGGCTGGCTTGGGGCCTCTGGGTGAAGGGAAAGGTTGTGCTTGTTGAATGGTATAAAATTGTGTAGTGTGTCTCTAAATCCAATTACTGGTGTCCTCATAAGAGCAGATACACAGATGGGGGCACCTGGGTGGCTCAGTCAGTTAAGCATCCAAATCTTTTTTTTTTTAAGACTTTATTTATCTGACAGAGAGAGAGAGATCACAAGTAGGCAGAGAGGTAGGCAGAGAGAGAGGAGGAAACAGGCCCCCTGCCGAGCAGAGAGCCCCAAGTGGGGCTCGATCCCAGGACCCTGAGATCATGACCTGAGCTGAAGGCAGAGGCTTTAACCCACTGAGCCACCCAGGCGTCCCAAGCATCTGACTCTTGATGTCAGCTTGGAGCATGATCTCAGGGCTGTAAGATCAAGTCCTGGGTTGGACTCAGCATGGAGTCTGCTTGTCCCTCTCACTCTGTGCCTCCCCCAGCTCACTCTCTCTCCCAAACAAATAAATGAAATCTTAAAAAAAAAAAAAAAAGGAGAAGAGCAGATGCAGAGAGACAAGGAGGAAATGCACACGGAGGGAAGAAGACCACGTGAAGATGGAGGCAGAAGTTGGAGTGACAAGGAACAGCAAATATGGCTGGCACCAACTCGAAGCTGAGAAGTGGTAGGAAGGATTCTTCCCCAAAGCCTTCAGAGTGAGCTTGGCCCTGCTGACTCCTTGATTGGACGCTAGCCTCCATAACTGTCAAAGAATAAATCTGTTGTTTTAAGCCATCTCTTTTGTGGTGATTTCTAAGGCAGCCCTGGGAAATGAAGGCAAGCAATAATGCAAGCGTGCTTCATGCTGTCTAAGGAAGGGCTGCCAATGCGGTCCAGTTCAGGACAAAATAAGGTCCTTGGAGTATGTGGGTTCATAGAGGAGACAATAGGGTAGAATCAGGAAGAACTTAGCAAAATTCATTAGGACTGTGATACACAGCACACAGTAGATGGCAGTTAATATTCAAACACCAACTGTTTAGGACCAGGGTATCTGACATAATGCCTTTGTTTCTTCACCATTGTCTAAATTTGTGGGTAGAATAATATCCCAGTGCCTACAGTCTATAAATCCATAAAGCTACTTAAAAAAACAAAACAAAACAAAAAACCTTTGATGAATTGGGTAGGAAGAAGGGGAGAAGTCAGAAGGAGGAAAGAAGTGAGAAGGAGAGAGAGACAAAGACATCTTCTCAAGAAGAGATAGGAATGTTTATGTGATGTGATTCATGTGGTTCAGTCTCAGAGTGAAGTTGGAGTTAAAAGAGCACAGTGCATGTAATCAAACGCAATTTAGAAATAACTCGTGTCCTTTATATGTTTCTCTTAAAGCCAAAAAAAGAAACAATTTCCAGAAATACTTATTTAAACCTCCCATTTTTTTCTCTGCTCTGAACACTGCCCTCACATGCCACAGTTGCTTTCCTCCACTTGGGATTCCTCCCAAATCCCTCCAAATCTTCTTTTTATGTGCCTCTTTC
The DNA here is from genome assembly GCA_002007465.1 of Ailurus styani. NCBI lineage: Eukaryota > Metazoa > Chordata > Mammalia > Carnivora > Ailuridae > Ailurus > Ailurus styani. The sequence continues at coordinate 2,434,883 of LNAC01000136.1, forward strand.
CATTCTCTTCTTTTCTCCTTTTCCTCTAGATTCTTCACTACAATAGTTTAAGGATCAGTCTGGCCAGGTAGGACCTTCCTGAGGGGGAAGAATATAGATTGAGCATAACAAACTATCATCCACTTGACTAACTAGGGGTTCAGTGGAAGACTAGGGACATCCAGAAATGAGTGATGAGTACATATATTGTTGGGGAGAGGCACAGATTGTGTTTAAACATTAACCCATGCTTCTTCTGCTTCCAAGCTTGAAAGAAAAGGTTTTGATCGTTGACACTAAGCAAGTAGATCTCTAAATGCATGAAATACCAGTCAGTGTATTTAATCCTATCTCCAAAGTGACACAGGTCTTCTGGATTTGTTGCATGGGGGTGGAAGAGTCAAAGGGAAAGCCTAATAGATGTTGCCTGAGTGTTTCTCCATCTAGGGCTTGGCTTGGAAGGTGTGTAGTCTTGACCATGGTAATGTGCCTTCAGCCTACCTCTGTTTTCAAAAGCCATTCTTGAAAGAAAGTACAGAATCAGCTTATAATTGTGGCATCCTATGACAAATGACAAGATTCTTCTGCCAATCTTCCCACTTTCTGCTTCAAGTCTGTGTCTAATGATGTAAAAGAACCAGAATTACAGGGAAATATGATCTCTGAGGACCGAGCCAGTGGTTACCTGGGACAAGCAGACATACCAGAAGGATACCCAAGTCATAGCTCTATGACTGAATAAACCTAAATTCCAACGAAGGTATCTTGCTTTTGATTTAGGAAAATACAGATTAAAGGTTACAGAGAAAAATGAACAGCTCCAGGGGCAATGGTGATCCAATGGGGTGGAGGTGGGGCAGGGAGCAAGAGTCAGAAAAGGGACTCTGAGCATATCTCCCTAAATTTGCACCCTAAGCTTCTCACTTGCCCCATACTGGTCCTAATACTACTTAGCTCTCTCTTTCCTCCCATTATTAGGTCCCCATCTTTTCACATCTAGCCTCAAAGTATTCTACTCTCTCAATTTCCCTGACGTTTACTCCCAGGTATGTAAACACTCCCATTTTGGAGGAAGTCATCAAGAAGACGTGAACTGCCAGTTGACCCAAGAGTTGGATCTGAGCAACTGGAGGCTCCTCATCCCTTCCTCTGTCTTTGGAATGTGAGTTCCACTTGGATTCCCCACTTCCAGAACTTTCTGCAAGGACATAGCTTTGAGATAGTACTGTGGTTTTGAGATCACCTGCATGGTATACTTGACTGAACCGAGTTAAGGCTGCTACATAGACTTTGAAGATTTGGTGGGCAGACATGGAGATCTACTCATTTTATGGCAACCCAAGACAAGTCTTATCTGTAAGTTCTCTTGTTTCTTCAACCTGCCATTTACCAATCTGGAGTGCCCTTCCTCTTTCTTCAGTTTTTCCTGCCCTCTGCATATTGGAGCCAGTTTCAAATTATATCTGGGAAGCTACAACGGAGGTTGTGAACCAACATCCCACTATTAAAGTTTGTTTAAATTACTCAGCTGGAGTGTACCATCTATTTGGTTCTTATATTCTGATTAACTACATACGCTCAGGAAGTAATCTTCAGTATTATTTTGGTGGGATAGCCAGTCCCCATGAATGTCCAAGAGTTCAGTCATTTTTGAAGAGTGCTATTCAAATGGATGAACTTCCCCAGCATCTACCTTGGTCAAGGGAGGCCCAAGACTACTGTTCACCCTCCTGAGGGAAAGCTGATACTTTTCACTCCCTCTGAGCTGTGACTGGGGGGATCTGTATCCTACTGCAGGACAAACACAAAGACGGCTGAGCACAGCATCACATGGACAAATTAAGGAATGTTATAGTTCCCCAAATCAATGTCTTCCCTCAACCACAGAGCTTAAACTTCTGTCCTAATCTTAGACAAATGCTTTTAAGAGCAAGCTGTATTTGACTAGGATGAGAAAAGAAAGAAAAAAATTAACATTATCCACCATGGGATCCATTTTTCCATACTTGCTCTGATTAGTAATCAGTTTGAATAATGCCTTCCAAGGATGATTGATTTTAATTTTACTCATAAAGTTGGGGCTTTTATTATGTGATTCCTTCTGAAGCTTTCCATATAAAGAAATAGCACTGTCAAGTTCATGGCCCCTGAATGAGACATCACTCCAAAGAGGAAACAAGATTAAACTTGACAAGCTTCTCCCTCAAAGTGGTTTGTTCTTGTTTGCATACATACATAAAAATAGTTATCATGGGACTTCCACACAAACATCAATACAGCAAGTTCCATGATGATACGATGATTAGAATAAAATTATGGAAAACCCTTTGCTTTCAATCTTAAATATATTGTAAACAATTTAGAGGGACCAAGATTAGCTTTATGCATTTGACTCCTGCTGGAAAAAGAAATCTAAATAATGAATGGGTTATAAACTGAAGTAGCATAAAGATGATAACACTTAATTGAAAAAGAGACAGTCTATCTGAGCGACCACTAATCATGCACACAGTGCTGGGTGGGTCCTTCAGTCCTTGGAGGTGAACAAAGGACAAGGGTGGAGTCCAGATCCATCAACCCTGCCTCTTTCCTCTGTGCCTTTTCCTTAAACATCTCATTAATGATTGGCTTCCCCAGCTTCCCACAGCTGGCTCTAGCAGTAGTGGCTTTAGTAGGTTAATTTTGATCAGACATATGTTAGAATCCCAGTCTCTCAAGTAACAGTAACAGAACTTATCTTGTGTTATCAAGCAAATCAGACTGCAAGCTGGCCAGGGGCTGAATTTATAAGTGCTGACAACCATCCTCAGAGGGAGACCATAGAGCTGGTGTGAGAGGTGATGAGCAAGAGTCTGGTGGCGGGATGCCCTGGGTCTCTGTATCATCAGTGACATTAACTCCAACCCTTGCCATTACGAGAACCAACAATTCTCCTGTTGGCCTAAACCTTTTTAGGTGCTTTTCTGTAACTTCCAACTTGTGGAATCCCGACTAATGCAAAGGTAGCTGGAGTTTAGGTTCAGTCATTCAGTTATGGAGCTACAGCTCAGTGATGTCTCAAGTATGTCCACTCGTCTTCTGTACCCTACTGGGGTCGTGGGATACAATTTCAAGTCCAGTTTTCAGAGACCTTGGCTCTCTGGACGCAACAGTTGAAAAAGCCTCCGAAATTGGAAATGAAGATATTATTTTGAGACCTAAAATATAAATTCAAAACATAGTGGGCCAGTGTAGAGAAGAGATCATATCTGAGATTAACTTTAGCCCAACTTCAGCCCAATAAATAAGAGCCCAACTATAAAAGCAAAGGCAGAAAGAGAGATGGACAGAGAGGTAAGAAGGGAGGGCAAGAAGTAGGGAAGAGCAGCCTAAGCTTTAATGTGCACCCAAGTCCCTGAGTAGTTTACTAAAATCCACAATCTGATTGAGCAGGTCTGATTGAGCAGGGCCCAGGATTCTGCCTTTCCAACAAGCCTTCACGAGCCACCAATGCTGCAGATCCCAAACCACACTTTGAGCAGTGAGGTGCTTTGGGATACTTCAAAGAAATGAACATAGTCTAAAGGACAACTAACAGTACTGACAACAACAATAATAACGCCTAACTGACCTTATTGTGATATAGCTAAAGAAAGAGTTCTTCAAACAGAAAGACAGGGAAGGAAGTCATCAGCAATTACAAAAGAGAGTCAGAAAAGTAATATCCAAAAAAGCTCAGTATCTTGGCAAGAAGACACCCACTTTTGCCATTAATCCTTGTTGTGAATATGGAGGCTGGAGGGTCCCAATTTCTAATGACACTAAACTTCTGTGTTCCATAGTCAACTTTCCATGTTGATGAAAGAACCATTTGAATTTTCTTTCCCTCTTCATATGGTTTTTCACTAGGAAGACTATGGGCCCTCCCGGTTAAAATGAATATTCTGTCCCTTGTGAGAGCTACGCTATTCCTTGTAAATTCTTAAATTGTCATTATGTTTCTAATGAAACAGCCTCTATGAGTTTAGTTTGGGTGACTCGGCATCCCTGGAGTTTCTGACACTCAAATTGAGTAAAATAAAATAAGTAAAACTGAGAGTATGCTTAAATCACCACATTTAAATGCTGTCAGGTACGGTCTGTTGTGAATAACTAGACAACCGGACAACCCCTTCCCCAACCCAGCCGCATCTGATGCTGCCAGGTACTTTCTTAGAAATTTGAAACGTCCTACACAGTGGTCAGGACACTGATCTTTAATTTGTTAACTGGTGTCATTTTCTAATTTTCTTTGTTTCTAAGATTTTTTTTTAACCGATCAAGTAAATCAAGTAGATTAGAAATACCCATTGTCCATCTTCCCCCTTCTCTCCTGATGGCCTTGGAGGGGCTGTTGCCTTATGTTCAGGACATTTTACCATTTGGGGTCCCATCAGGCCCTACCCCCTTTTCTATTTCTAGTCCTTTTCTATTCTTGGCAAAAATGGGAGTATTGTTGAAAGAGGCTTCTATATAATTGATAGTGTGTGTGTTGTTTTAGAAGGAGGCCAGTCAAATTCACCTCTTTCCATTTCTAAACCTCATATCGGCATGTCTCACATAACTCGGAACAGTTAGAAATGGAGGCGTGGACTGTGTGGGAGGCAGACCCGCTTTGGCTAATAGTCCTCCTGGAACTTCTGGCTTTTGTGTCCACGCTAATACTATTCTCTTGAACTGGCTGGTGTGGTGGCATCTCCTCAAATGATTTATTGGGGAACACAGAAAAGGGGCAGGATGGCCTTTGAATGGCTCCTACATCCGTTGGCTATTTATCTTCTGTGCAACTGTAAGATCAGATTAGTTTAGATGCTGCTGATATGTTCCTCTATTAATTTATGAAAATAATGAAGAACAAAAATAAGGAAGATGGGCTGAAGAAAAAGAATGGCTTATTATAGTCTCGGGGAGAAAATAAGAAAGGACAAACAATTTATTTTCACCTCTGCAGGTTTATTGTTTCTGACATTGAGGTGGTGTCGGTTTGATTTCCGGCATGCACACCAGCCGTCATGTGAAAATGAGACTCGATTTTCACCGTGTGTACACCATTGAGACGTTTACTGTTGACTCTGCTCCTCCGTAAACACTGGGGAAGCTAAAGATAAGTGATCTGAGTTTTCTGTATCTCTCGTGAAGCAAGCTGGATTTGTCTAAAAAGTTTCAGACCTAGCTGACTTTTTGTCAGTGAACCCAACTTTTAGCCTGCGTATTAAATATGTCATTCTACCCTATTACAAATCTCTTTCTCATTTCCTTTTTTCTATATGCATACATAAGCCCTTTTAAGATAAGATTTATGTTCTGGTTTGTGGCAGTTTTAATTTAACAGGATATTAATTGTTAAGCCTGGCTATCTACTAAATGTATCTTTTAAAAGGACATAGAGAAATATTTTACCAAATGGCTAAATACTTCCCTCATGCTTGTTAAGATCGCCTTAGATCAAACCTTCTTCAGGGAAGGCCTTTGGCGGACAGCTTTACTGGCTGAATTTCCAACACAACAGCACATACGATTGTCGAGTCCCAAGACCAGTGACTCCAAATGGCTTTGGAACACCAGTTCCTATTTCTCACAGGGGGCAAATTCAGAAACAAAAACCTCCACCCAGAGAGCATGAATTTTATCCCTATAATCTTCCTGCTGATTCTTCCTACAGTCGTACAAAGTTAACCTGACTTTTGGGTCACAAACATAAAGATGCATGGAGAGTGTTAGTAGAAGAGGAAAAAAGACATGGACCACACTATTTCGATGGTGTGAGAAAGGGAACACTAAATGGGTGTGTGGGTCAGCACAGAGGGCAAAGAATTCATGAGATGTGGGAGGAATTCTATGTTCCATACACATGGCACCATATGAAATCCCCAGGTGAATAAAGATGAATGATGGTCACAGAGACATCCAGTTCACTGGCTCATTGAAAAGTCATTCTGATGAGCAGGGGTCAGATTGGGGGAGGTCTCTTTCTGGTAGACCAAAGACTATTTCCCACTCAGTTGGGAATGGCTTCTCAATTCTTTTTCCCCACCCCTAAAGTAAGGTACTAGTTAGATCCAAAAGCAGGATACTTTGGTAGCCAATGGAAAGCATGCATGGTTTTAATGACAGAACAATGTTTATCACTATTAAAAAATGTCAATTTCTTTAAAACCCACAGGCAGACATATGTACCATGACAATTTTCATATCAGGAAATAACCTACATTTCAGAGATTGATGATTGTCTCCCCAAATCTGTTCTGACCTTCTTTCTTGGTAATGAGAACCCTAACATTTAGCAATCATTAGAGCCAATCTGATTAAAAAGAAAAAAAAACCACATTCTCCATGTGTCATGTGACTTAATTCAAGCCAATGACATGAAAAGCTCAGTGTTCTATGGAAATGAGAGGAAATACACTGGTTTCACCCCTCTAAATCAATTCTACACCCATCTCCATCATGCTTTCTGCCCTGGAAAATGGAATTTTGTAGAACACATCAATGGGCTCCCTTGATCTCTGACTTCCATGTGGGCTCATCCAAGGAGACACCAAGAGGAGATTCTGAAGGATGGAAGGGGAGGAAGTCTGGGATACTCTAACTCTAACATTATCAAATGCATGCAGGATGGAAGGGGAGGAAGTCTGGGATACTCTAACTCTAACATTATCAAATGCATGCAGGATGGAAGGGGAGGAAGTCTGGGATACTACTAACTCTAACATTATCAAATGCATGCAGGATGGAAGGGGAGGAAGTCTGGGATACTCTAACTCTAACATTATCAAATGCATGCAGGATGGAAGGGGAGGAAGTCTGGGATACTCTAACTCTAACATTATCAAATGCATGCAGGATGGAAGGGGAGGAAGTCTGGGATACTCTAACTCTAACATTATCAAATGCATGCAGGATGGAAGGGGAGGAAGTCTGGGATACTCTAACTCTAACATTATCAAATGCATGCAGGATGGAAGGGGAGGAAGTCTGGGATACTCTAACTCTAACATTATCAAATGCATGCAGGATGGAAGGGGAGGAAGTCTGGGATACTCTAACTCTAACATTATCAAATGCATGCAGAATGGAAGGGGAGGAAGTCTGGGATACTACTAACTCTAACATTATCAAATGCATGCAGGATGGAAGGGGAGGAAGTCTGGGATACTACTAACTCTAACATTATCAAATGCATGCAGGATGGAAGGGGAGGAAGTCTGGGATACTACTAACTCTAACATTATCAAATGCATTGAGTACGTATTTCCAGCTCTTTTTGTCCCCAGGATACATCCAACGAGGGATTTATATTCAAGGTAGTTGGATTTAAAGTCATACGAAAAAAAAAAAAACTCTTCTCTGTCTGTGCCAGGCTGTAAGTTGGTATGGTGCATTCTTCCTTCACTAAAAGTCAAGTATGATGGCCCTTCATGATAGCTAAAGCTCTCTCTGTATTTTCAGATGCCTACTCCTCCCTCTCCCTGTCCCTTCAAGCATACTAGTGGTAGCAGCTCCCCCAGTTGATAGTCCCAGGAAACCAGTTACTCTCCTCCTAGTTTTGCTCACCCTTGTCAATAATCCTTTTATAAAATCTGCTCACTTACTTTATTTGAGTATATCACTAGGGCTGCACAATTCCCCTCCTCAATTTTTCTTCCCACTGGCTGGAATGCAGACATGATTACTAGGGCTGGAGCAACCATCTTGGACCATATGGAAGGAACCAATGGAGGGTAAACCAGAAAGATGAAAAGGAGCCTTAGTCTGTGATAACCATGGACTGACACATCAGCTCCTGACTATTTAAACCTCTAGTGGTTTTTTAACACTTTAGTCCTGCCCCTGAATGTCCTCTTGGTCACCACCGCTTATGCACCTCAAGGTCTATTTCCTCCATACCAGACATCTCCTCTTACTTAGTGGAAACCTCCTTAGCCCAGGAGTGGTAAGTCCCCATTTGGTCTCTGATCCCGCAGGGCAAAGTGGCCTTGTGGTCTTTCATGCTTCCATAGTCACAATTAGGAAGGGAAATAAAACCCTCTCTGCTTTTAGATCTCCCCTTAATTTATCTAAAATACCATCCTGCTCCAGGACCTCTTTCTTTACTTCCAATTTCTTCTTCCCATAATCCATTGAGACTGTATGGGACTGGCAGAGTTCCTTTGCCTTACATGGTACCTGGAATTTTCTCTACTATTTAGCTTATAATAGGTTTCCATGACCAAGCTAGCTAGGCCTTATGTGCTAATGGGAAAGTAAAGATATTTAGAAAATCTAACTGATCATCTTGCAATACACTCAGAAAATATTCCAATCTTCTAGTTAAAGAGCAACCCTCCTTTCTTCAAAAGCACCAAGCCCACTGCTTTAGTTGGTGTAGAGACCATTTTAGGGCAATAGAATTTAGGTAGGAAGATGCATCTGAAAACATTTAAAAGAATGTGATTCAATTGTATTAATATCCCTGGAGGCAAGCTCAGTGCCAAGCTGCACTTTATTGAGTGACTATATGACCACCAATCATCAGACTGTGAGCATGGCACTGGGGACACTAGAACCAAGGGTCACTCTCTTTAGGAGCTTAGAATCTATTTGGGAAGACAGCTGCTAAATGCCAAATGAACTAGGAAGAAGGTGCTTTAAAACAGTGCCTCTCGGAGCACCTGAGTGGCTCAGTGGGTTAAGCCTCTGCCTTCCGCTCAGGTCATGATCCCAGTGTCCTGGGATCGAGCCCCAAATCGGGCTCTCCGCTCAGCAGGGAGCCTGCTTCCCCCCCAGCCCCCCGCCTGCCTCTCTGCCTATGTGTGATCTCTCTCTCTGTCAAATAAATAAATAAATAAAATCTTAAAAAAAAAACAGTGCCTCTCAAAATTAATGTTCATAGGAGTCATCTTGGGATCTTGTTAAACAGCAGACTGATTCAGTAGAGCTAGGGTGGGCCAAGAGAATTTGCAACTCTAGCACGCTTTCACAGGGTGCCGATGCTGGGAGAATGTGGACCTCATTCTGGGAACAAAGTTAAGGAAAGCAAGGTTTGGCACAGAAAGGATTGACCTGAACCCTAAAAAAAATCTGAATAGAATAGAGAAGCAGAGGACATACAGAGAAAGAGAGAGAAACAAAGAGAATGAACAAGGCAGTCCAGATGGGACGTGGAGTGAGCAAAGGTTTAGAGGCAGGACTGTCTCCAACATGCCTGAGGGTTGGTAAGCAGACCAATGGGAAGAGAGCAGGTGAGGAGACTGGAGGGAAGGGGGAACAACAGATGTGAATTGGGTGAATCTCACACGCAGACTCTGCCAGCAAAGTCATCAGGTTAAAGGCCAACAATAGGTTTTGATGTCTTAGCAACATCCGGACAAAGGATGTACAGATCTGGTATAGACAGAATCCATACCAAGAAGCCCAGTTGGTCATGGACTTCCTCCTCAGTCACGCTAAGGGACTTCTACCTTCCCACAGGAGAAAGGGAAATCAAGTCCCGCTGTGGTTCTTTAGCACCGTCTTGCCCCCCTCCCACATGACCACAGGGCATTAGTAAATTACTTGCATCTTGAAGCCACAGTGACAGCCATCCCCAGAGATCCATTCCTGGTGCTTCTCTTCTCTTCACTTGAAATACCCCGAGGACAGCCAGGAAGAGAAGAGAGAGCTTAGAGTTCTCTGTAAGGAAGCACAATACTCAGCTCAAAAATCTAAATCCAGGCCATTCTGATCAAAAACACAGGAAGCACTTGTCATTATTGCTACCCAGTCTTCCCTACTAAGCGACAGCAGGCAGTTGGCCACCAGGGCTTGGCGGAAGTCAGGTAGTTTTATTTTTATCTCAGTTCGGAAGTGGGGAGAGATCCAACCTGTTTACACCAGAGAGTCTGTCCTCGTAAAGCCCTAAGGACCGCTGCCCTGTATTGGAGGCATTTGCTCCCTCTCACACACAGAGACGAGATGACAGAGGACTTCACCTGCTCTCGGCTGGACCACTGCTGAGGGCTGGAGGGAAGGTTGTTTCCATTTGGTACAGCTGATAAGTCAACATTACTTACCAGCCTGAAATTTAGCTGCCAAGGTTCGCTCTCCAAAAGAATGCTGGTTACTGGTCTGTTGAAAAAACTGAATGCCCAAGAGGTTCTTTTCCTTATGTTCCCTTCCTGCTTTGCCAAGAACCCTCCCCAGTCTCATTCTCTTTGGGTATCATCTCCTCTCCCCTTACCCTTTTCCTTTTTTGCAGAGAAAATAAGTCCATAATATAGAAAAGTAGATGCATTGTTCCTACGAGGATTGTAGTTGGCAATCTCCAGATTTAACCTTGAATCTGAGCTCTGCCCCTACCTGCCATTGGAGGAGGTCATTGAGAGGACATGACAGCTAGGTGACCCTTGTGCTAGACCTTGGCAATTGGAGGCTCCTTTCTCCCACCCCTGTCCTTGGAATATATATTCTGCCCGCTGTTTCCCCAGTGGGAACCATTTCCAAGGACACAGCCTTGAGAAAGTAATGCGGTGTTGAGACCACCAGGAAAAAACTGTGTAGGTGACTGAGTCCTGGTAAGGCCTCTACAGAAACTCTGAAGATTCTGGTAGGCCACTGGGGAGATCTACCCATCCTGCTGCCTCCCAAGACAGCCTCAAATGTAAATTCCCTTGCTCGTTAAGACCATCACCCACCAATCTGGAGCAGTCTGCCTCTTTTTTTTTGGTGATCTCTCCCTCTCCTTCTCCTAAGAGACCAGTTTCAGATTTTACCCCTGGGAAATCCTCAAGTTCTCAAACCAAAACCAGCTCTGTAACCTCAGACCTACACTTTGCAGGACTCGGGACTCCCACGTGGTTCAGGGATCGCCTCTGCCATTGCACCTGCTGTCAATCCCACTCCGAAGAGGGCACCCTTGGCACATCACCTCTTCCCCTGGCCCTTGCACCTGCTGTACTGGGTAGTCATGTTACTTGGAAGAGGACGAAAGAAGCCGAGGTGGGAAGAGGAGCTGTAAAGTCCTCAAACTAAGACCTAAAAGTAGGCAGGATGGGCAAGTTCTTCCCTGATATAATCAAGGTTCATGAGCGAGCTTCCAGATGAATCCTTCAACGGTCTGCTCTCCTGTGAGCAGACTAACTAGAGGAAGACCTGACACATTAACTACACACACTCTTTGCTGGTATTTCTTTGTCATGGTAGCTAACACCAGACATAGGCTTCCAAGGGACTAGGACATATGAGACGGAAGTTTTGTCCGTGAATGAAACTCACAGCAGGAAGCAGTGTGAGAACTCTAAGTGTCGGTAAAAAGGGGGAACAATCAAAGTGTGAAAGAAAACCTTGCAGAAGACAGACTACTGGCATGCAGGAAGTAGATTCCTCTCAATTCAGTGATTACTGACATGTGGGTACAAGATCCTGGTGTCCCCTCTAGAGCCTTCCTGCTATCACTTTCCTTAGTCAATATATTTCAAAGGTAAAAGAGGCCCCTTTTATTTACTGCTCACTGCTTATGTCCCTGGCTCCCTGCTGCTTCTGCTAATCATGTCTGTGTTTGCCTGTCTACCACAGGGCCCGAGTAGGAACACAAAAGTGCTAGGGAGGAGTAAGGGACAGCTGATCAAACGTGCCTGGGACAGAGGCCACTAGACCTGAAGAGTAGAGGTGTTTGGGGCGGAGAACATGGAAGGGAGGGGAGAAATGTGCATTCCTACTGTAATGGTGAAAACCCCCATGTTGGAGTCAAACTTGGAATTAACGATGATCTGACTTGAGAATTCGAACGCGTCCCCACAGTCACTGAGATCTCAAATCCTACCACCTGCTCTCACGCCCTTGACAGCTGATGGATCGCAACAAGGTCCACGGTTGGATATCTCTCGTCCTAAAGAAGGGCTTCCTGGTGCTGCCGTGTAAAAAATATATAGCGCCATGCACTCGCGGTTTCAACTTTACATCGAATATCAAATTTAAAATCCAAAAATAAACTGTAGTATATCAAAAAGTCACCCGCTCAAACCCAAACGGTGGGGCTTTAGTTACTAAATAAAGACGCTCACTTTATCTTGCTCATGCTGATGTCCAAGAGGGCTGTTAAGGCTTATATTTAGAACCTTTTAAATCTAGAATGTAAAGACAGGAAAGCTCTGCTTTCCCCCAAACCACTTTATCAGCTCAAAATATTAGCTATTTATTCAACTCTATTCCCCTCAAGTAAAACTGAAAATGTATAGGTAATAAAGAAGAAATACCTTTAGTCCCATGTTTGAATCAATTCAGCTCTAGGGGATACTTTGCCAAAAAAAACCATGCTTAATAAATATACTTCATAGATTCTGGACAAACATCTAAAATAAAACAAAATTAAATGAATTTACTGAAGACTCTCCCCCAAATTATTAATGAACAAATATTCTTGGGTTTCCAAGGCATTTGATGTTGGTCTCCATTGTTAGGATGATTTAGCACATATCTTTCTTTTGAAACCAGGAGCTGGTTATAAGAAAGAAGGAAGTCACGAGAAAGGTGGGATGGGAATCCTGCCAACTGACACGACACAGGATGGACCCGGATGGCATTGATAAATGGAATTACTTGAATTATTTTAAAAATCTATTTTAACTCACTGGCCTTGTAACTCTACATTCTTTTGGTGGTTTTTCTGGGCATATTAGTATACGTCCCTAACTTTCACAGTCTCCAGAAAGTTAGCATTGAACTACTTCGCATAAAACATAGAAACCTTGAAATCACATAGGTTTTTGTTAATCCTGGCAAACTTCGTGCCACAGCACTTGTACATATAATGCTTAAATACTTTCTAAAACCACAAACAACATCACGTTTTGTTTTAAATAGTCCTATTTATTTTTTAAAAATTAAATCGAGAAAGTACTATTTTATGTTTACTAAGACATGGCCATCTGATACTCTTTATTCCTCCCCAAAGACCAATGTTTTTTTTCTTATATCATTTCCCTTCAGACTAAAGAAATTCTGTTAGCCTTTCTTGTATGGAAGTTCTGTCAGCAATGAACTCCCTTAGATTTCTTTAATCTGAAAGTGTTTTTATTTGACTATCTTTATTGAAAAATCACTTTTTCTTGGACATTGAGCTCTGGATTGCCATGTTTTGTGCTGTTTTATTTTGTTTTGTTTCCTTTCAGCACTTTAAAGATGGCATTCCATTGTCTTCTGGTCCTTATATTTTCTGATGAGTACTTTGAGCTCATTAGAATTGCTGTTCTTCTATATATGTGTCATTTTTACCCTGCCTGCTTTCAAGATTTTCCCTTTGTGTTTTTAAAATCCATTTACTGGGGCGCCTGGGTGGCTCAGTCGGTTGAGCAGCTGCCTTCAGCTCAAGTCATGACCTCAGGGTCCTGGGTTCGAGCCCTATGTCGGGCTCCCTGCTCAGCAGGGAGTCTGCTTCTCCTTCTGACCCTCCCTGACCTTGTATGCTCTCTCTTTCTCTCAAGTAAATAAAATCTTAAAAAAAAAATCCATGTACTATGATGGGACTAGACATTGTTGAACTTTGTGAATATGTAAATTTCGTCTTTCCCGAAATGGGAATTTTGGCTAATTTCTACTAATATGTGTTCAAATTCTCCATTCTGCCAATTCAGTCCATTATTTTAAAAAGATCTCAGACACTCTATTATTTCAGTTCGAGTATTTTCATTTGGTTCTTTTTATAGTTTCTCTTTCTATGCTGAGAATTTTTGTCTTTTCACTTATTATGAGAATATTTTCCTTTGCCTCGTTGGACGTAATTATAAGAGCTCACTTAAAGTCTTCCCTGACAAATGCAACCTCTGGGGTATCTTGTGGTTTGGATCTGTAAATCACCTTTTATGGATGACATTTCCTTGGTTAGTTGGTTGGTTGGTTGGTTGGTTTATTTGTTTGCTGTTGAATCATTTTGAGTCATATCCTGGGCATGATGGGTGTGATATTGTGGAGTCTCTGGATTTGGTAATGTTTTTCTGAATGATGTTAATTATTTATGTTATTAATATTAATATTACAATAGTATAATACATAATAATATTATTACATAACATATAGTGTATATATCATACATTTATCAATATAATATATAATATAGGATATAATATTAGTAATAAAATAGTAATGTTAATTAGTGGGCAGACTTGGTTATATACAAACTAAAAACAGTCTCATCTCAGCTCCCCTGCACCAAGTCACACCCTGCCCGCAGGCTAAGTCTGTAAAACCAGAAAATCTGTCCCATGCCTTTTTCCAAGTGTTAACTCCGCCCCAAAGTCTGCCTGCCTTGTTTCAACTTCCAGAGCTTTTGTTGGTGGTGGTGCTGTATTTTGCCCACATCCGTAGTCTGTGTAGTCTGTGGGATTGTTGTCTTAGGACCTCCCTTTCTACTGAAAGTAGAAACCCCTGGGGACTCACTCTTAAAGTCCCAAATAATCCCTAGAAATAGGGTAAAAATGTGTGGTAGGGAAGGGAGTAAGATGTTATGTCATAACCATATCAATAGTGTGTAAGTCTTCCCAGAGAGTGGTAAGAAAAGGTCAAGATCAGGGAGAAAATAAGAATGCTTCTCAAGGATGTCTAATAAATATTAGTCTCATGGCTCCATTTCACTTCCATGCACAAGCCGTGTGATTACTTCTAGTCATTTACTAATTGCTTTCAGTAGAAAGAAAAAAAAATAGCAAGTGTTGGTGCCCTATTCAATCTACAAAAGCCAACACCCACATTCCTTTGCCTCCTGTGCCCACACACACAGCAGACTGGGAAAAGTGAGCCATCAAAGCTTTCAGGAGCATCACTAAAAGACCAGCTTCCCTGGGTGTACAAACACCACTGCTCACTCGCCCCGGGGCACTAACTCTGCAGCATCAGCTCTATACCAGAGATTCTCAACCCATAAGTTGTGAAGTATCAGTTTTTTGTTTGTTTCTGAGCAATGTTTTTATAAAGTGCAATATAACGACGTGTGTATCATAACAACGTAAACTTGCTATAAGAGTTTATAAATATTGGGAGTGCCCGGGTAGCTCAGTTGGTTAGGGGTCCAACTCTTGGTTTCGGCTCAGGTCATGATCTCAGGGTGGTGAGGTTGGGCCCCATCTTGGGCTCCGTGACCAATGTGGAATCTGCTTGAAATTCTCTCCCTCCTCCTCTGTGCCCTCCCCACTCTCTCTCTTTACAATAAATAAATAAAGTCTTTTTTTAAAAAGCCTATGAATGTTGTATCTTAACTTCTAGCCTTATTGTTGACTTATTGTGACTTATTGTCACAAACGGTTTATAAAGTAACACCAGCTACAGTTGCTCACTGTAGTAACTGGCTTCATAAACACAGGCTTTATTGACTTTATTTCCTTCCCTGTCTCACTTCTCCACTTCCCTACTGGTGTTTTCTGGGATCATCTCCAAAATAAACTACTTCTTCTCAAATACTTGCCTCCAGTCTGCTTCTAGAAGAATCCGACCTAAGTCATGAGAAAAATCCAGCTATACTATTAAATATAACACTAATTGGAGTGGTTAGTACTGAGTCAATAAACAAAATGTTCACTTTTGCTCAATGAAAAAGAAACTCATAAACTTTAGATGTTGAGCCACTGACGAGAAGAATCTTTGAAGTTGAAAGAAGAAAGAAACTAAAAACAAACGTGACTCAGACCCATAATTTCATTCCAGAGTGGGGCAAAATCTGGTCTCAGAATTCTGATTATATGCTGCTACCATCCGTCTGGTGAAACGATGCCATTTTCTTTGTGAGTCAAGTGATTTGATGATTTCTTTCATAATGTCACTGTAGGGTCATCAAAACAATAGCTTTTATTTTTCCCCTTTGGCTTAAATAGTGACTTGTAATTGAACATGAAATGTTTCTACATCAGTTAAAATAAACACAGTCCCTTCCTTTTTGTCCTAAAATGACCTCCTTTATCCTGATGCTTGGCTATAATCCTTCAGTTGGGAAAAGAAGGAGCTTAAGGGCCAAAGAGAAAAAAAAAATCTAATTTGGGTTTGAGTTTTTAGAGGAAGAGTGACCGGGATGAAATGTAGTAATGAGATGTATTATATAAGAAAACTCAGCAAGAATTCAGCATCATGTAATGGAAATTATATGGCTTTTGAGTCTTAATCCGGACTGCTCTGGCTGGAATTCTGATCTTGCCAGTTACTAAGTATGTGATGTGTGCAAGTCTCTGTAATGGATTTAGTGATTAAA
Source organism: Ailurus styani (assembly GCA_002007465.1). NCBI lineage: Eukaryota > Metazoa > Chordata > Mammalia > Carnivora > Ailuridae > Ailurus > Ailurus styani. Next base: position 2,451,069 of record LNAC01000136.1, read on the forward strand.
TCTATCTCTTAGGGATATTGGAATTTAAATGATACAATGATGTATTTGAAAATATCTGGCTCAGTTGAAGACATAAAGTCAAAAATTATTTCAACGTCTAACTTAACTCTGGTGTTTAGAGTTGGGAAAAAGCACACGGAAGAGAAAATATCACATGATACTGTGGGTTGAAGAGTAGTATTGAAATAAAGGTGAGAATAGTGTCATGTTGTTTATCACTGTTCTACCGGATAAAATTTACCAGTCCAAACTCCCTTTTCTCTTACAACCAGAAGGGACCTAGCTTAAATGGTACAGAGCATTGAGCAGGAACTCCTCTGGCTTTCTTTGATTGTGCTCTGTGGAATGAAATGAAGCTCGGAAAAAAAGAAAATCAAAGTAATGTCGGCTGCATATGAGGCCACAAGGACACTCAATGTAACCATATCATAAATCATCAAAGAGAAATGCCAGGGAAGATCTATGCTTGCAAGACAGCTTGCCTCATTTAATATATCTAATGCTGCCGTAATAGCGAATCTTTCGGTCCCCCTTTTCCTTTGTTCAGCGGTAATTGTACTTCTGCTGGACCATTCATCTCTCGCTGAGTTGTCTCTTGACTAGGAGATGTGTACTACTGGCCCTGAGTTATGGGTCCTCAGCCTGGAAAATCCTACGTTTCGGTTGGGTGGTGTTCAAAGTTAAAGTGAAGAGCGACCACAAGTGCAAAAGAGAAAAATGGACCCTGGGCTAAGTTGGTTGAAGAAAAGAATGGATGTTGAGGAAAATACCTTCACTTCCTACTGTGCTTCTTTAGTAAAGAATAAATAATGAAAGAAGCAGTTTGGGAGAATAATTAAAAGATGATGCCAGTGATGTAAAAAGTCACGAGGAGGTCAATTTCAGCATCCACCTGTACTGTGTTACCATCCATCCACACTCATCTCTGGGTCCCAATGAAATCTTCAGGGTGTAGTTTGAAGCCAGTGAATTAAAATGTCAAGTGTATTTTCACCTGAAGTCAGTGTCCTAAAAGCAATACTCAACCTTCAAAATTCCTTAGGATTCTTGGCAAATCCACTAGGACCACTCACAGCCACGAAGAGGTAGTGAAACTTTAAAAGCTTTAGTCCTTCTCAAGTTGGTAACTAAATCTCCCACAGGAGATCTATTCCCACACAAAAGAGATTAACAGATTTAGCTGCGAATTTGAGAGGGGAAAAAAAATGAACACAATACAAAGGCTCAGCCCAAACGAAAATTATGTGTGAGTAAAAATAGAACAAGTAGCATTAGTATTCTGACTTTACTTCACACACTCCTTACGAATCCTTCAGAAATAGACACACAAAGAAACATTCCAAGAACACGAGGGACCCAGCGTCAGCCTACAAAAGGAAAACAATTAGAAGCTAAGAACAGAAAGAATTACAAGAGGATTAGGTACGCACCCAGGGTAACTGGTCAGAAGCAGCAGGTATAATAAATATCTTTCTTGATGAGGTGCTCAGTCCAACCTTTTCCTTGATTCGTAGCTACACCGGCAAGACAGATCTCCTCATTCTCATGCACAGCGGTACGCGACACCAGGATAAAACCCAACTTTTCAGAGGCCAGAACACACGCCGTCTACCCAGAACATTCACTTCATCTTCCAAAGGGCCAGGGCAACAGAAGAAGAAAGCCAAGCAGGCCTCGCAGAATCTAAAGCAATTCAGGTCCCCTTTAAAATTCATACAACGACTCCTGAATCTTTTTGACTATTCAAGTGGTTCCAGCCGAATTCTCTTCTCCTGTCTGGTTGGATTCGTCTGAACTGAGAGTGGCGGTAATCTTCACAAGTCAGAACAGGCACTAGGCAAGGGGCGCGACCTAGGGTTTGGGGCTTACTCTTGGCCTCCTCTCTTCCTTTAAAAGACGCACCTGGCCCCCTCGTTGAAGAGCCAGTAGAGGAATTCCCTCTGTCCCCTGAGGATGGAAGCAGAGATGGAGCCTTGTTACTGGTAGCTTGTGGTGAGTCTCTCCCAGGCCGCGGTAGGATGCTGAGGGACCAAATGCAACAAACCCCGAACTAGACAGCCCCACTGGGGTGGCACTTGGGTGCGAAGGTCAGCTCTTTAGCCTCGCCTGCCACTGAAAACTCTGTCATACGTTCAGTAGCATGCCTGACCTTCAGGTCACAAGTTTGCATTTGCTTTCTGGTTCTCATCATGCCGCAGTTTCCAACTTCACGGAGAAAGTCCTGTCCCACTGGCTCTGCTTTTTGGCACATTCTAGATACAGTGACAGGTACATAGAGGGAAGACTCCAGAGAAGCTCTGCTCGGGCAGGTAGGAGACAAAGCCCATGCCTGAGTGGTTTGCTGTTTAGTTCACAGCCCAGAGTTCCTTCCAAAGCCTCAGTCGCATCAGCTGAGATCAGCACAGGAGTGGATATTTCTGCGCATGAGATCGGGCCTTCCACGCTCAACAGCAATCCCCGGTAATGGTCTCGGGAGCACAAGCCAGCATCCCGTCGACCTTTTCTCCAGTTTCTTTGGTCACGTGCTGCTCTCTCACTCAGGGAAGCCGGCCACATGCTGCATACTCAGCTGGGACAGGTGATTCCTGCCAGACTGCCCAGGGGCGAGGTCTGAGAAGATTTCCTTCTGCTCTGCAGCACTTTTCTCCTCAGATACAGCCACCGAATGTAGCAGGAACCTCCTTGCCAAGTATTCAGGAAAAAAAAATACAGCTGAAAGCCTGGTGCCGCCAGTACTAATCATTTGTTCGTGTGCCTCTTATGGACTCCTCCACCCAGAGTGCTAATGCAGACAGCTAGGACGAAGACAAGAGAGATAGCCCAGTCTCCACCACGGAGACAGTGAGGGTGATGATAAGCTGGCAACCAACAGCCAACAGAGAAAAAAAATGAAGACAGCCTAAGTCTATGGATTTGGAGGGTGAACAGAGAGAGACAGAGAGAGACTGAAGCCTCTGAGACTAGTCCAGAAAAGTTGGGGAGGTCCAAAGAGGGTACAGGTTGAAGTGAGGGTGTTTCAGTATGAGGCCTGAGGAGAAGATGACGAGGAGGAGAAGAGAATGGAGTCCTGTGGACCATCATGGGCTTTGAAGTTGCATAGATCTGGGTTCAAGTGTGGCTGAGCCATGTCCTGGCCATGTCATTTTTTTTTTTTTAAGTAGGCTTCGTGCCAAGTGGGGAGCCCAAGGCAGGGCTTGAACTCACCACCCTGAGATCAAAACCTGAGCTGACACCAAGAGCCAGACGCTTAACTGACTGAGCCACCCAGGTGACCCTTGGCCATGTCATTTTAGATAAATCACACAATGTCTGTAAGTTTCTTAATCCATAAAATGGGGCTGATGATACAGACAGCAGGTGTGAGGAATAACAAGAATGACGCACGGAGGTTAGCTAGGGTTCCGTGCTTGGCGCCGAGGCAGGGATGATGAACACTTAAGCAGAAACCACACGTTAGCTTCCTGGGGTCAGAGGCTACAAAACTAAGAGAAAACACTTACAATTTTTTTTTAAAGATTTTACTTATTTGAGAGAGAGAGAGAGAGCAGGAGTCAGAGGGAGGGGCAGAGGGAGAGAGAGAAGCAGACTCCCCACTGAGCAGGGAGTCCGACCGTGAGGGGCTTGATTCCAGGACCCCAAGATCATGAGCTGAGCCAAAGTTAGACACTTAACTGACTGAGGCATCCACATGCCCCAAACCTTTAAAATTTATGATGTGGCCAATTAAGAGTGAGCCCCAGATACCCAAAGAATTTGGGTGTGGGGGAGGGAATCCCCAAGATTCGCAATTATGTGGATAACATCATAAAAGAATTGTTTTTGAATTCTGGGCAGGAGGGATGAATAGTGGTAATTGACCTTTTATGAGCACCAGGTTCTATCTTAAGTGCTTGAAGCATTATCTCATCTAACGGTATTATAGAGGAAAAGCAGAGACTGACTCAGGGAAAGCTAAGAGGCCATGGGGGAAATACAGTGGTGGGGATGAGGAGCTTAAGCAGCATGGTAGGAGAGAGAGAGAGAGAAAGAGAGAGAGAGAGAGAGAGGGAGAGAGAGAGGGAGATGGAAAGAAGGAAGAAGGGTGACATGGAGAAATATGGTAGACACTCGGCATGGGGACAAAATAGAGGGGAGGGTCACATGATCAACACCATAGACCAGATGGCATAACTAACTCCTCGATTAAGACAAAAAGCCATGGAACACAGAAGCTATGCCTTAGAGAACTTCCCACTGACAAGCCCCTGTTCTTGTCAACCTTGATTTAGTTCTTCAGCCCCCTCTATAGTCTTGCTTTTCACACCTCTATCTTCATAGGTTACTAGAAGGAATCCAGTGGGATCTCTTGATTTTTTTGACACGCTTCAAGGCCTTTGCTAATTTTTTTAAGCTCTTATGTTCCTCTATTCACCCCCAAAGTTGATATAGTTGCTCTTTTGATTTTTTAATTTGTACCCTCCCTTCAGGTACTAGTTCTACAAAGTATGCATGAAAACTCCAAAGAGGAAAAAATGCTACAGAATTCATGGGGGCCTTCCTGGGGAAGGCACTGAACTAAGATCATTCCCAGCTTTCCAGAATGAGAAATAATTAAAAACTGATACTGAAGTTTAGAAAGAGAGCGAGGGGGAAAATTGTGTCTGAGCCAAGAGACATTCTGGGCTTCTCATTCCACAATAATGCTCTTATAGGCAAGGTATATGGGGCCAAAAATAGAGGCTTGTTCCGGGGTATGTGACAGACCCTTCCCAAATGACAAGATGGGCCATAATTTTAATGAACATTGTGACACACCCATCAATTATCCTCAGATGTGAATGTGACCCTGTGAGTGTGCAAAAGCCAGAGAGGGGGTAATTTCAGCCCCTGGATTCCTGCACACCTGTCTGCTGGTGTCAAGAATCGAAATGACCCATACTAGGTAAAATTAATTTAATGTTTAAAAAGAATGTCACCTGCATATTCAAAACACCTTTTGTTTGGAACCACACAGAGAAAATTACAGAGCAACCCACAGTAAAATATGGCATTGAAGTAGAGTAATGCAGAAAGCGAGGGGAAACACGCCTTGGCATTCAGAACTATAGAAGTTAAAACTGTCCATGGAAACTTGCGTTGTCATGGAAACCTGATGCAATTGAGGGGCCAGGAAAGCCATCACTTAGCCATATTCATAGATGGGCTCAGATGCTATTCAGAACAATTAGAATTATCTGGCCAGATGACAGCAATGAGTCTAAAAATTATAACGATGACAACAACAAGATTTGAATAATGAAAGTAAAGAAATGAGTACTGGGCCCAGGTAGAATGGAACCGGAAAAGAATAGACAAGGAAAGAGTAATTAGGACCAGTAGGATGTCCTGATAAAATTAAGGGTAACGGTAAAGTTGTATGGAAAAGGAGGAAAGTTGTAGAACAAGTAAAGAATATTCTTTCATTACCGTATTAATCACACTATAATGTGTTAATTGCTAATAAAGTTATTTCCCTACAGACCAGGAGCTTCTTTAGCAAGAGTCTGCGGCTGTGTTTATCATTCCCCTCCCCCCACCCAACCATGGTGTTCAATCAATGTTTGGTGAATGGTAATAATTGCTACTATTTATTTAAAAGGGACTGGGGTACAGTTGCTGTAGCAAGTTGAATTAATTCGCTAGGGCTGCGGTTCTAAGCTAGCCCAGGCTGGGTGGCTTAAATAGTGGAGATTTATCTTCTCACAGTTTGATTTCTCCTGAGGCTCTCTCCCTGGCTTACGGACAGCTGCCTTCTCGCCCTGCCCTCCATGATCTTTTGTGTGGGCGGACATCCTTAGGGTCTCTTCCTCTTCTTACAAGGATGCTCTGTCTGATTGGATTGAAGCCCTGCCCTAAGGGGCCTTGGTTAACTTAGTCAACCCTTTAAAGACCTTATGTTCCAACAGGATTACATTCAGAGGTTATGGGGGTTTGTGACATCAACATATGGCTTTTAGTAGGAACACAATTCAGTCCATAATACCAGCTTCTGGCTTATTTCATTGGAACCCTCACAATATTCCTATAGCTTTTCGTAGGAGAGGCCACTTGAATCTTGGAAATGTGGGGTAAGTGATCAATGGTCCCACAGCTCAGAAGGGGCCCAATGGGGATTTAAACCCAATTTACTGACCTCAAAGCCCAGTTCTTTACAATGTGCTCCAAAGAATGGATGAAATGGAAGTTAATAGAGCTGAACTGGAAAAGTGAAGCTAATAGTATAGTATTATCGTCATCATCATCAGGCCAAAGACTTGGTTTGGCCAAGCAGTTTGGTCCCTCAGGGCTCATTGTGTTGTCTTAGAAGATCCCACTCTATTTGCTCCCTCAATCAAGATCAGGTAAATTCTTCTAGAGTCTCAGTGAAAGACCAGAGGTCAAGTGCTCCTGAGAAGAGAAGCAAGGACACATGGAAGCCAGCCTCATGCCGCGCAAAGCACGATGTGGAAATCGGTGCAAAAACTAGACTATCTTTTGCCACTCGGAACCTGTGTTCTTATGGAGACAAAAACACACTTTGTTGCTGTCTTCGCTGACTTTGATGTGCTCTTAAAACCAAAGTGATCTTTGGTTATGAACTCTGCTGATTTCTTCCAGTTCATTCAAATGGAATATCTCTAGAATTCAGTGGCAAAATTGCAGTGTGTTTTCCTGAATCAAAAGAGACCGAGAGAGACGGGGTGGGGGTGGGGTGGGGGTGGGGGACGACTTTAAATTTCCCATGCAAGTCACATGATTATCCTACTAGGGAGGTGGTGGTACTTCTTTTTTATTGCTAGAGATTTAAGCCCCGCCCCCCCGGGAAATCAGCCAATCACCGGGCCTCTCCCAACGGAATAGGACTCCTGAAGGTCACATTTAGAAACTGATGGAGAGAGAAGAAGTGGCAGCTGACATATCAATCTCAGCCCCCGCCCATAACGTGCTCTGTCCTTCATTGCTTTTTGTGTATTTCTCAACCAGAACAAACCCATTTGTGTCATTCCTCCTCATGGGGAGCAAAAGGTCTTTAAGTGGAAAGTTTCTCCTGCGGGCTCACAGGCACCTCATGTTCATGGATTGACGGGGAGTCCCTCGCGTTGGGCTCCATGGAGCCCCGCAGCCTCCGGCATCGCTCTTGGCTTCATCAGCAGACCCGACCATGAAACAGGGCATGTTCCTGGGACTCTCGTGCTGATGGCTGGGGTCCTTTCCTTTCTGCAGCCTCTCTATTACTCCCGTTCTCTCTCCACTAGACTCTCATGGGCTCCAGAGGGCCAGGTTCCTGGAGCAGAATGGGGAAGAACCCAAGAACTGTCCTCAAATTAATGGCACCGCAGCTCAATGGAAGTGACCCAGCAGATCTCTGCGGGGAGGGATCTGCAACCCCCCCCCGCCCCCGTCCAGCAAGGCAGTTTGAAAAATCAGTACATTCTAGCTGCTCCTATAAAATGATCTTGCTGCCTTGCAACTCACGGCACACAGCGCTCAATGACATGTAGTGAGGCTCTGTTATAAAGCATCTGGACATGGAGGGAGTTAGGTTACAAGCAAGGCCACACAAAGCAATCCTCAAAGTCTCCTGGAGAAGAGTGATTTGGGACGGATGGGAACAAAGAGAGAGGTGCCAAAGGAGAAATAGGGAAGCTCCCGAGGTAATTCTGTAAACTCCAGCACTTACCGAGCACAAGGCAAGTTCCAGGCAATACGGCGCAGTCTGGCTTCATGCTAACAGAAATATTGCACGATCCCTCCCTTCTTGGTGCTCAGGGTCACCTTAGATGCTTGAAAAGGAATCTCTGAAGTTCCATCAAATTATTCCATTCTAAATTTATGAGTTATGTGAGAAGTATACATTTATGCACACACAAACGTATATTCAAGTGTTTCTATACGTTGTATGGAAGTCAAAAAAATTTTTAGAAGTCAAAGTTTTTTAAAAGACCATACTTTTTTTTTTTTTAAACGGTTCAGCTCTTTTGGTTAAGGAAGAGAGTGGAAACGGAGCAATGGTTTGATCTTCCTTATTTTATAAGAGAAAGGGGAGGATTATGCATCCGTCAAGAGGGAAGGAAGATCTTGGGAGCAGAGAGCCTCTTGCTTTTCTCTTTCTCTGCGGGTTCAACTTCAGCCACCGCAGGGCTCAAATCCTGTCTATGACAATAGGACAGGAGCAATTAAATAATTACTGTGTCTGCAAGCTCTGCAGAGAAAAGCTGAAATGCTAGGCATCAGAGACATGAAATCAGGATAAAAACTGCTTTCACGGAAATTATAAGGTACATCCTGGTTTTTGTCATCCTGTCCCAGCTACGAGAAGAGATTCGAATGAACCTCAGAGAGAAAGCAAGATGAATGACACTCTCGGCGACCAGGCCTAGACAGGGCCCCTTAAGAACAAGTAGAAGAACCACTTCATGGAGAAATTAAAGTTCCTCTTTACAGCCTCGGAAGGGGAACGATCAATGCTTTTCTGTTTCTGACAGCCTTGTTCTCTTCTCAAGAGCTCATTTCAATCCTTACTGCTGCTGTCCTTATTCTTCTTCCCCGCCAAGAAAGCCAGATGTTTTAAAAGTCATTTTGGACTGAAGGTAAAGATCATCTTATCCCAAGTTTTTCCTCACTTGTCTTGTGTTGCTGTTTCTCTTCAGAAAGGTGGGAACAGTAAACGTGAGAAAATTACTCAGGACTCTTACAGGTGAGCTTTTTTGTTTTAAATGAATAGCACGTTTAAAAGTGGCACTTCTCAAGAGTAAAAGTTGGACTGACGGCATTAGAATTTTCTGGGGATTATTATCTTAGGTAACAGCTTTATTGAGATGTAATCCATATACCATATATTTTACTGTTTTTTTTAATCTATTTATTTTATATATAGAGAGAGCACAAGTAGGGGGAGCAGCAGGCAGAGAGAGAGGGAGAAGCAGACTCCCCAGTGAGTAGGGAGCCCAACTCGGGGCTCGATCCCAGGACTCTGGGATCGTGACCTGAGCCGAAGGCAGATGCTTAACTGACTGAGCCACCCAGGTGCCCCTGGTTTTAGCTCTTTATTATTTTTTTTTAAGATTTTATTTATTTATTTCACAGAGGGAGAGAGATCACAAGGAGGCAGAGAGGCAGGCAGAGAGAGAGAGGGGGAAGCAGGCTCCCCGCTGAGCAGGGAGCCCAATGCGGGCCTCGATCCCAGGACCCTGAGATCATGACCTGAGCCGAAGGCAGAGGCTTTAACCCACTGAGCCACCCAGGCGCCCGGTTTTAGCTCTTTAAAGAGCACAACTTGATAGTTCTTAGCATCTTCAGAGTTACCCGGCCATCGTACAGTCAATTCTATGAGATTTTTCATCATTCCTAACAGAAACCCCCTACCCACTAGGATTGCTCTCCAATCTCCTCAGCTCCAAGCAACAACTACTACTAATGTACTTTCTGTATGATTTTGCTTATTCTATATGATTTTGCTTATTTGGGACATTTTATATAACCAGAGTCATAAAATACGTAGTCTTCTATGACCGAGTTCTTTCACTTAGTGCATTGTTTTCAAGACTAAGCTATGTTGCAGCATGTATCAGTAATACATTTCTTTCTTTTTTATTTTTTTTCCCAAGTAAACTCTACTCCGAGGGTGGGGCTGATACTCACAACTCTGTGATCAAGAGTCACGTGCTCTACTGACTGAGCCAGCCAAGCATCCCTGCATTTCTTCTAATTGCCAAATAATATTCCTTTGTTTAGAGCTGTTGAATCTTTTATCCATTCATCAGTTGATGGGCATTTGGGTTGTTTCCACTTGGGGGCTTTTATGAATAATAATGGTGCCATGAACATTTACATACAAGATTTTTTGTGGACGTTACTTTCAATTCTCTTGGGTACATATGTAGGAAGGGACCTGCTGGCTCCTTTGGTAACTCTACATGTAACCCTTGGATGGACTTCTACAGTGTTTCCAGAGCGCCTGCACCATTTCACCTTCCCACAGTGGTAAGTGAAGATTCCGATCCCTGCACATTCTTGCCAACACTTGTCATTAGCATCTTTTTCAGTATCGCCTGGCAAGTGGGTGTGAACTGGTATCTCATGGTGGTTTTGATTTGCTCTTTCCTGATGGTTGGGATTATGGTTAAAATTTCTTACTTTGGGGCTAAAGCCTGACCCCAAATTAGAATCTATGAGTCTGCATTTTACTGAGACTTATATACAGTTATCTGCTCTTGTATAATAAATATTTATTATCTTTCACAGTCCCTGTGGGTCAGATACTTGGGAGGGGCATGGTTGAGTATTTCCGGTCTGGAGTCCCATAGGGTTCTGTTCGATCTCAGCCAGCGCTGCAAAAATACGAAGTCTTGTCTTGGACTGGGAGATCCCCTTCCAAGGTCTGCTTCGTGGGCCTTCAGTTTGTGCAGTCGCAGAGGACACCTCACTCAGAAGGGGTTCACATACTTAGTTGGAGTGCTGCTAAAGCTGTCTTGAAACTCTCAATAACTTAATGTCTTTGAACTTGTGCTTTGTCAGTAAGGTCCAGGAAGACAAGAGGACACATTTTTGTGTCACATGTGTGTCTATGCTTCCCTGGGCCCTATTTCTATGTGATGATGGCAATACCAATGAGCATAAAATCCTGGTGAAACGTGGGTATTGGACAGTTCACTGTGACTCAAAGAAAGTATGAGATAAGCATGTTATATGCTGTGTAAGTGGAGGTACTGACAGTCCAGAGAGGCCACGGTTTTGGTGAGAACCCAACCTTGCTATTAACACAGTAAAGATGGAGTATGGCCTTCGAGGTGAAGGAGGGAAAGACAAGAGAGATAAAGCTGGTGCGATGACCAAAAGCATGTAGTGCACCATGGACCCCTCCCTTCTCCCTTTGAACTCTCTAGAAAAGCTACCAAACCCACCAGATGTTTGTGGGAGTGAGTCCTTTTTGGTGAAAACCAGAGAAAGGTTTCAGCTGGAGAGTATGAGTGGATATGGGGGGAAAGAGAGACAGCACCCGAGGGTGCAGGTATAAGACCTAGAGGAAACCAGGAGGAATTGAAGATTTCACGGAATCATGAGGGAAAACTTGGGACTGCCACTGGCCATGGAATGGGGAGGAGGGGTACTGAATTTGAGTTGACTTTGGGATTTTCATACCTCAGTTTACACTTGGGTTTTACTTATAAATTCTGCGTATGGGACAAAGGTATAGCTCCTCGATTCCAAATAAGTAATGTTTACTTATCATTTATCTCCTCTACTTACACAACCTTGTGATGACAATTTTGTGAGACATGTATCCCTGGATCTTTATGAGACATGTGCAAATGATGCTCGTTTTCTAAATAGGAAGACTTAGAATATCCCATACTCTGAACTCAGGGTACCATGTTGCTTGGGTATCCACAAGTTCGCAAGTTTGGGTGTGTCTGTTAGAAGCAGATTTGACCCACGTTCCACAATACTGTGCCTAACTTAAATTTATTGATCCCCAACCTCAGTGTGAGCTAAACCAAGAGACAGAGAGAAGGGGGGAGGCCTTGCCGGAGCCAGGGGAGAGCCGCTGGAAACTAGGGTCAACATGAAACACTGGCATTTGAGGACTATGAGGCAAAGGGAAGAGAGAATAGAATGTTCAGGTCTGTAGGTGAAACCACTCCTGGGTCCTGTCATGACTTGCCCCACAGCCCACCATCATTCACTAATGGGCAGAATTTCCTCGTTGGTATGCTGGCTCCATTGAAAGTCCACTGTGGGAGCCACCTGCTCGTCAAAGCTTGGCTCCCATGATGCACTTGTTCTTTAACCTGAACAGCCTTTCCGTCAGAAACTGGGGAGGGCACCAGGACGCTGTGCAAAGCCAGGTCATCCAGCCCGGCGTTCAGCGAGGCAAAGGATCTTACCTCCATTCAGTGGAACCTCATTGATAAGCCCCTGCTTTGCTGTTTCAAATGAAGGGCAGAAAAACCACCACACCACAGCTCTGAACACGATGCCTTTCTTCTCGTAAACACAAATTGAAAGTCTATTTCTTAGAAAGAAAACTGCTCTGGCAATTTGTATTATATTTCCAGATCAGCGGGTGATTTTTTAGGGAGTAACATTTACTATTATTTTAATCTATGTTGCATTAAGCTGACTCTTATATTTTACTTTATACATATCTTTAATTTAATTATACACGTGCTTTGACCTTCAGTACCGTATAACTCAACATGAGCTTTGGCTTCCAGACTCATCTACCCAATTGTTTACTCACCCCTTCCATTTGGATGGCCAAAGGGCATCTCAAACTAAACACATCTAAAACCAGACCCTTCCCTCCCCATACACCTCTGTTCCACCTGTCCAGCCAAACCTGTCTTCATCTCACTGAACTGTACCTACCCATTCATTCTGTTGCTCAGTCTAGCACCTGTGATCAGGCTTTGTACTCTGCACTTGACCAAACTTTGGTTGGATCCTCTGGAAGGATTCTCACCAAGACATGAACATATCTTACTTCTCTAGGTCACTCATGTCTCTGGTCAAATGTCACCTTATCAGAGAGGGCTTCTGAGCCACCCTATATCCCCTACCTTGTCATTTTTCTCTTACCTATACTATTTTTTCATAGCATTATCACCGTAAGAGAAGTTATATATTTGTTGATTTACTTCTTATCCGTCTTCTCATACTAAAATGTAAGCTCTTTGAGGATAAAGCCATCCTTTGACTAGTTGCTATATGCATAACACAGGAAGGTACTTGTATAAAGTAGGTTCTCAGTGAATATTTGCTGAATCAATTAACGAGCAAATAAAATAATCGTCTGCGTGTAGATCTAAAAGATGACTATGGAGGGTGTAGTATTTACCCGTGGACAAACCGAAGCCGTGCTTTGAGGAGACACAGCAAATGAAATTCAAAGAGAATCTCCTCAGAAGACTGTTTACATGATGATTTCTTGGGGTGTTTTCTCTCTGGCTCTTCTCAAATCTAAAGGAAAAATAGAAAAAAAATATATAACATTATATTTAAGAAACATTTATTGAGCATTTGCTCTCTGTGTGGTGTTCTGACAGATATAAACATAATGCAGACACAGTTCTTTATTGCAAGGATACTGAAATTTTACACATTACTACAACCCTAAATTATTCCACTGTAGTGAAAAATCCTCGAATGTCTCACTGTTCCATTTAGCAAAAACAAATTATAATCAAGTAATTACTTCAGTGTCATGTTAAAAAATGAAACCTAGACCATAAATAATTCAAACAATACAGAAAGGTATAAAAAAGAAAGCAAAAGATCACTGTGAATACCAACACCACAAATAACCAGTGTTCTTGGGCGAACGTTTACAGAGACAAAAAAAGTCACAGAAGATGTATAAGAAGAGAGAGAAAAAGAACTTGGTTGATAAAAATGGGATAAGGCTATGCACGGAATTTTGAAAATGAGAAGTGAATCATTTCCCTTGGGTTCAACAGAATAAAAAGAATATGAGGTAAAGCAGAAAGAATTGTTCACTTTTACCAAAAAATATTCCTTCACTACTGTAGGCATTAATTGTAAAAAACCCTTTTAAGTACGAAGTCCCGTCATGAGGACCACTACGACGTTGGTATGTATGTGTGTGTGGTAGTTCAGGGCTGACAGTGCCCTGCTAGGAAGTAGGCGGAGCATCGGGGCTGCTACCCTCCCCCATCACACCTGCTGTTTGTTGTGTTTTTTTCATTCTTAGTTGGTGGTTGGGGGTGGTAGGGAGGGTGGTCAGAGCTTGTAACAGTAGCTTTATGTTTTGTGATCATAGTCTTCCTACTATTATTATTTTTAGTTCCATATTAAATGGATGTAGTGCTCTTTACAATGACTTCCCAATACCTGAATTCTTTTTTTTTTTTAAGCTTTATTTACCTAGTTAATCTCTACATCCCATGGAGGCTCGAACTCACAGCCCTGACATCAAGAGTCTTATGCTCTTCTGACTGAGTCCATCAGGTGCCTCATCCCCCCACCCCCATACCTGAGCTCTTTACTCCAACTCTAGTTGGCTGGATTTTGGCATCCAGTGTACTTTTTTTTTCCTACTCATGACTGCTGTTTCTAGACTTCTCTCATATTTGAGAATTCCTTTTGTCTTTGAACTTGAGTGGCAATATGACTGGGCCAGACTTTTCCTTCTCAAAGAACTATGTGGCTATTGCTGCACTGTCTCTGATAGTGAATTCTGCTGTCAGGTATCTAAGGACAACTTGATATTTTCTCCCTTTTTTTCCTTCAGGAATCTTCCTTCATTTTTTTTTCTTTTTAATAGAAGGGGCCGAGATGCCCTTCAACAGATGAATAGATCAAGATGTGGTCCATATATACAACAGAATATTACTCAGCCATCAGAAAGGATGAATACCCAACTTCTGCATGGACATGGATGGAACTGGAAGAGATTATGCTAAATGAAATAAGTCAGGCAGAGAAAGACAATTATCCTATGGTTTCACTCATACATGGAACATAAGCAATAGCACAGAGTACATTAGGGAAAGGAAGGGAAAGCTGAAGGGGGGGACATCAGAGGAAAAGACAAACCAGGAAAGACCACGGACTCCAGGAAACAATCTGAGGGTTTCAGAGGGGACGGGGTGGGGGGATGGGTGAGCTGGGTTACGGGTATTAAGGAGGGCACCTATTGCATGGAGCACTGGGTGTTATACACAAACAGTGAATCATGGAACACTGCATCAAAAGCTAACGGTGTGCTGTATGGCAACTAACATAATAATAAAAAGCAAAAAAATAAAAAAATAAACTTTATGGTTCAGAGGAGTCTGAGGTTCCCAGCGAAATTGAGGGGAAATTACAGAGTGTTCCCATAAACCCTCTGCCGTAAGAGACCCACAGCCTCCCCATTATCAACATGCCTCACCTGAGTGGTACATTTGTTAGAACTGATGAACCTGCACAGACACACCATCATGACCTAGAGTCCACAGTTTACATGAGGGTTCACTCTTAGTGCTGTACATTCTATAGGTTTAGACAAATGTACAATGACATGTATCTACCATTATAGTTTCAATATACATGTATATATATGTATATATATATAGTTTCAAAAATACATATACTTTATATATATTATTGGTTTATAATATTATAGCCCATAATATTATGTTATAATCCCATATTATATATATATATTTTATATAGTATAACTACATATAGTGACAGAATAGTTTCCCTACCCTAAAAAGCATCTGTTCTCTGCCTATTCTTCCCTCCCTCCCCTCTAGCCCCTGGCAATCACTGAACTTTTTACTGCCCCCATAGTTTTACCTTTTCTGGAATGTCATATGATTGGGATTCATACAGTATGCAGCCTTTTCAGATAGGCTTTTTCTTTTTGTAATTACGTTTAAGGCTCTTCTAGTCTTGTCCTATCTTTTTATTGTAAAGTAATGTCTTTCTTCATTTTTAAAATTCAAAAAATATAATCAGGAGTATCTGAATGTTACTATCCTATGTCTATTTTCTTGTTATAAAGTATGACCCCTAAATTTTACTATTGTAGTATTTGGCACATGGAAACATAGTAATAAAATAAAGTCCTCTAAACTTTCCACCTCACCAAAGACCAAAAATTGTCCAGAATCACTGCTTCTATCAATATTCTTCTCTGCTGTCTCAACCCATTGTCTATCTTAACAGAGATAAGCACTGGCTTGAATTTTGCATTTATAATTCCCTTGCTTTGTATCAAGAAGTTTTACCATATCCCTCTAAACTATATATTGTTTAGTTTGGTGTGTGCATTTTTTGTTTGTTTTATAGCAATGAATTTATCAATTTATAATATATAGTCTTCTAGAACTTGTTTTCTCACTATTGCGTTTTTAAGATTCATCCATCTTGTTGCATAATAGTCCATTGTGTGAATATGACCTAATTCTCTTCTCCTTTAAAGAGGCACTTACGAAGTTCCCAGTCTATTCTTTTATAGACAGTGCCACCATGATCACTCTTACTTCTGTCATGGTGCACACGTGCAAACTTCTCCAGGGACATGTACCTAGGAGTGCAATTGCTGGACAGCAGGCCAATGGAACCATTTACTTTTGCAAGATAATGCCAAATTGGTTTGCAAAGAGTATTGACTAATTTGCTTTCCCACCAGCAGTATAAAAAAATATACGTTTATCCATATTCCTACTAACACTTGGTATTTCAGACTTCTTACTTTTTGCAAATTGAGTAGATGGAAAATTCCACTTCATCATGGTCTTAGTTATTAGCATTTTGGGGGGTTACTAATGAGGTTGGGCACCTTCTTAAATGTTTGTTGACTATTCAGGTTTCTTCTGGGAAATACCTGCAATTTACCTATTTTTCTACTTACTTGTTTCTCTTTTTCCTTTTTTTAAAAAATGCATAGATCTTTTAAATTATTGCTTATATTCATTCAAATATTTTTTTGGTTAGTCTTTTCACTTTTTTATTGTATTATTTGAAAGAAATTCTTAATTTGATTTTTTTTAAAGATTTATTTATTTGTTTGAGAGAGAGAGTGCACTCAAGTGAGTGTGGCAGTGGAGGGGTTGAGGGTCAGAGAGAGAATCTTAGGCAGACTCTGTGCTGAGTGCGGAGCCAAGGTGGGGCTCCATCTCATGATTCATGAAATTATGACCTGAGCTGAAATCCTGAGTCTGATGCTTAACCAACTGAGCCACCCAGGCCCCCAAAGTTCTTAATTATAGGCAAACATCAATCTTTTCTTTGATGTTAGTGCTTTTTGGTTTAAGAAGTTTTTCTCTTATTCCAAAGTCAAACAGATATTCTCCTATGTTTGCTTTGAAATACTTTACAGTTTTGCCTTTCACGGATAAGCCTTTAACACATCTGAGTCTTGTATATACGTGATATTGTATATGGTATGAGGTAGGGATATGATTTTATTATTTTCCACGTTGATAACTGTCTCAGCAACATTATCAAATAATATCACTATAATATATCAAGTATTGATAAATGTGTGTGTGTGTGTGTGTGTGTGTGTGTCTTTTCTAGGTTTTCTCTTCTGTTTGTAACAGAAGCTACACCAATACCACATGTCATAATTAGTAAAGCTTCCTAACAAGTATTGATGTGAGCTGGGGCAATTCCCCCTACCTTACTGTCTATTCTTGAAGGTTTGTTCCTTGATATACATTTTAGAAACAACTTCTTAAGTGTCTCTAAAAATCTTATTGAGGTTGCTTTTGTTTCTGTTTTTTGTTTACACTGGAATGCATTGACTCCATAGATCAGATTAGGAAGGACTAAAATCTTCTGATATTAGAACTTTCTACCTGTATACCTGATAAATTTCACAACTAAGTCTTCTTTAATGTTTTTCCATAAAGTTTTATAATTTCTTCAAACAGGCTCTGCACAATTTTGGTTAGATTTCCAAGGATCTTATATGTTTTCATTGCTATTTTAAATGTCATGTATTTTTTAAAATAACATTTAGCTGGTATTTTAAAAATGCAATTAATGTTTATATCTTGATCTTATATATTTCCATTTTGCTTTATCCTCTTGTTTCTTCTAATAAATAATGTAAATCATTAATCTTTAAATAATGCATGTCTTATTCCTTGTTTTTTTTCTTCTTGTCTTATGGAAATGATTGGCCTTCAGTAAGTGTTGCACGTAGGGGCACCTGGGTGGCTCAGTAGGTTAAGCCTCTGCCTTCGGCTCAGGTCA
>LNAC01000136.1:2472822-2528448 GCA_002007465.1 Ailurus styani
GAGGGAAAATCCTGAATTAACTGAGTTAAGATCTGAAGTTACTGAATTATTCCAGAATAGACTAATGTTATTTTTTCCCCATAATCAGACATAATGAATTTTAAGATAGAGATTAAGTTGGCTAATGAAAAAATATGGAACATTCTTTTCTTTTCCACACCTGAGTCAGTGACCACAAAAATAGTACCCACCACATTTTTCTTTTGACTTGTATATTGGGTATCTATGGCTGCATGACAAGTTATCTCCCCTCCCCAAGGTGGCCTCTGAAAACAACTATAAACATTTACTTCACAGTTTCTGTGGCTTAGGAATTCCAGAGTGGTTCAGGTGGGTGCTGGGTGGTTCTGATCAGGGTCTCTCATGGCTGCTATAAACGTGAGGCTTGGGATAGCAGTCATCTGAAAGACCGGCCGGCGTTGAAGGGTATGCTTCCAAGATGGCTCATCCAACCACCAGCCCGTTGGTGCCGGCTGTTGCCAGGACTCAATTCCACACTGTGTATATTTTTCATAAAGCTACTGAAGTGTTTGCTGACCCAGTGGCTGACTTCCTCCCTACTGAATAATTCCAGAGAACACACAGTAGAAGCCACAGGTCTTCTACCATCTACCCTCAAAAGTCACACACCAATATAGTTTCCTGTTGGTTACAACTGATCAACCCTGCTTCATAGGGGAGGTGAGGACTGGGGTCCATCAATTGGGGGACCCCCTAGAAGATGACTGCCACAATGTGCAAACTAGAACTACATGTTTAGAAGGCATTTCATCAGTAATTATAGACATGGAAATGGTATTTCAAAGAATGGACATTCAGATCAGCATACCCGGCCAAACAGTGTGAGAATTCTGTTTTTATACTGTTTTCTTGTCTTTGTTGTTATATACGTGTGTGTGTGTGTGTGTATACACACACACATATATATTATATACATATGTAAAAAATATNCATTCAGATCAGCATACCCGGCCAAACAGTGTGAGAATTCTGTTTTTATACTGTTTTCTTGTTTTTGTTGTTATATACGTGTGTGTGTGTGTGTGTGTGTATACACACACACATATATATTATATACATATGTAAAAAATATATATATAAACAGTTTTGTATTGTTTTCTTGTTGGCACAACATCATCTGATAAAAATAACAGGATTTTCCATGGGGCACAGCTCCTTTTTTCCCTCTCCATAGTGTGTGCAAATGTCATTCTCCCAGCCTTTATGCCATGCTTCAGTACAGGTTCCTTGTGAAAAGACACAGCATATGTTAAATAGCAATAAGGTTCTGGCTGAAGTTACTTCATACACGAGAAGCATTACATCTACATTTAGTTGTTACTCTAAACAAGAGCCAATAACATAAGAGGGATGGAAATAAATGTCTGAATAAAAGGAAAACATAGGCTAGTTGCAACTGGTTGGCAGTATTATAACATACAGGCAGACATCTTTTCCCAAGTAAGGTAAGGGGAAAAGGAAGGTAAAGAAAGGCGAGAAAACTGAAGATGGACCTCCCATAGGGCCTTCTCATTTAGCCCCTTCATTTTACAGATGAGGAAACAAAGGCCAAGCAAATTTCATTGAATTATCCAAAAACCTCAGACTAGATGAACCAGTTCTATATTCAGAGGTATTTCACAGACCCGTCTTTTTTCCTCTTAATTAATCTTGTAATTATATAACATCCAATGACAAGTAAAAACCCCAAAGTTGAGTTAAATCACCAGTTATTTATTATCACCCAGACAAGTAAGAAAAGCGATTGCTTGGTAGATTTCAACTATTTGCAGTTTTTTAGAAACATCAATTTGATCCAACAGTTTTGTAATGTGTAGATTATGCAAGCCAATGGAATCTTTCTTTCGGACTCCCAAACTTTAATTCGAGGTTTTTTTGGGGGGTGGGGAGGAATGAAAGGAACCGTTTGACTCTTGGGAAGACATTGTCACAGAAAAAAACAAACAAAAAAAACTTGTGTCTCTGTTTAATTTCAAAAATAATCTCATTTTTAATATAATTAATATAAAGGATACTTCTATCATGTAGGAAGGTCACTAATCATAGAAGATAATGTTACATTGTGCCAAAATTCTGATCAGATGGAACTGGTATGCTTTAGGGGAATGTCTGTTTTGTTGGTACATTACAAGTATGTTTTAGGAATTGTTTCCCAAATGTCAGGTGACTCATTGCTTCCTTCCAACTCCATACTGTCTGTTCCTCCTTAGTGTGCAAACCTTTCTGATTATAATTTTATTTTCATGCCACATTAGCCTAGAAAACATTCTTCTAAACAAACAATTGCTGTCAAAAGGTGGAAGATGCACTATTTATCTTGGATTCTAGTAAATGAAAATAACTCCTAATAGTCTGTGGCTTGGTCTAGAAATATGACGGCTGCACACGGAAACTGAAGTAGCATATGCCAAATGGCAATTCTTAGTTGCTGGGATAAGGTGGAAGAGGTCCTTAGCTTAACTAAGGAGAAAATGTGAACATTAATGAGCTCTATAGATGAAGAAATGCAGTGATGATACACAGGCCCCTAAATTTCCTTATAAAATCAAACAGTTACTAAGTACCTACCACTGATCAAGGATGATACCCATGGTGTTAGGGTTTCAAGTTTTGTATATCAGGGCTCAAATTCAGTTTCTCACCTCTTTGATCCTCCATGTTGGATGCAAAGTGTATCAAACAGAAGGAAAAATGGCCAGATATCTTAGACAATTCTTGCTAATCAGGGCTCTTGGAGATGAAAGCAGTAAGGGAGAGGGGCCTTGGCTTCCTTTTACATGGGAAAAGTCCTGGTCCTGCCTGCTCTGTGAGGTGGGTCAGGAGCACTGCCCAAGTAGCCCTACTGTTTGAGAGGAGAGAGCCACAGGGAAGAAGGCAGGAAATAGAAGCGTGAGCAAGGGGCCTTCAGAAGCAGAGGAAAACATTAGTTATTCATTGGTGTTCAGCCATTCTCAATGCGACGACCCCACCCACTAGTGAACTATGACCCAAAGTCAGACTCAGACCAAAAAGAAAAAAAAAAAGAGAGAGAGAGAGAGAGAGAGAGAGAGGAACTTTCTGGGAAGAAAGTTGAGTTGTAGCCACTGATAGTTCCTTCTGTAAGCCTCTGACTGAGGAAAAGAAGCTGGGGCAGAAATTCTGTTTTCTTTTGAGGCTATGTCTATGGGAGAAGGCGTCTCTCTTCCTATCAGGTACCACCGGATTCCGAAGGACTCCATCCATCACCACTGTCTAACCAGATCAATGTCCGCGGTTACTTATCACCTTGGAATCTCAAGTCCCTTCAACAAAATGTGTCCCCCCCACTAGCTGTGTGATAAAGACACACTCCCTCTAGGCTTACCCAAGGAATTCTCTGGGCCAACCCTGAGCAGGCCTGGGAATCTCTTAGAAGTCTCTCACTCCCTCCTGGGTGGGAAGCAGAGGAAAGTTCGAGAATTAGTCATGCAGCATGAGGACAGTGCACCTGGGGCGAGCTATTGACTTCAGTGAGCCCACTGAACAACATTTCGAAGTCCTCCTAGGATTTCCCCAGGACTGGCTTCTACCCTGATCCTTGAAGTATGTTCCAGTTTTCTCATGTGGGAACCTCTGTCACCATGGTGTGACTCCTCTCATGGCTCAAGGGAAGAACCCGTGTTTCCCTTGCACTTGCTGACGGGGCCTCACTGCAAAGACAATGCTGCCGCTGGCGAGGCAGAGCCGCGTGTCTGCCAGGAAACATTACCATCATCCCTTCAGTGTCAGCCCCAAGTTCACCACACCCCTGGGTTAGTGTCATGTGCGCTGTGGCTTAGTTTCTTTCGGGGCCAGCTGCACATAACCCTGTTGGCTCTGGCCCACACGTTTCCAGCTTCCTCTCTGATTTCTCCTGGTTGGCTATTGAAGTTCCAACGTGCCTCCTGTTTCCACCAAACTGCAGAGGTCTGCAAAGGTGATGAGCCTTCACATTATAAACAACCCAAGAGCACCCGTCAGAGAGGGCCAGCGGTAGTTTTATTTAGGCTGTGCCCTCTGCTTGAATGCAGTGTGGCTACGACACGTGTGAGGCTCACTCTAAAATAATAATAATAATAATAATAATGCAAGGTTCCTCCAAAAAGTTAAAAGTAGAGCTACCCTAGGACCCAGCAGTTGCACTACTGGGTATTTATCCAAAGGATACAAACATAGTGATTCAAAGGGGCACCTGCACCCCAATGCTTATAGCAGCAATGTCCACAATAGCCAAACTATGGAAAGAGCCCAGATGTCCATTGGCAGGTGAATGGATAAAGAAGATGTGGTATATATACAATGGACTATTACTCAGCCATCAAAAAGAATGAAGTTTTGCCATCTGCAACAATGTCGATGGAACTAGAGGTTTATTATGCTAAGTAAAATAAGTCAGCGAAAGGCAAATACCATATGATTTCACTTATATGTGGAACTTAAGAAATCAAACGGAGGGACATAGGGAAGGGAAGAAAAAATAAAGTAAGATAAAAACAAAGAGGGAGGCAAACCATAAGAGACTCTTAACTCCAGGAAACAGACCGAGGGTTGCTGGAGGGGAGGTGGGTGGGGGGGATGAGGTAACCGGGGGATGAGCATTAAGGAAGGCACCTGTTGTGATAAGCACTGGGTGTTAATGCAACTGATGAATCACTAAGTTCTACCCCTGAAACTAATAATACACTATATGTTAACTAAATTGAATTTAAATTAAAAAATAAAGAATGCAAGCTATTTCTTCTACCAGGAAAGCCCCTGACCCATCCCAGAGGTGTACACCTCCTTTCTATCAGCTCTCCAGAGATCTTTGTTACTTTCTTTGTAACAAATACTAAGTACATATCCCTGTTGTTTCACTGATCATACCATATTGTAACTACTGCATTTAAGTCTATCTCTCAATTGTGTTGCAAGGTTCATACAGGCCAGGACCCTATATTACCCATCTTTGTACTATCACGGCATATAAATAAACGTAAAAGATCATTACATGTCCATCCCGAGAGACCTTTGACATATCCTAATGTACTGGGCAAAGGGTTAGTTCCCAGACACAGATTTTCCCCCCATGCTTCACATCTTTGAAATGGGTGATCTCCTAACTTCTGTGGGCCAGGAGGCCATCAGGGAAAAAGCAGTCGAGGTATATCCTGGTGTTTCCAAAGTAGCAGGGTGGGTATCAGGGGTTTGGAAGGAATTTGTGGAGACGATGGAGGATGGTTGTGAAGAAATGTGACATTACCAACATTTCTGATACCACAGAATACAATAGTATGTGGAAAATCACAGTATCTGCTGCTTTGGGTAGAAAAGTTCTTAGAAGAAACAGCATCTGAATGTCGAAAAGCTGTAGGAATACCTTAACCAATTTAATTTGCTTATGTTCTCCTCTTTACGAATGCACATGAGTGCTATATCATAGTAAGCTATGCCTAAGTACCTTTGAAACAAATTCACTAAGAAGAGAATAAAAACACTAAGTGAGAGAAAAATGGTATGTAAATCTAATTGAGAGCATTTTTTTCTTTCTTAGCAATCTATAAAATAAGGGTAGTTCCTATAGTCACTGACATTATATTCCATGAAATATGGGGTACTTGCTGTAAAACTAGTGATTTTTTTCTGCCTTTTGAAAAGCAAATGGTACTAATAAGTTGCAACTGTTACCTCTTTCACTGAAGTAAAGTTACAGGGAGATCCGCTTGTACTTTTCTTAGGTAAGTTTCACACTGTTGCAATAAACAGAATGCGGGAATGCTTGCAAATTCCCAGGGAGAGGTTTCTCTTTTCAGATTGAGGTTTTGTTATTGTTTACTGTTACTGCTGAAGAAAAGAGAGAGACACACCCAGGAAAGCCACATTAAAGAGTCAACAGCCCTGCGGATTACTGCCACCCTCCACAACCTCCACCCCAAAAGGAATGTGAGCAAAAGGGGACCAAGGCCCCCATTCTCACCCACCCTAACTTTGAGGCAGATACGCATTTGTTGCCCAAACCCTCTCTTTCCCTCAAAAGTAGATGGTCAGTCCATATCTTAGGTGATGAAAAATAAAAGGAAAATGACAGGAACAGAGGAAAGCGTCTTGTAAGCAGAAACAATCAAAGCAAAGTAGGAAACCCTTTGGGTAATCACAGCTCTCTTCATATTCTGAACTTTCCACGTTGCTGCTTATTTTAAGAACCCAAATCAGGCCTCACCCAAGTGGACTCCAAGCCTGAAATTGTGGCAAGGGTCAAAACCACACACAAAGTCGCCCGCACCAGATGCACCGGCCCGACATTTTCTTCGCAGCTGCCCACCCAGCGGGACCCACACCCTCTGCGGCTGTCAAGGTCTCCCTCCCCCGCACCTGCCCTCCGCGAGGGGAAGCAGTAGGTGGAGCCGCATGATAGACAGCTCTGACGCGCCCCACCGCCCGCGCATTTGACCGCATCGCTCCTGGATATGAGGCAGGCAGCACACAGCCCAGCTCCGGCCCATCCGCACCGAGGAAAGGTTCGACCAGAAGAAGAAATAAGAGACTCCCTCCCGTACAGCTGCGCCCCCGTGGGCAGTCAGAGCAACCCTGTAATTCCTGGCACAATCCTACGAAGCCTCGCCTTTGCAAGCGCTCACGGTAGACTGCAAAAATGCTGAGTGACCACCTTTCCTGATGAGTTGTCTTTGGAAATCCTCACCCTCCTCCACCCAGCACTTCATCAAAAAACATGCGCAAAGGGGTTATGGATTGATCTCCAACTTCTGAATTGGTTCCTAGAAGAAAACAAACAAACAAACAAAAAACCCCGAAAAACTAGTATTTGTTGGGTGGGGTCCCAAAAAAGCAGAAGAGGGAAAAGAAAATATTTGCTATTCCAAGAGAACCAAAATTCAGACTTCAAACTCCCCTCCGGCAGCATTCCTCAACATCTGGGGGGGGGGGCTCCGAGCAGGTCCCCGGCCACTGTCCCTAATGGCATTAACACGCAACTGGGTGGTTTTGGAGAGGAGCGGCTGTCCCTTTGGAGAAGTTAGTGGCTGCATCTCTTCTCCAAAGCCACGCCAGGTCCCATGCGGGGAGGCCGGCCACCAGCCCGGGCAGGTTCCCCACGGCAGGCAGCCGCTCCGAGCCAAGGGGAGGGCCTGTGGAAGCCGTGAGGTAGCGTCTGGTCTGAAGGAAATGAAATCCTGCAGGCGGAAGCCTTATTAAATGCTTCATGCTCGAAAAATCCATCGTCAAGGCAAGGCTTGGGAAGCAGACGGTTTCCCCTTTTGCCGGTCGTGTTAACTTTATAGTTGGAATTTTGAATACAATTTTGACATTTGTGCGGACTTCCAAAAAAAAGGAAAGGAAAAAAAGAGAGAGAGAGAGAGAGTGAAGCGTGAAGCCGTTTCTTTATTGAAAAAACAGGACCAAGAACAAAACTTCGCAAGTCAGCACTTGGCCCGTGAGAAGGGGCAGCGTGCTCTTCTGGGGCTCCGCACGCCGCACGGTCAAGGCTGCAGGAAATAAAGCAAACAGCGTAGTGACCGCGGGGGGGCCGGGGGTCTCCGCAGCTGCTCGGACCAAATGGCTCTAGAAATTTCACCACCACCCTTGAAGGTATCATCCCAGCAGGAACAACACAGCCTCCCATTTTCCCCAACTTGTACTTTAAAAAACAAAACAAAACAAAAAAACCTCAGTTTATTTTTTAATTTTAAAAATACATTTTATGCCCAACGTTTTGGGATAAGTAATTTATGCACATGGTACAAAATTCCGAGGAGCAGATAGCATGAACTGACATGTAGGCTTCCCAGTCCTCTCCCCAGTGATTCCGTTCCCCTTTCGTAGGGCAGCCCTGCTGACCCTTTCCTGCCTTCCAGAATTCTGGAGCCTTCCAGAATTCTATGGCATACACAAGCATCCCCTATGTATGTAGCTTTTTGTTTCTTATATGCGCTTTTTTCCTTTGTTCGCTCAAAGAGATTTAATAAAAAGATAATGAATTTGGTGAAATGGATAATTTTTTTTGGAACAACCAGATGAAATGGATTATTTTACTGGATTCAACCGGATTATTTTTAAAGTCGTAGAGTGGGGACACCTGGGTGGCTCAGTGGGTTAAAGCCTCTGCCTTCGGCTCAGGTCATGATCTCAGGGTCCTGGGATCGAGCCTCACATTGGGCTCTCTGCTCAGCGGGGAGCCGGCTTCCCCCCCTCCCTCTGCCTGCCTCTCTGCCTACCTGTGATCTCTCTCTGTGTCAAATAAATAAATAAAATCTTAAAAAAAAAATAAAGCCGTAGAGTGTTGTGGTGCATGGGTGGCTCAGTCGGTTAAGTGGCTGACTTTGTCTCAGGTCATGATCTCAGGGTCCTGGGATTGAACCCTGTGTTAGACTCCCTCCCTCTCTCCTCCCCTCCCTACCACCCCAACTCAGTAGGGAATCTGCTTAAGATTCTCTCCCTCTGCCCCCTTCCCCCACTCTCATACTCTCTCTCAAAAAAAAAAATCTTTAAAAACTAAAAAATAAAGTAGTAGTGTTATTAAATGACTTTCCTCCTTAAAAATAATTTTTTAAAAATATAGATGCATCTGAAATACCCATACTTGATGGATTACAATGTGAGAATATCTCTTGCTCCTCCTTTTTCATGAGATTGTGTCTTCCATCAACGTAGATTTCTCTCTTACCCTGCTTCATTATGATCTTGACACATTCTCACTGATGTTCATCAGCTTCACTTTAAAATTCTTATAGCAATTTTTTTAAGGTTTTCTAGATAGAAATGGCAAAAATCATGATTCTATTTTATATTGTCCAATGGCACAAAAACAGACACATAGATCAATGGAACAGAATAGAGACCCCAGAAATGGACCCTCAACTCTGTGGTCAACCAATCTTCGACAAAGCAGGAAAGAATGTCCAATGGAAAAAAGTCTCTTCAACAAATGGTGTTGGGAAAACTGGTCAGCCACATGCAGAAAAATGAAACTGGATCATTTCCTGACACCACACACAAAAATAGACTCAAAATGGATAAAAGACCTCAATGTGAGAAAGGAATCCATCAAAATCCTCGAGGAGAACACAGGCAGCAACCTCTTCGACCTCAACCGCAGCAACTTCTTCCTAGGAACCTCACCAAAGGCAAGGGAAGCAAGGGCAAAAATGAACTATTGGGACTTCATCAAGATTAAAAGCTTTTGCACAGCAAAGGAAACAGTCAATGAAACCAAAAGACAACTGACAGAATGGGAGAAGATATTTGCAAATGACATATCAGATAAAGGGCTAGTATCCAAAATCTATAAAGAACTTATCAAACTCAACACCCATGAAACAAATAACCCAGTCAAGAAATGGGCAGAAGACATGAACAGACATTTCTCAAAGAAGACATCCAAATGGCCAACAGACACATGAGAAAGTGCTCAAGATCACTCGGCATCAGGGAAATACAAATCAAAACCACAGTGAGATACCACCTCACACCAATTAGAATGGCTAAAATTAAGAAGTCAGGAAATGACAGATGTTGGCGAAGATGTGGAGAAAGGGAAACCTTCCTACACTGTTGGTGAGAATGCAAGCTGGTGCAGTCTAGAAAACAGTATGGAGGTTCCGCAAAAAGTTGAAAAGAGAGCTACCCTAGAACCCAGCAATCACACTACTGGGTATTTACCCTAGAGATACAAATGTAGTGATCCTCAGAGGTACGTGCACCCGAATGTTTATAGCAGCAATGTCCACAATAGCTAAACTCTGGAAAGAACATAGATGTCCATCAATAGATGAATGGATAAAGAAGGTGTGGTATATATATACAATGGAATATTATGCAGCTATCAAAAGAAACGAAATCTTGCCATTCGCAACAACATGGATGGAACTGGAGGGTATTATGCTGAGCGAAATAAGTCAATCAGAGAAAGACAATTATCATATGATCTCTCTGATATGAGGAACTTGAGGGGCAGGGTGGGGNAGGGAGGGAAAAATGAAACAAGATGGGATCAGGAAGGAGACAAACCATAAGAGACTCTTAATCTCACAAAACAAACTGAGGGTTACTGGGGTGTGGGAGGGTAGGGATAGGGTGGCTGGGTTATGGACATTGGGGAGGGTTTGTGCAATGGTGAGTGCTGTGAAAGGTGTAATCCTGATGATTCACAGACCTGTACCCCTTGGGCAAATAACAACAACAACAACAATAATAATAAATAAAAATTTGATCATATTGCCAAAAAAATTTAAAAATAAAAAAATATATAAATTGGACAATGGAGGGGCACCTCAGTGGCTCTGTTGTTAAGCATCTGCTTTCGGCTCAGGTCATGATCCCAGGGTCCTGGGATCGAGCCCCATATCGGGCTCCCTGCTCAGCGGGAAGCCTGCTTCTACTTCTCCCACTCCCCCTGCTTGTGTTCCCTCTCTAGCTGTATCTCTCTCTGTCAAATAAAATCTTTAAAATCTTTTTAAAAAATAATAAATAAATAAATTGGCCAATGGAAATCAAATCACTTTACCTCTGGCCACCCAAGGCTGATCACCGGCAACATGAGGGAAACGTCGTTACACTGGAAAGACTGCTTGCCCGGGATTTAAGTAGATTCTTATCTATGCCTTCTAACTTCGTTAGCATCCAGAACACAACCAAGTCTTCAAATCTCTCTGGCTTCCTATTTCCATTTTTAAATTTTATTTATTTGTTTGTTTGTTTGAATTAGGAGAAACCACAATTAGAGATTTCCTTCTTAAACATTCTATTTGTCTGACATTTTCCAGTGTTTTGATGATATGTATCCAGTCCTTAAGTCTCAAATTGAACAGGGCAACAAGCTTGTCTCAAAGGTAAAGGAAAAAGAGGGTGCAATCACATTGAAATTTGCTAGCTGTTATGGAGTGAATATTTGTGTCCTCCCACAAGTCATATGTTGAAGTCCTAACCTCCAACATGATGGTATTTGGGGATGG
The DNA here is from genome assembly GCA_002007465.1 of Ailurus styani. Classification (NCBI taxonomy): domain Eukaryota; kingdom Metazoa; phylum Chordata; class Mammalia; order Carnivora; family Ailuridae; genus Ailurus; species Ailurus styani. The sequence goes on from LNAC01000136.1 coordinate 2,483,787, forward strand.
GGTCTTTGGGAAGTAATTCAGTTTAGATGAGGTCATGAGAGTGGATCCCAAGGTGAGATTAGCAGCCTTGTAAGAAGACAAAGAGACCAGAGCTCGCTCTCTCTACCATGTGGGGACACGGCGAGAAGGTGGAAGTCCGCAAAGCAGCAGCCAGAACCCAATCCTGCTGGCATCTGATCTTAAACTTCCCAGGCTCCACACCAGACAGAAATGGGTATCTGTTGTTTAAGCCACCTGATCTATAGTAGTTTGTTATGGCAGCCCTAGCGAAGACTCAAGCTGTTTTCCTCATTTCTCGATAGCAAATAGTTTAGCAACTCAACGGTATGGTTTCAACTGAGGTCAATGCCTCTTTTTCTAATTAGATAGACGCTTCCAACATTAGCACCTTAGAAGCACACACTTGATCCTGAATATTTTGTCACGCCCTATTTATGGTACAGGTGCTAGCCACTGAGCACATTTCCAGCCTCGGGGTCCTGCCATGGTCTCACTGAAAACTAAGACCTCAAGTAGGGCAGTGACGTCTATCCAAACTCTGCTTGTCCAGCAGCCTGAATTCGGAGCTATTGGACTGAACAGTGTGAGGACCTAAGCCAAGTTGGGACAGTGGGCTACGGAGATTGGAACTGAGAGACACAGGCAATATACTTTCCAGCGGTTAGGCCAAGGTCAAAACCCACAAATCTGGGCTTCTTAAGGAGTGGAATATAAGGTGAAAATCAAGTACGAGGCAGCATCTACTTTTGTTTTTCTAATTGTTACGTTTGTAACTTTGAACATGTATTTCACTCAACAAATGAGTGCTAAGGGCAAGTTAAGTGCTAAGCATCATTCTAGATGCCAGTCATAGAACAGTGAAGAGACCTCCCCCCCACAAAAGAAAAGGTAAAAAGGAAAAAAGAAAAAAAGATAAGAAAGATCCCTGCCCTCACAGAGCTCACATTCTAACATGCTTGCCTACTTCTGCTTCATCAGGCCTTGCTAGTGTCTCTAACTCCTTCATATAACATAAGAATATCGCTGTTCTAGTCTTCTTTTATAGGTGTACTTTTATTTTGTACATGATCAGGATTTTTAATGCTTCCAATGTTTTTCAAATATATATGGGTCTTCCACTCTTTGTCTAAGTAGGTTGTTTCTAAAAAACATAAAATCTTTAAATGGATTTATGGTATCATAACTATGTAAATGCCAATGACTACAGAGCCAAGTGATTATGCTAGAATTATATTTTTTTTCTCTCAAAGGTCTAATGGCATGACTCCTGAGCCAATTCAAGAAGAATATTTTTTTAAGTTGTATTTAAATTCCAGTTAGTTAACACACAGTGTAATATTACTTGCAGGCGTACAATGTAGTGATTCAACATTTCCATACAACACCCAGCACTCATCACAACACATACACTCCTTAATCCCCATCACCTTTTTCGCCCATCCTCCCACCTCCTCCCCTCTGGTAACCATCAGTTCGTTCTCTATAGTTAAGGGTCTGTTTCTTAATTTGTCTCCCACGCTCTCTTTTTTTCCCCCTTTTCTCCTTAAATTCCATGCATGAGTGAAATCATGGTATTTGTCTTTCTCTGACTGACTTACTTCACTTAGCATGATACTCTCTAGCTCCATTCCTGTCACTGCAAGAGGCAAGATTTCATTCTTTTTTATGGCTAAGTAATATTCCATTTTAATATATATACATCTTCTTTATCCATTCATCAATCAATGGACAGTTGAGCTGTTTCCATAATTTAGCTACTGTAGATAATGCTTCTATAAACATAGGGGTGCACAGATCCCTTTTCCTTTGAATTAATTTTTTTGTATTCTTTGTGTAAGTACTTAGTAGTGCAATTGCTGAGTCCTAAGGTAGTTCTATTTTTAACTTTTTGAGGAACCTCCATACTGTCTTCCACAGTGACGGCACCAACTTGCATTCTCACAAATACCAATAGTGTATGAGAGTTCCTTTTGCTCTATGTCCTCACCCATACCTGTTGTTTCTTGTGTTGTTGATTTTAGCCATTCAAATAGGTGTGAGGTGATAGCTCATTGTTTTGATTTGCATTTTTCTGATGGTAAGCGATGTTGACCATCTTTTCATATCTCTTGGCCATCTGTATGTGTTCCTTGGAGAAATGTCTGTTCATGTCTTCTTGCCCATTTTTAATTTAATTGGGTTATTCATTTTGGGGGTATTGAATTTAATAAGTTCTTTATATATTTTGGATACTAACCCTTTATAGAATGTCATTTGCAAATATCTTCTAAAGGAGAATATTTTTTTCCAATTATTTGAGTCAAATGAATCTGTTCTTATACCAAGTCAATTAAATGCTTAAAATCATGACATGTCACAGACACACAAAAAATCACTGCACATTTTACTTTATAATATCTGAACAGTAATTTCTTGCATATGTCCTGAACTCTGTAATTGCTTTCTTTTTTTCTTATTGATAGAAGAATGATGCACCTTCACTTTATCCCCAGGTTTACCTAGATTATCAGTCATGCTGTCCAGTCCACGGAGTTCATCTTCTCCCTGCAGAGATGTCTCTCCCTGAACTCTGAATTTGTCTTCTTCAGTCAGGAGCAGTTGCTGCATAAGACCATTATATAGATTTTATCCTCATCTCTTCACTGTCTTCCTGGGACCTACTGTTTCCTAAATATTACCCCCTTCTCTTTTGATTTTTCACCCTTGTCTTCTTAGAGGTTATCCCTAAATAACTTTATAGGAAAGAATCTTAGGAGATCCTGAGATATGTACATTGTACATTTAAAAAACATATTTTTTCTTCTATACTAATTGGACAGTTTGACCAAATATAGAATCTTAGGTTAAATAAAGAAGTGAAAGGGTAAATCTTCACACTAGGGAAAAATAATTGCAAACACATATCTGAAAAAAAAAAAACCAGTATCCAGGATTCATAAAGAATTTCTAAAAACCAATAAGAAAATGACAAACAACCTACCTTAAAAAAATGGGCCAATACTAAATAATAACTTCACAAAAGAAGATAACAAAATGGCTAAGAAGTATGTGAGAAGTTGCTCAATATTGATGCTCCTCAGGGAACGTCAAACTCACAGTGAGAAGTCACTGTACATTGACCAAAATGGCTTAAATTTAAAAGATTGGTATTGGTAAAGATGTAGGGCATCTAGAATTTCAGAATATAATGCTGCTGAGGGGGTAAAACTTTTTGAAATACTGTATAGCAGTTTCCAATAAACATACACACCTACCTATGACCAACTCAGTAATTCCAATCTTGGGTATAAACCCAAAAGAAATGGCCAAACAGGGGTGCCTGGGTGGCTCAGTCATTAAGCACCTGCCTTCGGCTCAGGTCGTGATCCCAGGGTTCTGGGATCGAGCCCCATATTCGGCTCCCTGCTCAGTGGAAGCCTGCTTCTCCCTCTCCCACTCCCTCTGCTTGTGTTTCCTCTCTTGCTGTGTTTCTCTCTGTCAAATAAATAAATAAAATCTTAAAAAAAAAAAAAAGAAATGGTCAAACAGTTCACAAGAACCTGTGTAAGAAGGTTTGTCATAGCTGTATTTATAATAATTTCAAACTAAAACAGTGCAATGCCCACCAAAGGGAGAAGGGATAAGTAAACCATACTATTACCATACAATGGAATTTAACTCCTCAGACATGGAAAAGAATGAATTTCTGTTACGTCCAACAACTTGGATGAATATTAAAACAGTTCCATTGATTAAAAGAAGCTAGACATAAAAAGTATATATGATAGAATTAAATTTCTATAACTTTCAAGAATAAGGAAAATAAATCTATGGTGATAGAAATCAAATACTGATAATTTGAGAGAGGAGGTGATGTGTAGTGACTGGGAGAGGCATGAGAGAACTTTCTGGGGGGACAGAAATCGTCTATGCCTTGATCTGTATGATGGTAACACATAAAATCATCAGGCTCTATACTTAGTATTTATGCATCTCATCGTGGGAATTATATCAGTTTAAAAAAAGAAACACACAAGAAAGATATCTAGGTTGAAAATCGTCTTCTTTCAGTACAGTAAAAGTTTTTCCTCACTGTCTCCTAACATCTGCAAGTGATGATAGGAAGTCTTGTGCCTAACTGATTCTCATTCCTCTGAAGTCCAAGTTTATTCTTTCTGGAAGCTTAAGAACTTTTCTTTAAACCTCTTGTTCTGAAATTCCATGAGGCTGTTTCTAGGTAGGAACCTTCTTTTCCATTCATCCATCCCACTTGCCCTTCAGTATGCCTTGTCAATTTAAATATGCGCATCTATCTTTATCTCTGGGACAGTTTTTCTATTAATTTTTAAAAGAATTTTCACTCTTTCTTGTGGGTAAGATCTATGTTCTTGAAGCTCCATGAGTCAGAAGACAGACTTCTTAAACGAAGCTTCTCTGTCAGCTTTCATTTTTATCTTGTTTTTGTCTTTTTGCTGCATGTTTTGTAGCTTTCCTCTGCTTTATCTTCAAGCAATTACACAGGATTACTGAGCACTCTTACTTATTCTGTGTTCCTGTTGCACAGCTCTTTAATTGTTTTTTAGGACGCAGTGTCTTCTCAGATCTCTTTGAGGGTACTCAAAGGTTTTGTAAAAGTCCCTGTTTTCTGAATTACATCTATTTTCTCTGATAGTTGTGGCCTTTGTCTTTCATGTTACTGTTCTCCTCACGAGCTTGATCCTTCGTCGAGGATCCATGTTAATAAAGAAGGTGTGTGCTTCCTCCTCCTCTCAGTAAGCAGATTTGTTTCCTGAATAGACCTCTTCTTGCCTGGGCGTCTTTCAGAAAGATCTGTGTCTAAGGGCAGGCCCAACTGAGAGACTGGCTTTGTGGTAAGTGGGCATGGAGCCCCCTGCCTGACAACTCTGGGAATGAGAAACATCTCCTGTGGAGATGTCAACACTCCTGAGAGGTCTTTGCTTTCACTGGTTTATTCGGTATCTCAGGAGAAGGATCCTAGAGGCAATGGCCATGTTGCATGCACTGACCTTCGTGCAACCTTCTCCTTCTGCTCACCCCGCCACGCGACCGAGCCCTTATTATTCCTGTGACCAAGCCGTTATCCCCTCCAGGCAGAGGGATGCCCTCCTTCACTGCAGACCCTCATAGCACATTCTCGGCTATGGTTTCTCTCCTCTGTTTCATTGGTCTGCCGGCTTCCAACCACTTTCCATCTTCTAGAAATCTCACAAAGCCTGTCTTCTATTAGTATCTTCCTCCCCATTCTCTTTCCGATCTTAAAAGCTTTTATTATCAAGTAAATATAGCTTCTGGAGGGAGAAAGGTGAATATGTCTGTTCGGTCTACCTTGATTTGGAATGCACATTCTCTTTCTCTTTTTTCCTTGGTATGACCATTCTTTTCCTTTTTTTTCCTTAAGTAAATTAATTTAGATAAACCCGATAAGATCAAGGATGTTACCAAAGAAAACTGATTTATTCAGGTATCACTGGCCCTTTAGTGCAGGGGTTCCCACATCTATACACCCACCATCTTTCCATGTGTCCGTGTGCCAGCCCATCATTCCCACTTCCCTGTGCTACTGGTACCTCATTTACACGCATCCAAGCTCATCTCTACTGACTCACTCCCCAGGAAGACCCTCTTCCCCACCACGACTGGCCCCCTTGATCTGTCCACAGGTTCCACCCACACTTCACACAAGTCTTTGACTTTTTTTTTTTTTTTTTAGTCTTTGACTTTTCTCTGCTCTGGCCTTTGTGGTCAATGGGCACTCAAAGCCTCTCGGTTCTTCCTCTCTATTTTATTCCATTTACGAATGAATTTTCTCCTTTCTCTCATCTCTGCTGGAAAATAAAAGGGACTAAAGGTGGTAACAGGGAACATCGGCTGCATTCCTGCCTGGAAAAGGGCAAAGGAATCACCACTCCTTACCCAGTGATACCTTTTCCCTCCACATACATAGACACAATTCACACCTTAGCTGAACAGGAAATGCGTGCTGATTAAACATCTAAAGAAAATAAACGGTGGGGGCGCCTGAATGGCTCAGTTGGTTAAGCTTCTGACTCTTGATTTCAGGTCAGGTCATGATCTCAGGGTCGTGAGATTGAGCCCAGTGTGGGACTCCACACTGGGCGTGGAGTCTGCTTGGGATTCTCTTTCTTCCTCTCCCTCTCCTTCTTCCCCTCGCCCTGCTCACACGCGCACTCTCTCTCTCAAAAAAAAAAAGGNCTCTCCCTCTCCTTCTTCCCCTCGCCCTGCTCACACGCGCACTCTCTCTCTCAAAAAAAAAAGGAAAGAAAAGAAATGGTGTTTGTCATAGAATTTGTAAACGTCTTTTAAGCGTTGACTGCCAAATGCATATATTCTTAGACCTAAAATTAGTTTCGAGGCCAGTAGACCGATTCCAAGCCCTCCGACTCTGCAGCCATTCTGATCAAGTCCCAATCCCATCTCATTTGTTTCCTTTCTTTATGTAAATAGGACACCACAAGTGCATACAGTATGTGAATCACATATTAGCTGGACAGGACCTTCTGAGAACTGAAATGTATGTGGGTAGAAATTACCCTCGGACTTTCTCAAATGCACTGTGCTCACATGATTTTAGTGCTGGTCTGATGTTTGCAACATCAGCTGCAATTAGAAGCATTAAAAATTGTTACTGGACTGAACTGCTGATAAACCCAGTTTAGGAGTTTAAGATTTGTCTGCTTGAACTCCTACTCATATCGCTGCTGATACACGATTGTAGTTTACAATTAAACACTTGAAAATCCAACCTGCCTTTAAGTTGTTACCTGTGTGCCTTTTTTTGTAGAAATCAATTGATTAGAGAACAATCCTGAAGTCTGCTGGGAGAGTTTTGTGCGGCGAAGGAAGGAATGGTGACGGGAGAAAGGAGGTATTTATATTCAGTAAGGTTTTGATGTTAAACAGAAAGGCAATTGCAGATGGTGTCTGATTACTGTTGGATTATTGCCAACCACTCACAGGTAGCTACCGCAGAAAAAACCAAATGTAGCACCCGTGGGGACTTCATTCTCAAGTCCCAGTGCCCTTCAAGGGCTCAGGCTCATGCCCTGTGTCACTGTTGCTGATTTTATATATGTATATATACACACACACACATATGTATATATATGATTTATATATATAAATGTATATATAATAAATGTTTATGTATACATGTGTGTGGATGCATGGGTCCTTTATAATTCATTTTAAGAACCTTCATCATACCAAAACTTGAATGTACTGAATAGGTACATTAACTGGAACATATTTCCATCCTAGAAGAAGTCTTCATTACACAAAATGACTTTCCAAAGAAGGAACTTTCTCTGTGAATTTAAAATGTGATCTCAATTTCTTTACAAAATTAATTTCCCATGCAGCTTTCAGTTAATTCCCTCAATCACTCATAAGTATTTACTGGTGACCATCCCATTCACATTTACAAAAACACATCAATTAATGTAGAACAAGACTAATATGTAAATCAGAACAGGCCAAGGACTTGATTTTTTTTTTTAAAGATTTTATTTATTTATTTGACAGATAGAGATCACAAGTCGGCAGAGAGGCAGGCAGAGAGAGAGGAGGAAGCAGGCTCCCCGCCGAGCAGAGAGCCCGATGTGGGCCTCGATCCCAGGACCCTGAAATCATGACCTGAGCCGAAGGCAGAGGCTTTAACCCACTGAGCCACCCAGGTGCCCCAAGGACTTGATTTAACATGGTGTCCCTTTGTTGTCACCTACAAAGGTGACGGTGACTCATTTTCGGAAAGTAAAGGGTGCTGATTGGCAATTGATGTCTAAGTTCATTGACAGCCTCATAACTCTGGTTTGCATCTTGACGATCTGTGATTCTCCAGCTTGACAACGTCTCCACAATTTCCCTGACAACCTGATGAAAATTGAAAGTACTTAAACAGCCAGTCCTTCAGCCATCACTGTAACTAAATCAGCAGGTCTCCACTGGAACACAGTGGACTTAAATTAAATAGCGTCAACCTTAAGTGTGTTGGATTTCTTAGACCGTGAAAGGAAAGGGCATTCACTGCAAAAAAGAAAGCCAGAGCCCTAAGACGCTCTCTCGAATTTGTGGGGGTCGTGTCTAAACAAAAATAACAAGAGCAAAACCGCCTTTCATTTCCGTGGGAAGAAAACCCCCAACTGTTACACCGGTAGGGGGAGATGAACATGAAACCGGTAAGATTCTTCTAGTGTGAAGAGCGCCAGTCTAGAAACTGACAGCCAGGACCAGACTGCCTGGGTTTGAATCTTGACTCTGGGTCTTATAAGAAGGTGTGTGTTTTAGGGCAAGTTACTGAACTTTGCTGTGCCTCAGTGTCTTTATCTGTCAAGCGGCGATAAAAATAGTACTTATGTCATATGGCCGCCTCAGGATTAAATGAGTTAATACCCAAAGCACTTCGGAGAAAACCTGGTCCAGCAAAAGTACGTATCAGTGTTTGCTACTGGGATTACAGCAGGCCAGACACTTTATATTCATGATTGCAGTCAATTCCTCCAGGTGGAGAGTGGATATTATTATCCTCATTTTCCTGATGAGTGAATGGGTCTCTGAGGAGACGAGTAATTTTTCCAAGTCCACACAGTGGGTAAGTCGGTTGAGCTGCCGTTCACTCTCAAGTCTTTGTAGCACCAAGCCACCTGTTCCCAGCTGGCTGACGTTCTCACTCTTCAACTAGTTCTCTGTTAGAGGGTGCTGGCCACACTTGGACGGCCGCCTCAAAGATGCCCCACTGGCTCCAGTCCCCTGCACAGCCAGGGAGGACCTAGGGCAGTCACCCAGCTTGTGGGGGATGGGGCACGGCGGAGAGTACGGGGGTGGGGGGGGCAGCCAGCTCTGCAGGAGAGCGAGAAGCAAATGCAGTGATCACAGAGCACCCCCCTCCGCCCCCTAGTCCCAGACCACTTTCTCTTCCCTAGAATCACACAGGCTCCCTGCTGGGGTTGCCAGTCAGGGTGTGTGATGGTCTTGCTCTTTCCCTTTCAAAATGCTTTCATTTTTTCATATTGTAGTTAATATTTTATTGTTTCTTGTGGATGAAAGGAGAAAAGCTTGTTCTGAAAAATACGTAACTCCTCCTTCCCCAGAAGAGATCCATCCTGGAGCAATGTTCACAGCCAGCGCTGCCAACTTCAAAAATAAATGGTTCTGATATCTTCAGAAACCAGATTTTCATATTTGTTCTCTGAAGAGTGGAGGGTACATTTTTAATAAATTTCGAGTTGTGATAAATCGCGGGCTCAAAAACAGCAGGCGGAGGCTGAGGGAGGGCCGTGGCCCGGGAGCCACCTGTGTGAGTAATTTGCCTGTAGAAACAGGAGCACTGAGGAGGTCTTTTGGAAGAGACTCAGCTCATTTTCCTTGGGTGACTCCCTTTCCCATGATCAGCTCTGATCTCAGAGAAGGGGATTTGCTTGCAACCTAGATCTGGCAGACTCTGGCATAAACCGACCCAATCTAACCTCAAATCTAAATCAAAAAGGGAGATACTCATCTTCTCAGTCATATCACAGTATGTTAAATACAACATTAACATGGCCTGGACATAGTTATTTGTGACAAGGCGCAGACCTTGGAAGTCCTTCTGGTTTAATATCTTATGCACGGTGACTGAATACAGATTAATTTTTATGACTAATAGAAGCATATACACTTAAAGTCAAAAGCAATCTCTTGCTGCAATAGTTAGGGCTGCTTCAATGTGATCTGGTGCAAGGAAGAGCTAAGTTTGCTATAATAGAAACTAGAGGCAAATTTCATTAATCTTACCTCTCTGAACTCATCTATTATCCATGTAGTCCAACTGTCGACTGTAGGTGATGGGAACAGGTGGTCTCAAAAAGAACCCCTTAGGTAAGTAATTTTTTTTTTTCCCCCAACTGCTGCTTGAACCTTCTGAACCATGGGTGGAATCCCCTGGGGTCCTCCTTCTTGTGGAGGAATGCAAATGTCTCCATATCCCAAGAATGGATTAAGGAAAAGGGACGTGTGACACACCCTCAGAATATCCATCTCAGGAGCTCTGGGCAAGCAGACAATGGGAAAGGAGTGAGGGTGCTGTCCTCCATTTTGGGGGTACTGTTGATGGAAAGTTGAACTCTTTTCCAGCCAGAGAACCTGATGTACAGAAGAATGTGGAACAAGTGTCCTACCTAGTTCAACTCTCTCTGCTCTCCTGCCCCCTACACATTGACTGGCTGGAACTCTGGGTGTGTTCTGGGGATCACATTCCACTGAAGTGCAAAATGCTAGAAGGTTCTTCTCATTTCCCAGCCCTGAGAAAGGAGGATCACTGGATATTTTCTTTTGACCTTCTAGATCTACTCTCTAGCTTCTTTCCTCTGCCCCATATCCTGGGAGATTGACATTATATGGATTGCATGGATGGGGTCCCTTGCCCTCTAGCTTCCAACTGAGTTCAGTCAACTGGAAGCACCAGTAAGAGAGAAGGACAGAAAGTAAGTGAGATTAGGGCCTTGGCTTCCTGAACTCCTCCCGGTGGGATCATGAGAGTTTGGCTACATCCTTCAAACCTAGGCACAGCTCCTGTCTGCCCCATCTTGTAGGCAGAGAGATTAACCTCAGAAAGGACACCTTCTGACTCTTCCACTATGACCACAGAAGAGAAAGCAGAGATATATATGGATACAATTGTGAGTAGGAGTGGCAGGAAATGGGGAGTTCTCGTATGATGGCCTCCTCTCACTGCACATGTACAAAGGAAGGACCTAAATGCACTCCTGATGTGCAGGAGGAAAAGGTAGTGGTGGAGAGGGCTGGAGAGGTGTGGAAGAAGTTGGAGAGTGTTGACTCAGAGAATGTATACATCTACATCTTTGGAGATTGTATGAAATTAGAGAACAGGAAATTGCAGTGGTGCCAACTTTCACATGTAGCACACAGAACTCTGCAAGTGGAAGAAGAAAAGGCAACTCATTGGAAATCCGTAAAGTTAGGAGTCTCCTGGGCACGTAGGAGATGAAAGGAGAAACCGAGAATCAAAGACTTTGGCAAGAGAGTGACTGAAGATATTTGCCTTGCGGTCATGACGGGACTGAAGATGGCGTGAAGAAACCAGTTGAAGGAACAGGGAGAAGATATGGCAAAGAAACTGAAGAACAGATTCAGGGAGAAAAAGAGACTGAAGGAATGAGAAGTCTATGTGACAGACCAGAAGTGTGAGATTTGATTAGATGGAAGCCATTTCTGGTGATGACAAGTTTTGGGATATAATCATGGAAATGGGGTAGAGGTCTTTAAACTTGAAAAGTTCACGAAACAGGAAGAGGTTTTCATAAAAAATGATAACAAATTAGATCAGAAGACTCAACCCATGACCAAGAATTCAGTAACTTTGAACAAATGAGGGGTAGGGGGTTAATGGCAATGAGAGGAGAGGGTGGATGGTATTAGCTTCAAATAAATCTGCTTTATGCAAAAAAAGGGTGGATTAATGGTCTCTGTGCAATAATGGTGAATAGGAGGATGCCCACGCTGCCTCCTGACTCTAAGCTATGTGGAGAATGATGAGCTACCACTCAGTAACCTGCCAGGGAAGCTGCAATTTGAGGGGAGGTAAGGTGTCAGCATAGACAAGACATGAAAAAGTATTTAATGATGACATCAAGAAAAGAGAAGAATTCATTTGCTACAAATCTGAGGGACATTACAAAGGATTAGCGTAGAGGGGGTTAGGAAAAATTTGGATTGAAAGATGACCAGAGTAATATATATTTTACCAACAGCCTTTGTAGAGGTGCAAGGCATGATGGGTTTGGTTAGACTTAAGTGGCCAGAATGGCCTACTTATAGCAGTATCCAGGTACTGGGAGAGGGCTAGGGAGGAGGGAACATGCCCGGTTTTCTCTGGAAGAAGTTAGACCACATATAGGATTGGTTGACCTTTGAGGAATTCCTAATACCAGTGAGCATGCAGATAAGGACTTAATTTCTTAAGTCCTTACCACAGTGGTTCTCAAAGTTTCTGGTCATAGGACCCCTTTATACTCTGAACAATTATTGAGGTCCCCTAGAGATTTTTTGTTTGTATGGGATATATCTATCTATGTTTTATCTATTTACATTAGAAATATAAAGTGAAAAATTGTTAAATATTGATTTATTGTGTTATTTTAAAACAACAATAACAAACCCATTTCTTAACACAACTAACATTTTTAAATGGATATTAATGTATTAAGAAAAATGTATTTCAATATAAACCTATGCATTATCCAAAGGGTATCCCTTCCAGATTATCAAACTCTAAACATTTTTCTTAAAGCTATTTAATAAGTCTGTAAATTATAAATGTAGACATGCAAATTCTGACCTGCCTGATAAGGACTAGATTGGAAACACTATTTTGCTTCCATTTATAATTCATTTCAACATATATTTACTCCATATAAATTTGAGCTTAACTTATTTTTTGAGGTGTTTGTCCTATCTGCCTGGCTCCCTTGTTGATTAACAAGTAGAATAAGATCTCTAACCTGTGTTCATTTCCACACCTGTATGAAAGTCATGATTTTACTTTACTTTTTTCTTGAAAATTATGTTTTAACAAAGTATATTTTCTAAAACCAAGAGAAATTAGTGAGAAGAGCAGAGTTGTTTTATACTTCTGCAAATCTTTTTAATGTCTGGCACAATAGAAGGCAGCTGGTTTCCCAAATCTGCTTCTGCATTCAATCTGCCGTAGATATGTTGTTTTAGCTGAAGTATGAAGAAAATCTGGCCTCACGCGGATATGTAGTTGGAAGAGGAAGGAGTATTTTAATACCTTTTTCAGATAATTGTGGGGATTCTTGTTAATACTCTATCAAAACTTGCCAAGTTGTAGTTTTTTAAAGGTTAGTTGCAATGTGGAATCTAAAACCATTTCAGTGAACTTTTCTACTCTTTGAAATTAAAAATTCACTTGTCTGCCTTTCACTTTGAAAGGATCTTTTACCCACAAATGATTTGCTAACATCATGAATTGGTCATTGGGAAAACACCGGTTTCCTGAGTTATTCAGATCTTCCAAATGTTGACACATCTCATATAATATTTTAAAAAAATCACAGTGCTCATATCACCACCATTCTAAAACAAACAAACAAACAAAAAACCCTTGACTATTAGGAATCTGTCAAACTAAAAGGTGAATATGTGTTTCAAAATTCTCATTTTCACTTGCAAGCATGAATTTTAGCATTAGCAAGAATACAGTCAGCTGTTTTCCATAAGAGACAAGCTCACTCAGTCATTTTTAAAAAATATTTGCCAAATACCCACATAAGTTTCAATAACCGCAGTTTGCTCATCAGTCAGGCTTTCAAGTAAAAATGGCATTTCACAGAAAGGGGCTACTCCAGTTTACAACTCAAACAGCTGCACAAGTGCTTTCCCTCAAGATAACCATCAATACTTCAGTATGCAGCAGAAGTACCTTATGTGTACTCCTCACACAGACTATTAAAAATACTTATGCTCAAGGGTTGAGATTTAAAATTAATAATTTTTACTGATCCCAAAAGGACCATCTCAAATGAAATTGGCATTTTCTTCTATAATGAGGGTGTGGAAGTGAAGAATCCAGCAACTACTCGTTTACTGCTATTCTCTTGGTTCATTAAGGCACCATGAAATCTATCCACGATTGCTTTTATATCATCAGTACAAATATCAGTATGTAGAGAAGCAAATATCTTAATATCATTATGAAAATAGTTTTTCTCCTGTGGACCCCCTGAGAGAGTATCAGGGACCCCCCCACCCCCAGGAGACCACAAATCACATTTTGAAAACCATGGCCTTCCCAGATGCTCTTGTGTCTCCTTTACTAGGGGAACTTGAATTTCTCTGCTGGTGTGTGAGCTGCTTTCATTTCTCTTTCCCTGGGGCTTGACATAAGGTAAATTATCAATAAATGTGTGGCGGAAGAAATTCACCAGCGTGGAGCCAAAAGACAGAGTGATCAACTATACATGAAGGAACTAGGCAAGAAGATGACATTCAAGTGGGTTTTGAAGGGTGAAAAGGATTCTGATATGTAGATCTTGCAGGGAACAGCGCTGTGAGTAAAAGGAAAATGATACAACATGAGAATTTTGCCATGTTGAGTTGATCTGACAGATGAAGACATTGATTATGCTGTTGGAAATGTGTTCCTGGTAGTCGACACATACATTTGGATTAGAAGCAAATTGTGAATCATCAGTTAGAATCATGGCAGTGGATGTGATTCCATTGGAAAAGTCTGTAGAGTGAAGGACAATGGAGAATGGGGGGAGTCGGGGAGGGAAAGAGGAAAACTTTCACAAATCGGCTCTAAATGTGGTCAGAGCAATGATGCCAGAAAAGGTATCTGAGAAAGAACAGCCAGAGGCCAGGTTTCGGTGTTAAGAAAGTAGTGTCCTGGAATTAAAGGAAGAAAGAGTTTAAGGAATAAAAGAATGAGAATTTTTTTCTAGATAGGTTACCTGAGGCAAGGGAAACGAACCAAAAAGAAACTATTGGGACTACATCAAAATAAAATTCTTCTACACAGGAAGAGAAATAATCAACAAAGCTAAAAGGCAACCTATGGAATGGGAAAAGATATTTACAAGTGACATATGCAATAAAGGGCTAGTATCCAAAATACATAAAGAACTTATATAACTGAACACCCCAAAAAACGTATAATCTTGTTGAAAAATGGTAAGACATGAACAGACATTTCTCTAAAGAACAGAAACAGATGGCCAACAGACACATGAAAAGACATTCAACATCACTCATCATCAGGGAAATTCAAACCAAGACTATAATGCAATATTACCTCACACCTGTCAGAATGACTAAAATCAACAACACAAGAAAAAACAAATACTGGCAAGGAGGTGGAGAAAAAAGGAACTCTTGTGCACTGTTGCTGGGAATGCAAACTGGTGCAGTCACTCTGGAAAATCTGGAAAACAGTATGGAGTTTCCTCAAAAAGTCAAAAATAGAACTACCCTAGATCAAGCAATTGCACTACTGGGTATTTACCCAAAGAGTATAAAAACACTAATTCAAAGGGACACATGCACTCAATGTTTACAGCAGCATTATTTACAATAGTCAGACTATGGAAGTGGCCCAAGTGTCCACTGACTGGTGAATGGATGAAGATGTGATCCATATGTTGGAATATATATATAGTAGAATATTATTCAGCCATAAAAATGAATAAAATCTTGCCATTTGCAATGACATGGATGGAGCTAGAAAGTATTATGCTAAGCAAAATCAGTCGGTAAGAGAAAGACAAATACCATATGATTTCCCTCATGTGGAATTTAAGAAACAAAACATGAGCAAAGGGTAAAAAAAATAAAGAGATAGATAAACCAAAAAATAGACTTGTAACTATAGAGAACAAACTTAGATTTGCAGAGGGGAGATAGTTTGGGGGATGGGAGAAATAGGTGATGGGGGTTTAGGTGGGCACTTGTGATGAGCACCAGTGATATTTGAAAATATTAAATCATTACGTTATACACCTGAAACTAATATTATATTGTATGTTCACTAACTGGAAAATACAATAAAAACCTAAAAATAAAAGAAATTCAATAAATAAATAAGAATCCGAGGGAAATTAATATTGAAAGCTGTCCATTAAAGCTGGTAATGATGAAATGCTTGGTGGCCTTTGCTTGGATGGTTTCATGTAAGTGGAAAGGACAGAACATCCAGAGAAGGATCTCTAGAAAGGGGGATGGTGAAATTAAAGAAAGGAGGACATTCTAATGAATGGGTCACATTTCGATCTTGGAGAAAGGAGGAGGACAGGCTCCAAAGCACAGTGGAAGAATTTGGACTTCTATTAGAGAAATTTTGTCTTTTCTCTGAGACTGGAGAGAAACATGGGAACAGATCGTTAAGTTTACCTGTGTAAAGAAAGCTGAAAATTTTCACACCTAGTATCCTCTGTTCTCCCTATGAAATAGAAAGCAAGTTTTCTTTTGAGAATGAAAGTAATAGGACATAGAAAGTATTTGAGCCAGTTCATCTAGCACATGGATCCTAGGGAGAAAGCTTCTTTTCTAATACTTTACAGGGGTGATGTGGCACAATTCCAAGGAAGTGGGAAGGAGGGGACAGGATGTGAGACAGGGATGTGTAAGAACGAGTATGAGAAGGCATGTTACTGAGACGATTGCTGCTTGCTGTCAAGTGCAACTGATTATGTAACACCGAAGGTCCATCTGCTGAAGGCCATGTGCACTATTGCAAGACAGTCCAGGGAAGGAATGAGAATAAAGACATAAGAATTTGTTTCTAGTAGGTCCTATCTCCGCCGGTCAGAGTTTTGCCCCAGAGGGTGTTACCTCCCCTGCTCTACTGGTTCAAGAATATCTGGATGTCTAGCAGGTCTCCAGAGAAGCCTCAGGGCAGGATGTGAGTTCCTTTGCCCATGTGAAGATGGCAGGTGACGCATTACTGGGAAAGAGTCCATAATAAAGCAGATCTTTGTATGGCATTCAGGGCAAAACTAATGGTTGAGGGCTCATATGAAAGGTAAAGCCAGGAAGTTCTGGCATTTTGTGTAAAAGGTATCTAAATCAGGAGGTTAACATAATGCTAAGACTTTAAAAATCAAAACTCCTCACAAACAAGAAATTTTTTGGTAGTACTGAAGGCATATTAGATACCAACTCATATAGGCAATAATTTTGCAAGGCTATGTTACTTTCTCCAACAACATTCAATGGACTCAACATAAGAAGAATACAAGTCCACTGTAAAGTTTAGACTGAGGATTTCTAGGATAGGATTAGTAGAAGGTGAAAAGAGGTACAGTAGTGGTTGAGTAATGAACTGAAGTGACCGATCATAAATTTGGGCATGGTGAAGAAATAATCGTATTTAAGGATAGGCCAAAAAGGTCAGAGAAAGGGACTGGAATTCCTAACATGTTTGGAATCTGGTATAATGGGAATGAAAGAATAAATGTGGAAGGATATGAAATTGAGATCATGGAACAACATATTGGAATTTGCTGTTTTGGAAGGGGGATATTTTGGCAAAATGAAGAACCATTCTTGAGTCATGGGAACGAATTCATCAAGCAGAATTAGAATGAAAATTCCATTTGACTTCACATCAAGGATCTTGGATGTATAAACCTCATGGAAGAGTCTCAGGATGATAATTAGAGAAGAGGAAGTGAAATAAAGAAAAGATGCAAGATGTCAAAGCTATCAGTGAATGTAGGAAAGTGAACTAGAGGTTGGTAGACCCAGTGACAAGAAGGACTAGGAGACAGCATTCATTCACTCTGTGGTCTAGCAGTACTGAGTATCAACACCTTGTTGGGCACTGTCCTAGGTTCTAAGATCACAGAGATGAGCAAGATAGTCTCCCCGCAGTCTAATAAGGAGACAAAGAGGAAAACCAATGTGATAATACATAAAGGTATGTATTTTAATGAAATTAAGCACACCATGCTCAGGAAGTCATGGCAGCTGATACTGAAATTAAATTTTGAAAAATGATTTAGAGTTTTATAAATGAAAAGAGAAGGAAAGCAATTCAAAGTAGAGGGAAGAACGTAGTCAGAGCCACTCACTGAGAGATTCAGCAGAAAGACCAAGAACTATAGATGAACTTGATCATTTTGAGGACTTTAAAATACATTTAATATGTCTTGTGTCTTGTGTAGAAATTCTTCCTCGCTTTTCATCTTTATTGCAATGTACAAATTCATATATGAACGTGTAACTTAATTATAAAGATAATTCACACCTTCAGGTTGTTTATTTTCCTAGCATTCATATTTTTTTTTAGCTCCCAGGAGATTACAGAATATTTTTACAGGAGCAAGTCATTACAAGATCATCCATCTTGCCTCCAACCTGGGGGTGTGATAGGAGATCACAGGTCTCTCTGCAAGACAAAGACTGAGCACTCTGGTCTAGGATCAATAAATTATAAATGCCCACTCTAGAGTCCTGAAGACTAGCAAAAGAAAGTCGTAAATGAAAATCAAGAGTATTATCTTTAGAATTGTCTGCTTACTTTACAGGATATATTCTGGTTGCTTCCCCTTTCTTTTACTACTTTCAAAGGAAGATTAACTCATTTTATTTTTATGGCACTGGTTGCACTTCCAATTTTTAGAGAAGCAACAAAAAAGGGAAATGGCCTCGTAAACTATCATTAGCCCTTTAAAATGGCCCTGTGGATAAATGATCAAATGATAAGGGCTCTGAAGACTTTTTTCCTGCCTACAAACAATTACTAGCTGATGTGCTACCCAACATCAGTCTTTTACATTCAGTTCTAGAAAAAACAGTGAAGGGAGCATAGGGCAGGTGATAGAGTACAACTGAGTTAAAGTCATGAGCTAGATACTGGCCCCATAGTTAAGCTAGGGACTGGGGGTGTGACTAAGCTAGGTATTGGCTCTAGGCAAATTTTTGTCTTCCCAGAAATTTGGTTTCCTCTTCTGTAAAATTAGGCCTGTGCATTGTTCTGATGGGGTAGACCTGGAATCCTCAAGACCAAAGGATTCAGTCAGCAGGGACACCCTTACAGAGCTTTGATACTCTGAGTGTATCCCCTGGGCTATACCTAGTCCTGAAGGACCTTCCCAGCTTGCTCCTTGACTGTGGTTTTCCTGGTCCTGGATCCTCTTCTTAGCTGCCATGTCACCTCCCTGTGTGTCCCTCTAACCCCTTCCCCAGGAGGCTCCATGGCATTCATCATATCCCCAAAGGGACCTAAGATCCAGAAAACTAGCCCTTGACATCAACACAACAGGTTTCCAACCTAGAAGCATGGGAACAGGTGGATGAGAAATGTCTATTTAGTTAGACAATTTTTTTGGAGGACCTTGAGGATACTTGAGGTCAAGTTAAAAACCAAGAGCTCTCAATTATGAGAAGGTAGGAATCTTGTTCATTGCATTTCACCATGTACAAAAAGCAAATGTGCTATTCTCAAGAACATTGAAGGGTTATTTTCTTACTGAATCATAATCTCTCAGTAAATATTTCTTAATTCGAGGAAAGACTTGGAAATAATTTCCTGTAATGCAGAAGAAAATTGAAATGATGCTAATATGGTAAGTGAAATAAGTCAATCATAGAAAGACAATTATCGGGTGCCTGGGTGGCTCAGTGGGTTAAAGCCTCTGCCTTTGGCTCAGGTCATGATCTCAAGGTCCTGGGATCGAGGCCCTCATCGGGCTCCCTGCTCAGTGGGGAGCCTGCTTCCTCCTCTCTCTCTCTGCCTGCCTTTCTGCCTACTTGTGATCTGATCTCTATGTCAAATAAATAAATAAAATCTTTAAAAAAAAAAGACAATTATATGACCTCTCTGGTATGAGGAACTTGAAGGGCAGGGTGGGAGGTTGTGGGGGGTAGGGAGGGAAAAATAATGAAACAAGATGGGATGAGGAAGGAGACAAACCATAAGAAACTCTTAATCTCACAAAACAAACTGAGGGTTACTGGGGGTTGGGAGGGTAGGGATGGGGTGGATGGGTGATGGATACTGGGGAGGGTTTGTGCTATGGTGAGTGCTGTGAAAGGTGTAAGCCTGATGATTCACAGACCTGTACTCCTGGGGCAAATAATAAAAAAAATAAAAAAAAAAGAAAATTGAAATGATATCCATGCATTGAACCTCATATCATTGGTCAAGTGAATCCAAAAAAAGGAGAGTATTTTAGGATGTGATTGTTAATGTGCTTTCTCAGGGATGCAATCTCTCATCCTAGGAAAGCAGAGGAACACTGATTCAAGGAAGGCTCTCCAAGGACATAAGTTCTAGCACTTTCTCAGTAATATTTCACTTCAGACAAGCCACTGACATTTACACCTCTGTTTCCTCATCTATGAAACAAGAAGTTTGGACCAGATGAGTGCTTCTCAAAGTATGGCCATGAACGCCCTGCACAGAATCTTCTAGATTTTCTAGAATTTCTATGTAAATTGCCATCTCAAAAGCATCATACTAAAGGAGAAAAGTTAAACATAAAAGACTAGCTGCAGCATGATTGCATTTATATGGAATTCCAGAAAAGACAAAATTGCAGGAAAGAAAGCAGACTACTGGCTGGGCTACAAGTAAGGTAAGGGAGGGAAAGGAAATGGATTGCAAAGGGGCAGGGAGAAACTTGGTGGGTAACGTAGCAGTTGTCCATTACGATTGCAGTGGAGAGCATGTGTCTGTATACAATCACCAAATTTCATCACACTGTACACCTCAGGGGAGTGAATTTCACTAGATGGAAGTTATAACTCATCCCCAAATTTTCAAATTCCTGGGCCTTATCAGAATCTGAATCTTTTTTTTTTTTTTTTAAGATTTTTATTTATTCATTTGACACAGAGAGTGAGATTACAAGTAGGCAGAGAGGCAGGCAGAGAGAGAAGAGAGAGGAGGAAGCAGGATCCCTGCTGAGCAGAGATCCCGATGTGGGCCTCGATCCCAGGACCCTGGGATCATGACCTGAGCCGAAGGCAGCGGCTTTAACCCACTGAGCCACCCAGGCGCCCAGAATCTGAATCTTTAACAAGCTCCCTCCGTGGATGTTTTATTCACTAAAATGTGTGAGCCACTGAGTTTAATAATTTATTCATCCCTTACAAATTTAGGATTCCATAAAATTCCAATGCGGTGACAGTGGAAGAGTGTTCCTTAATGCCAAAGATATATGGCAAAGGATAATTTTAGCTGTTAATGCAGACTATGAAAAATACGAAAGACTAAAAATTCTAGAAGTTAAAAAAAAATTGGGATGGGGGCGCCTGGGTGGCTCAATCGGTTAAGCGGCTGCCTTCAGCTCAGGTCCTGGGACTTGGGATCTTGGGGTCCTGGGATGGAGCCCTGCATCAAGTTCACTGCTCAGTGGGGAGACCGCTTCTCCCTCTGCCCTTCCCTGCAACCCCAACTCATGCTTTCTGTCTTTCTAATAAATAAATAAAATCTTTAAAAAAATTTTTTAAGCTTAGCAAAACCTCTAACCGAGGAGCAGATTTAGAAGATTTAGAGGAGGGATTTCACGGGTGGGTTAAGTGGTTGTTAACACCTGCCCGAAGCCTGGGCTGAGAGTCCCCCTGCCTCTGGCTACATCTGCTCACTCTTGCAATTCACAAGAATGCAGGTTTTGAGAGTGAGATGAGCCAAAACAGGCCCTCGTATAATTTTCTACGCCTACCAGCATCGTTCTTATTCCTGCTAGTCTGAGTTTTAAATAATCTTAATAAACAAATTAATCCCTTTCCAAATCTCCAAAGCCTATTTTACCGTGAGAGAAATATCACACAAAGGCCTGCGGAAGTCCTTGGAACACTGCTGATCACCCTCGGAAGAGCTGAGCAAGGAAGGGGCTGGAACCCTAGCTCTTCTGCTGCTCATGTGGGGGATGACGTCATCGACATTCTCAGAGTGCGCTGCTATCTACCTTTCCATCTGGGACCATGCGTTACTTGGAAGATAAATTTATATATTTTTCTGTTAATCCAAAACAAAATGTTCTCAGCCCCTGGAGCAGCGCCCTGGCGTGTGAGATCACGTTCTTGACGGCTAACTGCTGTCAACTACTGGGGAGGGACTCCAGGCCACCAGCGGTTGCTGGAAATGGCCTCTGTGTGGGCAGTGGAGGCTGGGAGAAGACCCCAAAACTAAAATGACTTCAACACTCAGGCTGCAAGAAACGAATGGGTTCCTCAACAAACAAATAATATAGAAAGAAAGAAAAAGAGAGAGAGAGAAAGAGAGAGAGAGAGAAAGAGAGAGAGAGAGAGCACGAACAGGGGGAGGGGCAGCGGGAGAGGGAGACACAGACTCCCAGGGGAGCAGTGATCATGCTCCCTGGACCAGGCTCAGGATCATGACCCAAACTAAAGGCAGATGGGAAGCAATGAGCTACGAAGCACCACGCTCACAGGCACACACATACTGCGAACCTTTAAAATCAGCAGAGGAAGGGGGGAGCCTGGAGTTCCTCTCTCCTGCTCCCTTTGCTGCCTAACTGCTTGACCTTGTCTGCCTTCCCTCTCCAGCCCTCGCTCCTTGCCTCCCTCCCTCTCTTCCTGATGCAACACTGAAATGAGCACCTTTACACGGATCCCAAAGGGGGCTGGAGAAACCGGTGAAGACCAAAGACACAGCTCCTTTGGAGAAGCTTGTAAACTAGTGGGAGCCTAATGCCTAAACAGTGACAATCAGGCATAGAAAGGGCTTTCATGAAACTAAGTGCCACAGGAGCCCCATAAAGCCGTGGTCAGGCTGAGTCCCTGAGCACCTGCTGCCCATCACAGCAGGCCGGCATCGGGCCCCAAGCTCACGGGCCATGAGCGGCCTCGGGAGACCATGGCCTTGGCTTGACGGCTGCAGCGGATGCACAGTTAGGGCCGCGGAGGGTGTCAGCCAACAGTGCTCCCCTGGAGGACAGACTGAGTGTGCTCCTCCACGGCCACCACAGAGGGACCGCGACTCTGGATCCGTTGCTACGCAAGATTTAGTAGACATCAATGCACGTCTGCACTGAAGGAGGAGAAGGCACAGCAATGGCCCCATTTTTTACCCAAAGCCTTTCTGTCCTTAAAGCTGCAGGCCTGAGCTTTGTTAGTGTGTCTATGGCATTGCAGGATCCACACAATCCTGGAAAAGAGACTGGTCCCTTTGTGTCACAAGTCAATGAAGAACCACTATGAGACCACACATTATGCCTCTGGGATGTTAATAAGAGGGGTCAGAGAAAACACACACACACACACACACACACACACACACACACACACACACACACACACACACACACACACTTTCTAACACCTATGACCTCCACAGGGCATGGGCTCTTGGTTTCACACACCACCTTCCTGTGCATGACCCTTCACCAGATGAGCAGCTTGGACTCCAGGATTCTGGATCTCTCAGAGGTTGGAAGAGTCCTCTCTTGGCAAATAACGGGAAGCCTATAGGATATATCTGATATTACAGGATATGTCTGATATTTTGTGTCCTTTTCTTTGGAAGGATACAATGAGGCGGTGAAACGCGTTGACTAGCTTCAGCGTCTCTTGGCATCCTTGGTGGCAGGCGGGAAACCACCTCACGTGGGGAGCCATCTGCCTTGTGTGCTTGCCCTGAACAAGGACATGTGGTCCTCTACCATGTTGCCCGTTGCACTGGAGCCTAATGGGCTCCTTAAGAAGTGAGGTGAACCTACGCAAAACCGAAATCTGCGGTGTCTGCAGCCAGTCCGAGCATGCTGTCTTTGGGATGAACACAGTCCACACTCAATCACAAAGACCCCCGTCGTCAATAGCTCTTCACTGTGGGACCATCAGGAGCCACCCTGGGTCGTGGATTTAAGAATCAGATGTGGAACAGGGTGCAGTCCTGGGCGGAATTTCTTAAAGCCCAACTGCCAAGAGTCACTCCTCTGAACTAGAAGGGAGAAGGTAAAAGGAAGAGAGGCTATATATGTTTATATGAGCTGTTTTGTTCACTTCTCGTCTTTTTTGTGACATTTGAGGAAAGTAAGCCTAGCGTTAAACCTCACAGTGAGAATGCTCTGGTTCACACTCAGCTTCAGGAAATTGGAGGAGAACAGAACGCAGTTTTGTCAGCAGGCTCATGGCATTTAGAAAATCCTCTCACATTAAGTCATGAAATTCTCAAAGGGAAATGGCCCCATATAAGGTGCTTTCCTTTGGGGAACACCACACATGGGGTAGTTTATAGGAAAAGTCCTTGATTTCCAGCTCTCATGTACCAGAAATAGCTAGAGAGCTGAGGAAGTGGGAGCTTCTTATATTATTATTTTTCCAGAGGAGTCAGCATATTTGTTGTATCTGGAGATGATTTCAGGGGAAAGACAAGTTAGCGCACTATGCCTCATCAATGTCAGAAGACCTATCACACACAAACACTCAATAATGACTTTAAAAAGTGATTATGAACTAGTTCATTTTTTGATGCAGCACACACTCTAGTAATAATCCAAACTGCCTGTGACTTATGGGTATATTTGGCAACAACCACTAGTCCCCACTGTAGCGTGAAATTAACACCACAGACTGTAGCTGTGGCATTTACCGAGCACAAGGGAGCTGATTATAGCCTCATAAATTCAAAGGCAACCTCTGCTATTACTTAATTAGAATCAGTATCTATGCATAAATTACAGTAGCAATAACTAGTACTGTTATGGTTAAAGATTTGTCAGCTTCCTTATTATACAACAACCCCTTATTTTTCCACATAAACTCATAATTTAGGGAGGTTTTAAGTTGTCTGTAAAAATGGTTCAGAGGGGAAAATTGGCACATGGTATCTGGGAGTCCACTGGTTTAAGTAAATATTTAAAATATTAATCTTGTGCTGTTGCTTTAAAAAAAGAATAAATACACTAGCTCCCTAAAATATCCCTAGTACTAATTGTTCCAGCGACATATGCATGTTTTTATAGTACAAAACTTTATTTTATTTTTAAGATTTTATTTATTTATCTGATAAAGAGACACAGTGAGAGAGGGGACACAGGTGGGGGGAGTGGGAGAGGGAGAAGCAGGCTTCCTGCTGAGCAGGGAGCTCAATGTGGGGCTCGACCCCAGGACCTGCGATCATGACCTGAGTCGAAGGCAGATGCTTAGCGACTGAGCCACGCAGGTGCCCCCAAAACTGTATTTTAACATAAGTGTTGGCTTGGCACTTTCCCTCCTAGAATTGCTTATTTTTAAAATTGTTGTAAACCAAACTTTATACACATACCTACACTCTTAATGAACATTAGATTATTACCTTCCAAATCCATTTTTATTCTTTGCTAATATGTATAATACTTTTATGTGGTTGTAATCAATGTGCACATTTTTGGGGGGTCTGGCTTTTTAAATTTAGGACTTAACATTTTTTCAAAAGCACATGAGCCTCATCAATATAGTCCACACATGATTCATCTGATTCTATCAGATTCATCTTCTAGAATACTTCAGAAAGATAAAATCATCAGAAATAAAATCTTTGCATCATGCAAATATATATTCCAGCCTAAGAGGTAATTTTGACCATAGGAAGACCCAGTTGTGATAAATCTGTTAAACAATAAAACTATTTCGGGGGAAATAGTTGATTGAGAATGTGGAAGAGGTCTATGAAGTAAAACAAATTCATTTTTTTTATGCTATCCTGTGTTTTTAAATATCGTTTGGCTAAACTAACAACTTCTCAACTGGATGTTTTTCTACCCTGTAGATGTTACCTATTTCATTTACAAAATTAGAACTGCGTCGTTTACAAAATGGGAAATTGCATATAAAGAAGCAGATAACTTTCTTTCTACTTTCAATTACAGTCAATAATCTTTTTATCCTCCAAATGGATAGTCTCACCTTTAGCAGCACAATATTTTTAAAAATCACATTTTTAAATTTTTCTCTGTACAACTTTTTTTTTTTTTTGAGATTTCATTTGAAGTAATCTTTATACCTAACGTGGGGCTTGAACTTACAATCCCAAGATTGAGTCACATGCTCTGCTGACTGAGCCAGCTAGGCATCTGTGTACAATTGTTTCACAATACATTAGGCTACATCTTCTTTATCCATTCATCTACTGAAGGACATCTCAACATACAATGGAATATTACTCAGCCATCAGAAAGGATGAATACCCACCATGTGCATTGACATGGATGGAACCAGAGGGGATTATGCTGAGTATGAGCAAAACCATAGGGTAATTGTCTTTCTCTGATTGGCTTATTTCATGAGGAACATAAGGAAAAGCAGGGAGCACCACAGGGGAAGGGAAAGAAAACTGAGTGGGAAGAAATCAGAGACAGAGACAAACCATGAGAGACTCTGGACCCCGGGAAACAACTGACGGTTACAGAAGGGAGAAGGGTGGGGGGATAAGGTGACCGGCTGGTAGGTATTGAGGAGGGCACGTGTGGTGATGAGCACTGGGTGTTATACACAACTAATGGACTGTTGAACCCTACATCAAAAACTAATGATATACTACATGTTGGCTAACTGAACATAATTTAAAAAAGAAAAAATATACTGGGCTAATACTTTAAAATATGGGATATACTATCAGTAATATTAAATTATTATCATTACTGCTGTTATCATTCATCCCAACAAGTGCTTCCCAGCCTTTCCTTGGTTGTTGGGATATGGCTGCAGTGTGGGTGTTTTATTGTGAGGAACATAAAGTAAACTAACATTTTTTTTTTCTGCACACCCAGAAATAATCCTTATCTATTCGGGGCAGATGAAAAGGTTAACAGCTATTGTGAAGCCTGTACTTGATTGCCACCAGGCAAAGATTGCACAAAACTTAAAAAAAAAAAAATGTCAGGGGCCAGTTGGAGCAAAGGAATCCAACTATTAATATCACAGTTCATCTGCTTTGCTATATAGGGTGTCTATCTGCTTCCAAAGCTTAAAACTAGGCTGACCCACCCACACAACATACAGATGACAGCCAGCAAGAATGGGCTTCTGGATATTGTATCACTATATACTGATGCCCGGACTCATGAATTTGGCGGCTGAAATGACAGAATTGGGTTGGCTCTGTTGAATCCCATCAAATACTTATAAGCCGTTCCGATGATGAGTGGGGGAATATATTGCTGGACAATGGCAGCTGTAGTAAGTGCGTGGGCACGGAAATGCAGAGAAATTACTGTAGACAAGCTCAGTTTATCCAGAGGGAGGGCAGGATGTGGAATTCTGCCTGCATGGAATGATTTCTGGGCTTCTGGTATGACCTTGCCAGTGAAAAAGAAGGAAGAGAGCTCTCTTAGTTCCTATTTTACATTAGAAGTCATCACGTAAGACACTGAAGGACAGTGTCATTGCAAACAATGCCGAGGGGTGGTATATTTTAAGAAATTTAGATCATCTTAGTTTGGGAGGGCAAGTTGGAAGTTTAAATTTCATCTGACGTCCCGGTCAATAAAATAATTACAAATATTTCATCTGTAGTTGTGTTTGGTGTATGTATAAAGGCTGGGGGTAGGTTAATATAAACCGGTATCCATAGAATGTCCCCCTTCTACCTCCTCCTTTCTCCAGAGCTGCTGGGTTATGTTTGAGGACACCTAAGGCAGAAGCCTGGAGAAGATGGGACAACTGAACATGACTGGGGTAGGACGGAGGTTGGGAGGTCCTGGGGAGAAAGAAAGCAAGATTGGGAAGAAATTCTTCTATGACTTTGGAGACACACAATGGGAAAGAAGACATTCTCGAAGCAGGTTTATTGTGTGATGTGCTATGTAACCTCAAAAGACTACCAGGAAAGATTTTCCTCCCTTAAAGGCTGGTTTCCAGTCAGATCTCTGTTCCTATTGGGGAATACCAGCAAGCTAAGATGCGCCAGAAGGACTGCATATGGGTTTACATCTTAGAATGAATGGGTTTGGGATCTTCTGCCTTGCACGTATTTTAGCAGGAAGACACATTTTCAGAGAATATGAGGGCACATAGTTTTGGAGAAGTCAGATAATGCCCTGTATTATGGGATTGCCAGAGTTAGCAATTAAAAATATAAGATGTCCAGCTAAATTTGAATTTCAGACAAACAACAAATAATTTTCAGCAAAAGTCTGTTCCAAATATTGCATGGGACATACTGAGACCAAAAAATTTCTTGTTTATCTGAAATTCAAATTGAACTGAACATTCTAGATTTTTCTTTGCTAACCCTAGTGAGCCTACCACAGGGTGGAATCAAAGATAAGCACGTCAAAGATAGACAGGAAGGGTGTAGAATGGGCAATATCTGTGTTCTCTGTTTCTAAAATCAGAATGTAGGGGCACCTGGGGGGGTTCAGTGGGTTAAGCAGCTGCCCTTGGCTCAGCTCAGGCTGTGATCCCAGGGTCTGGGGTCTAGCCGGCATTGGGCTCCCTGATCAGCAGGGAGTCTGCTTCTCCCTCCCCTTTGTGTTCTTTCTTGCTCTCTCTCTCTCAAATAAATAAAATCTTTAAAATAAGTAAAAATAAAAAATAAAATCAGAATATAATTTTAACAATATTACCACTTCTCTCTCTGGCTTGAAAAAAATCAGATCTTTTAATGTAGGGAAAATGAATGTTACTAAGTACTAGGCATCTGGTAAGAAGGATAGCATGTTAATATGAAATGATGAAGGCCCGAATGCATACAATTTAGAAGAACAAAAATCTAGTTTTTCAAAAGCTGACTCAATACAGTTTATCACCAAGAGCCATAAGAGCTCCAAATGATTTTCTAATTTATATAAAGTTCTTTGTGAATTTGCCTAAATATACGTCTGCATTTATTGAATTTCCAAACCCACAGTATACTAGAACTGGTTGTCATGTCAACTTTCATGTACTTTACCAAGAGACTCTTATTTTTTCTTATTTTTAATAAAGCCAATCACAAAATAAAGTCAAATAAACACTGCTGCTGAAAATAGAGAAATAGAGACATTCTGAATGTCTTCTAATGTACATGGATTAATACTATCCAACTACACCCAGAAATATCCCTTCTGGTACCTTATTACTGAAGATACGACACAGAGAAAATGAACTATTAAAAGACACTGCCTTTGCTCCCTCAGTTAAAGAATCATATTGAATTCATATTCGTTAAGTAGCCACAAAATACACCAGGGATGTGAGTGTCGTTTAGGTAAGACACTGTTTCTAGGAGTACTTGGCCCATGATATTTCTGCATATCTAATTATTTTGGGGGCACCTGGGTGGCTCAGTCAGTTAAGCATCTGCCTTCAGTTCAGGTCATGATCTCAGGGTCCTGGGATCGAGCCCCACGTCAGGCTCTGTTTGCGGTGGGGAGTCTGCTTCCCTCTCTCATTCTCTGCTCCCTCTTTCTTTCTCTTTCTCTCCAATAAATAAATAAAATCTTTTAAAAAATAAAATGTTTTTTCATGAAGCTTCAACCTCAACTAACACTATTTTTAAATTGGTAATAATGCTTGCCATAAGTTAGGAATGATGGTTTCTCCCTCTTAAAAAGAAGATACCAACTGTATATGCTGTTGTCAGAGACAGCCGTTCAATTTTTACTGTCAAAGGGGCAAAATACCATTACCTTTTAGGAAGCCCATTTCCCTTTGCCTTCAAATGTCTCCCTGCCCTGGAAGTCAGTGTGGCAGCCAATCACTGTTATGTGTATACTTCCTGCAAGAGTAATCATCATGATGATCGTGATGGCTAATTATAATAAAAATAATGTAAGAATCAAGGTGATGATGGTGATGATGATGCTATCAATAGCAGATACTGACTATTTTGGTCGACTCAAGCTTCCCTTCCCACCCTTCTTTTGGTAATTATACCTCCTATCTTTTGGGAACTTGCTGTCTCTCTCCTCCTACAGTTTTAGTGAATGTATTAATTACACTGTGCAGTGCACTCTCACACATGCATAGATATTCACATACCTCAGAGATTGGCTCAGCAGTGATCAAGTGACTCAAACCAGACCAACCTGAGTTTCCAGAACTTATGGTTTTGTGAGTTTGCCTTTCAAAGATGCAGCAAGATATTTCACAGATACTGAGAGGAAAATACATTTTCTCTTTCTTGTGGAGTTACAAAACTGAGATTATGAAGACTTAACGTTGCCTCAAGTCATGGCCTTGTCCGCATTTAATCATTCAGTTGCAGTGGGATCACAAAGCAAGTGGACATATGGGAAGCAGAGATGATACTCTCAGAGTTCCCAGCATCTCCAAGACCAGTTCTTTTTTTTTTTTAAAGGTTTTATTTATTTATTTGACACAGAGAGATCAGATCATAAGTAGGCTGAGAGGCAGGCAGAGAGAGAGAGAGGAGGAAGCAGGCTCCCCGCTGAGCAGAGAGCCCGATTCGGGCCTCAATCCCAGGACCCCGAGATCATGACCTGAGCCGAAGGCAGAGGCTTTAACCCACTGAGCCACCCAGGCGCCCTCCAAGACCAGTTCTTGATCTCAGTGCCCCATCCTAGCCCCATGACACATGAACCAATACATTCTACTTTCTCGTAAGCTACTCTAGGGTGATCTGATACAGCTACCATTTATCAAGAACTACTTTAGTGCTCTAAATCATATATTGATATGACATATCCAAATTCTAGGTTACAAGTGGCAGGATACAACTGAAACCATTATTCTCAAAATACATAACACATTGGATAAAAATCATAAAAAAATAATTCTTTTTTTCCAATCGCCTATTTAAAGTGTGCTAATGACAAGAAAATCCCTTTTTGTGGATTGTTTCATCAGATTCTCAGGGAAGATTTTTATTGGCTAGACATGGGTCATATACCCATACACAGAACTTTGGCCGCTTACGTAATGAGGCCACTCTTACTGTCAAGTCACATAGAATAATAACAGGAAGAGTGATTCCCTAAAGAGATGCTCGGCAGACCGAGAAAATTAGTGGATCACTACAACAGTACCTTTTCATTTATTCCTCTTCTCATCCTTATAAAGTAGATTTACTTTTATTTTACAGATAAAAAAACAAAAATAAAAACAGCCTCAAAAAAGTTCAGTCATTTGCTCAAGCAACTCAGGTAGTATGAAAAGTTGGATTTCAAACTCAGGTCTATCTGATTCCAAAGCTCCTTCTCTCTTCCACCATGATACTGTCCGGGGCAGGGGGCAATGGAAGGAGGTATTGGGCTTCGCTGGTACGTGATTGCTCCGGTGGTTGCAGCAGAGAAACCTGCACACGACTGCGTGGTGGTAGGGAGTGAACATTCGAGAAGACTCTGTTCATCAGACTTGGAACCAATCATTTTCTGTCCAGAAAAATGAGGTTACTACATGGAAGAAGGACTTTACACTGTCACTAATGAAGACAGGCAAGGAGAACAGAGGGACAGAGAGCCTAGGTCACCAGAAAAATAGCCAAATACCAAATTAGTGAGGAGAATCGGTAAAGAAAAAGAAGTTGGATGAATCTGGGGGGGGGCCCTAAGGAATTTAACTCAGGAGGCAAATTAGAAGCACAGTGTTTCCTAAGATGATCCAAAATGATTATTTCCTTTCCTATTAGTTCCCAAGATTCTCTAAGCATTCATTTCCTAACCAAGTCAAGAGTGATCACCCAAAAAAGTTTCCACCATATTTAACAAGAGATGGAGCTCAAGACCCACAAATCAAAATGTTAGACCTTTAGTTACTGGAGGCATGAGAGGAAAGCAGTCAGGTCACCAGGACAAAGAAGAGGAGTGGGTGGAAGAAGTGGGGCAATGGCTGTTTACTAGTAATGAGGGTAGTAGTTCCATATTTTAACAACCCGCAGGGTGCTTGCCTGATGACTAGAGTCTTTGGCTTCACACCTTTCCTCATGAAAACCAGGAACCAGCAGCCACTTTTCATTGCGACCCCATACTTCCTGCTTCCAGGCCTCTTGGGAGTCTGGTCTACCCCAGGTAGACTACAAAGAGGTTGGAATCAAAATACACAAATGTTCATCTGTGGCCAAAGCAAGTTCTTAATATTTTCTAGACATGAAGGCATTTCTCTGATGTTTGTTCTCATTAATCTTGCCTTTTTCTCTTTTGCTCGGAATATCTGTCTCCATATTTCACTAGGGGCTGAATCTGAACAAAAGGCTTGCACCAGATGCTCATGCATATCTCTGCTTCTGTACTTAAAAGGAAAACCTTCCAAAGGAAGCAGTCTCTACCAGGCCAAGCCAGGGGAGGAGAAAAAGAAGCCTGAAAGGTTGAAATGAAGGACAGAGGTAGAGACAGGTGCCAGGAGGAAGACAGGATAAGAAATGGAAAGCAGGTATGTTGATTACAGTTAGTTGGTACAGGCAATGGGTCATGCTTGAGTAGATTAGAAAAATCAGTAATGTAGAGAATCTGGGAATTATAAAGCATTATCTGGGATTCAGGAAACTATCTATAAATCATATTTCTAGGTCTTATGTGGAAGCAAAGGGGTAGAGACATTGCACCAGTGCCATGATGTTTTATGAGCTGAGCTGCAGAAAACCTGGTGTATCAGCCCCCAGTGCACTTAAATTCTTGATGTTCATATAGGTCTCCCCTCAAAAAAGGTGGATGAGGTCAAATCGGATTAGATTAGATTGGATTGGAATGGATTGGACTAGAATGGATTGAGTTGACCTCCAGTGGCTGAAGAGACAGGCAGTTCCCAATAACCAAAACCAGAGAGTCATAGAAGAAAAATCATATAACTTTCCACACTCTGAGAACAGGTTGGAAGGGGAAAAAGAAAACATTTGATTTCTTAATCACAAGATTTGGCCCCAAGCATCTTGTGTTTAATGTCTGAAAAGACTATCTGGTTTGCCAACTTTCTGTTTTGCACGACTGCCCAAATGGGTTACAGCTGTTCAGTTTAAAAGCTCCTGACTCTAAACCAACTACATATCTTGTTCTTATGATTTGAATGCCATATGAAACTTTATGTTCTTTTTTGGGGAAATTTCATATCTTCCCTTGCAGAAGTTGACTCTTCTTCAATGAGCCAGAGTTGTGTGTGTCCCTAAAATTCACTTTATGACTACAGGAGCAAGTCATGGTAGAATCTTTTAAGGCTTCCATTCCTAGCATCTGCAGAGACATTTTCCCCAGGATCTCAGAGTATGTCTGCACAAGGACAATCCAACAATATGTCCAGGAATGAGTTGAGGTTCACCAGAAGTAGAGTGGAAAAGACTTTTCTGCTTTAGTAAAGGTTATTTTTTGCAATTCTTCTTTCACTTTTTGCTTCTTTGTCCCTATATACAGAAGTCTTCTGAGATTTTCTTACAAGTCTTATGAACTTGAGATGACTATACATTGACCATTCACCATATGAATAGTGTTAGAGTTCAGTTGGGCATGACACATGAAGTTTTATGGGTCACATACCATCAAATATAGCTACAAAGAAAGGAAGGCTAGAACAGGGACTTTATAAAGTCTTGTTCCAGGGCCAGGGACTGAAGAGTTGTTGCTGTAGAGGTCATCTGCCATGGAATGTAGGGTGATTTCTACTCTAGAAGTTATTTTAACGGCTATCAGTCTATTCCAGTAGCCTGATGGACACATGTAATAAAAAAGCATAGGAAACTCAGACATATGGGAAAGCCAGTATCAACAGAACCAGTTGGGTGACATCATCATCCAGTTCTTTGTGTGGATTCAGAACCCTTGCCACCTTTTCGAAGGAGAAACATCATAAGCAAGGAAGTCCAGCTGCCCCAACAACTATTCTTTTGGATTCAGAGTAGGGTCCTGGTTAGAAGTAGCAGTAGAAACCAAAAGATTAAACCATGAGAGGCAGAAGGCAGGAGCAAGGTCTTAGTGTTAACACTGATGCTTAATCTAAAGAATAATAAATAGGATTAACATACTAAAATTTGTTTATAGAATATGGACACCTGCAAAGGACACTAGATTCTATGTGGCATCCTAGCAACATTCAAATCCTGCTTTCAGAGGATATTTATAATTATTATCAAAACAGGAATTGGCACTATAGGTCTTAAGCATTAGAGCACCAACTCTGAGCAATTAGAGAGGTCTGAGACAGCAAAAAAAAGCAGGTGCTGCCATTTGCCACATTTCAAATACTGTGACGTAGATCAACATCAAACAAGAAACACTTAAATATTAAGGAAGCAGTAGACACCAAGATTTAACAGTGTGTATCTTTGAAATCAGTGATTTTCAAAATTCAACAGGCACAAGAATTATCTGTGGACCCTGTTAAATGGCAGATTCTGATTCTGCAGGTCTAGGGGAGGGCTTGAAGTTCGGTATTTTTAAGAAATTTCCAGGGGCTACTGTTGCTGCTGGTCCACAGACCACACTGGGAGTAGGAAGGGTCTAGAGCAATGGTTCTCAACGTTGACTGCTCATTAGCTTTAAACAATGCTGACGCCTGGGTCCCATTGCCAGAAACTCTGATTTAATTGGTCTGGATTAGACTTTGTTTTTGGGTGGTCTAAAAGCTCCCCCAGGAAATTCCTTTTAGGAATCCATTTAGAGTCACTTCAGTTCTCCCATGGATATTAGCATAATGTTCTTCTTTATTTCTTTTATTTTTGATCCTACCAATAAGTTCTCTATTCATAGTCCCTGGGGTTGTAAGTATTCAAAGTCCTAGGCACTGGGTATTTTTTTCAATCATGAAACATTTCAGGGTAATAAATCTTGTTTAACTCTTTGTTTGGAAGTGATAGCATTGTGTAACTCAGAAATTTTTTGGTTCCATTTACCTTTAACTTTTTTTTAAAACTTACTGCTAAAAAACAAAACAAAACAAAACAAAAAAAACCCACCCAAAACAAAACAAAACAAAAAAAACCTTTCAAAGACTTTTCTTGGAGTAATAGATAGTTTGGATATTTGTATTTTCCCATTCTTTTAAAAACCATTTCTTGTCTTCAGCAGTCTTCCCAGCCCTCTTCTGTTGTGTTCATTTACTTGGGCAGCTTGGATTGCATCCTAATGATGTGTTTGTTCTCT
Source organism: Ailurus styani (assembly GCA_002007465.1). Classification (NCBI taxonomy): domain Eukaryota; kingdom Metazoa; phylum Chordata; class Mammalia; order Carnivora; family Ailuridae; genus Ailurus; species Ailurus styani. The sequence goes on from LNAC01000136.1 coordinate 2,518,277, forward strand.
CATTACCCTCACAGGCTCCAGCCAACTCCAATAGCACATTCTTAGGAAGTTGATGTCTTTGTTTAATTCCGCATATTTCTCCTCTTAGAGAGAGAAGGCAAATGAGGACAGCTATCAGTTACAAGATGTGTGGAACACATAGATAATCTAGCACTCTATTGAGAAGATCATTTTTGTGAAGAAGATCCAGTAACTTTCCACTTACATCACCCATTCTCTTAAATCTTGCTCCTTCCCAACCTCCCTGCCTTCTCTAACCCCATCCCACCCCTACTTTCTTTCATCCCAGAACAGAAGGTTTACATCAATTAAAAGGTTGGCTTAAGAGACCTTTGATTCTCTATTAGGCAGTTGTTGTTGTTTTCTTATTTACTGTTGTTCTGGAACATTCGAGAGGCTCTTTCATACTAGATGCTATGCCTACATTTGGGGTGGGCTGTCACCAAAAGAATCATGGTTTTGTCCTTGGAGTCTGAACAGCTTGGTTTCTCCCAAGCAGAGATGAGTTAAATACAAGTGTGCTTTTCTTTACAAGATTGTTTTAAAATAAAGATTTAAGACAAAGATCTAAGGTTATTTCTCAGAGGACCTTTCAGCAATGTTTTCCAGACTACAGATATTCCTCATTAGGGGATTGTGAAATAAATTTGGTGATTCTTGACCAGCACTGTTTTTAGTAGATGGGAAGAATGGAGGAGAGAAGAAAAAATATCAGAGAATATCTCACATTCTAAGTGTAATCTTTTTTTTTCTTTTTTGACAGAACTCCCATTTCAATTATAGAACTGTAAATTGTATTACTGTGAGTTGTGTTTAAAAAGATTGAAAGCCACTGTCCCAAAGCAATCATCTGTCAGCCCACCTTTATTCAGAATCTTCCAAAAGCGATTATAATTTAGTGATAATTTATTATGATTCTAAGATGTTCGGATAAGACATCAGCCTGCTGTTTTGGCACAAAAAGACAATCTGCACAAAAATAACCCTCTCATAGATTAAAACCTCCAATTTCCATTTTTAATCAGATTGGAACATTGGATTTTATTTGGTTCACTTTTGTACAGACTCTTCATGGTCTATCGGGCTTCCTAACCACAGATATTCCTAACCACAGATATTATTCTTATCTTCAGTTTACATTTATTTTTTTCCCCAAACACTTCGAGACCCTCTTCTTTAAAGTTTTTTGAAGCTGCTGTGTCCTTTTTCAGAGAAAGGAAACATCAGTGGTTCTGAAAATCAAAGGCTCAAAAGGAACTGAAATCCCACAGTTCAGCCCTATTCTGGACTGCTGTTCCCCCTGGGAGTTCACAAAGACTTCTGAATGGATAGAATGGTTTGAAGGGAATCAAACTGGACCTTCACCTTCACATATTTTCCTTCCTGAAATTGAATGGACTGGGAACATATTACAGTCAAGCCATCCCATTTACAAATGCCTTCTTCCACTTTACGGAAGAGTGGCGTACATTCCACTGCAACCCACTGCTCCAGCGTGTAAAAACCCGTAAGACACCAAATGAATTCAAAACACTGGTATAGGTTTGGGAAAGTGAGTGACCCAAATGGCTGAGTAACAAATTTGTGTGCCTATCAGGTAGTTTCCAAGGCATGCTTTCAAAAAAAGTGAAAAGACAAAACTGTGTTGTTGGATTACAGATCATTAAAAATAATTTTTCAAAATATATGTGATTTTTGACAAATAGCTCAAAAGGAGTTTCCAGAAAATTAGAAAAAGCTCTGTGTACATGAATGGGGCTTGCCTGCTAGAAGGTTTTGCTTTAGGCTGAACAGATAAGGGGCCAGCTGCTATATTTGGACAGCCCCAAATTTCAGATAAGAAGGACTTTGCTCTAGGGTCTTAATAGCCATGTTTATAAGTTAAAATGAGAAAATTTCTAAGAATACAGAACAAAGAGAGACAGAAAAATAGAAGCGCAAAGAAAATGGACAATAAGGATTTATCTAGGGGGCCCAATATCTATCTGATATAAGTTCTAGAAAGACTGACTGGAGAAAACGTAAGAGAATATTTCAAAGAAACAGAAGAAGTCAATTTTCTACAGCTAAAGAAGAACAAGTGTATCTATACCAAATGGGCCTCTTGAGTGCCCAGCTAAATGAATAGGAAGAAACCCATAGATACACCATCATGATATTTCAAAAGATCAAAAATAAAGAAAGGATCCTTAGAAGGTTTCAGGTCAAATCCCCCCCAACCAAAAAATAAAAATAAAAATGTGGCCCATGAACAACTAAATGCTAGAAAACTAAGCAGCGCTCTCAATGTTCTGAGAAGACTATATTCAGTCAAACTATCAATCCTGTGCAAAGGCAGAATAAAGATATATAGACAAATCTGACCTTCTAGTATGCTTTCTAGAAAGTAATTGGAAGATAGGCTTGTGATATTGGGATTTATAATAAGAAAAATATATTTGGTCTTTGTCCTTGTTTCTGGCACAGATTTCTGAAACCCTCGAAATGTCCTAAGTGATGAGGGCATAAAGGTGTCTTCTGTTATGTGAATGAAGTGACTTCTGGGAAGCACTTAAGGAAGGGGGCTGGTTGTCAGGAGAGCCAACCATGTGATTAGAGGGTTGTAGCTTTCATTCCCACCCCACTGACTTTGCAGGGGAGGAAGAGGGGGTCAAATCATTTTGGAGGTCAAATCATTTGCCAATGGCCAATGATTTAATAGGTCAAGCCCATGTAATGAAGCCTCCATAAAAAAACAAAAAGAGAAGTTTGGACAACCTCTAGGTGAATGAGCACACAGAGATTTTAGGAGACTGGCACACCGGGGGAGGGCATGGAAGCTCCACAGGGTTCTCCCATACCTTGCTCTGTGCATCTCTTCTATTCAGTTATTCCCCAGTTGTATCCTTTTATAATAATCTGATAATCTAGTAAGTGAAAGGTTTCTCCAAGTTCTGGGAGCTATAATAGCAAATTAATCCAAGCCTAGGAGAAGGTTGTTGGAACCTTTGATCTACGGTCACTTGATCAGAAGCACGGGTGACAAGCTAAACTTGCAAGCGACTTCTGAAATTGGGATGGGGGGGCAGACTTGTGGGGCTGAACTCTTAACCTGTGGGAACTGATACTATCTCTGAGTAGACAGTGTCAGAATTGAGTTGAATTGTAGGACATCCAGCAGGTGTTAGAGAATTGTTTGTTGGTGATGTGTGGGAAACTACCCCCCTTCCCCCAACACATGCACACATTGGAAATTGTCTCAGAACATCTTTTACACTTGGGGAAAATGAAAGAACAAACCCAGAAAGAAGAAAACATGAGACCCAGGAAAATGATCAATCTAATCCAGGAGAGCAGAGAAGGGAAGTCCTGAGGTGGTAACTTTGCAACAGAAATAGAGCAAACTTCAGATTCTAGGAGATCTCTGTTGGGGGGAAATAAAATGTTGAAAGTTGTCCAGGGCCTCTCAACCTTTTTCATGTCATGGCACAAATAAAAAATGGTGATATGTAATATACATCAGATACACTGAAGTAAAAAGAGGAGGCTACATGCCCCGGAAGCCAACCTCTCTGTATGCCTTGAGCCTTAGGTCCCCCTGGCTGACCTGGGAGTCGAGGGATCAAGAACCTGGCTGACCTGGAGTGCATTCATGAAATCAGTTGTTGGGAAACTCTAAATTACACAATGTGGTTAACATCTTGGTTTGACTTGATAATATAACTGGTGGCTTATTTTTAAAAAGAAAGAGAATCCAAACTTTGAACCAGAATAATTGCCTTGTAGTGACATTGACTCACAGAGGAAAAACACGTAATCTGGGCACACTATTTGAGTCTGCAGCAAAAAATATTTACATAGACATAATATATTATTTATTGATTTTTACCTTTTTAGAATCAACAATGGTAAATCAAGGGAAGGGATATAAAATGTAAATATTCTTAACATTGCCCATGTTAAAAGGAAGACATAGCGAATGGAGGTGTAGGGGTACAAGAGGCTGAGGATCACAAAGAAAGGACTAATGCCTTTATTTTATGAATTTGGGAGCCAAGAGATACTGTTCATAAAGGGAGAGCCTTCCCTCAGACTTCTGACATCTGCTTCAGCCACTGGGGTCTCAAAGAAATGAAATATTGAGGCTTTCACTCTTCGGATGTCCCTCATTGAGAAAGAAGCAATGTGAAAAGGAGTGCCACCCCAAGGCACCAAAGGGTGAAAATTAAAAGCAACTAAAAACGGCATCGGTAAACTCCAAGGAAAGAAGACAGGAGAAAGATTTCATAGTTCTGTTGCCAAATTGCTATTAGGAATCCGATACATGCTAAATGCTGAGAGGGAGAGAGAATGTGTATGAGTGTTAGTCTGTGGTTTATTAAATAAGAAAAAAAAACAGATTTAAATTCCTAGTTGAGGGGAGCCTGGGTGGCTCAGTCAGTTAAGCATCTTCCTCTTCATCTCAGTTCAGGTCCTCATCTCAGGTTCATGAGTTCAAGCCCCACATTGAAAAAAAAATCCTATTTGAAAATTCACAGATGGACTATATAATATGGAGAGAAGTAGGAGAGATGGGTAATGATATAAAAATAGCTAAATCCTTATGATTCATGGCAGGAAGTCAATGGACAATGCCTAAATTTGATACATCAAGAAACTGTACCATAAGCATATAATTTAGCATATGCAGTAACCATCAGAAGAAGTAAAAATTGAAGAAATTTCCTACTGTGTCCGCAGTACCCAGAACAGTACCTCACTTATTATACATACTTAATAAATATCTGCTGAAGAAATGCATTTGCTGAAAAATGTGCAGTAACGGGGGAGGGGATGACGGACTTGGATACTGATGTTTACGTGCCTTCTAACCCTGGAGGAGTTCCAGTTATGTGCCTCTCTCCTTGCAAACAGAATTCAGATTTCTACTCCTCAGGGAATATGACCCTATGTCTAACTAAGGGGGAAATCCTGATTAATCCAACCAATCTCGGTAATCCTATGCCGCTAGCCAGTGATTGAATGAGAGGATATCATGTGGTCCCATTTTGTTTTTTTATTTTATTATTTTTTTAAAGATTTCATTTATTTATTTGACACAGAGAGAGATCAGATCAAAGCAGACGGAGAGGCAGGCAGAGAGATAGGAGGAAGCAGGCTCCCCACTGAGCAGGGAGCCCGATGCAGGCCTCGATCCCAGGACCCTGAGATCATGACCGGAGCCAAAGGCAGAGGCTTTAATCCACTGAGCCACCCAGGCGCCCATGTGGTCTCATTTTGCCCAATGAGATATGAAGGGAGGATTCTTAGGAGATTTCTCTCCTCTTCTTTCTCTCAAAGTTGACATGTCTGAATTTGATGCCTGGACTGATATAATTATCTCAAGACCAAGAGGAAGTTAGTCTGAGGGAAAAAAAAAAAAACCAACATCCACAGAATGGAAGGGCATGGAAGGAACCTGAGTGCTGAATGACATCACTGAGCTCTCGGTTAGACAAGCATATCTTGACATGATTTGTATGTGACATATTAAATTTCTCTTTTTGTTCCAACTAGTTGAGTTGGGGGGCTACTCTTATTTATTATGAAGGCATAACAACAAATGAGGATTTTTCTGTATCTTCTTTTTTTTTTTAAAGGTTTTATTTATTTATTTGACACACAGAGAGAGAAATCACAAGTAGGCAGAGAGGCAGGCAGAGAGAAGGGAGGAAGCAGGCTCCCTGCCGAGCAGAGAGCCCGATGCGGGCCTCGATCCCAGGACCCTGAGATCATGACCTGAGCCGAAGGCAGAGGCTTTAACCCACAGAGCCACCCAGGCACCCTGTATCTTCTGATATCAGTATACATATGCCTGTGTTAATGTTTATGAAAATAAAAAATAAAGCTGGGAATAATTTCATCCTATTACAATAAAGGAGTATTTTTAAAGATCTGTTTATAAATCATCTTGTCCTCTAAATTTCAGTGGCTGGGTTTCCAGCCCCAGTAACCCTTCCCTTTATTTTCACTGTGATTCTTGTCTTCCAAGACAAATTTTACAAAAGTTCTTCTCCAATCTGATAACATCAGAAATTTCACCACAATAAACTCTAGTTGAAAGGACAGACCTCTTCCTGGAAACAAAGAGGAGAACAGAGAATATGGCCACATTTGCCTATTTAGTTTTCTTATCATGCTATTTATTCTTTCAACAAAGTGTGAGACAAAGTCAACAGCTGAGAGGGAATGAAAGAAAATGAGTACAAGATACAAAGTGAAAGGAAAAGGCATAAAATAGTCATCTCAGGGACTAAAGGAAATAAATTACAGATGTAAAAGGATTTTAAATGGGATATATCCTATTATTTCAGAATTTCACTTAGAGCCCAAAAGCTGAGAGAAGTTGAAGGGTCTGCTAGACACATGTATGAAGGGTTTACAAAAAGTAGCAAAATGGCCTAGTAATCATATTATAGAGCCTATATAACCATGGTCAAAGATTTCACAAAGGAGGATTGTTTGGAAGGGAATTTAGAGAAAAGGAGTTTATAATTAATCAATTTAGGTTAATTTTACTGCCTTCCCATACACAGTAGGTTTGTAAGGCCCCAAGGGAGTCATCAGAGGGAGTCTCAAGGAAAAAGAGCAAGAGAGAGAGCCAAAAGCTTTGAACAGTTGCTTGCTTCTGGCTTTCACCTGTTCATGATGAGAGCACAAGAAAAGAGCTCAGTAGAGGAATCATCCCGAAATGTGCTGATCCAACAGACCAAGGGTTGTGCTGTTCACTGGAGGATGAGTGGTCACTATAGATGGGGGTCAGATATGAATAGTTGTATAGCATTTTTGCTCAAAGAATTCTCTGCCTTTAAGGCACAGTGCACTCAAGGCTTAAAGGGGCTCCTCAGTGGCTCAGTCAGTGAAGCATCTGCCTCTGGCTCAGGTCTCGTCCAGAAGTCATGGTATGGAGCCCCGCATTGGGCACCCTGCTCAGCAGGGAGCCTGCTTCTCCCTCTGCCCGTCTCCCTTGCTCATGCCTGCTCTCTCTCTCAAATAAAGAAATAAAATCTTTAAAGAAAAAAATAAAAGGCTGTTTCCTTACCTCTTGTCATGGAGGTAGTGGAGGTGGTAGGGTGTCAAGACTGAGGTGGTGGGTTTCCCTCTGCTGGGGGCATTGGTCACTACAGACAACAGAAGAGCTGGCAATTTGAAAACCTGACCTGACAGAGGTCAACTGACAGATAAGCTACAACTTCCATTAGCCTTAGCTGAGTGATAAAGTCTTTCCCTATTTTCAATTCATTCATCCTCTCCTGCTCTTGAGCCTCCAGGAGCCAGAAGAAACCTAACAAGATGGGGGTGGGGGTGAGGGTAGGAAGAAGAGAAATGGAAGAGCAGGGTGAACAGACATTGAAAATACACACTATGATACTCTTCTCCTCCACTGAATAACTTCAAACTATGGGTTCACCCTGACCTGGGGAACAGGAGAAACTCTGAACTGAGTGATAAGCTTGAGTTTTAATTTAGACTGGACTACACTTTTCCCTTTGACCTGAGAAGGTGTCTGTCTATGTCTGAAAGTGGTCGGACAGCACAGAATATGCCTGAGCTGATATCAGTGGGTGGGGAAGAGAGGTCCTACTCACCGGGTTGGAAAGCAGTGGCTGGAGAAAAGTAAAGAGCTTTCTGCTTTGTCCCTGGGAGGAGAAGCCTATTCATCAAGCCTGCCACGCTCCGGGAAGGCACTGTAACAGGAGTGCCTAACAGTACCCATGTTGGGTGTCTGGTCATGTATTTCAGGTGATGCCAGTCAGCCATGTGATTTCTCCCCCCCCGAATGCCCTGTTCCTCCAGGATAGACACAGAAGTAAAGAAGAGGTAAGCTGGGTTGGACCAAGGTTGAGGTTTTGCTGTATGAATACACAGAAAGGGAGTGAGGAGAAGTGAGCTGAAGATGTTTTCAAGGAAGTAACTACAGTGAGGGATTAAGGAAGGAATCCAAGTGGAATGGGGAGGAACATACACACAGCAGGGAGAGGGACAGGGGAGACGAGGTGCAGTTACGGGGCAGAGGCATCAACCAAGGCAAGAACTAGTTAGGAAACTACTGGAAATAACTGGAAGACTAAGTTGTGGTGTCCAAGAATGATTTGCTCGACAAGGAAACTTCAGAGCCTAGGCAACTTGTGATGGTGGCAAGATTTAGGATGAGGTTGGTTGGATGAAAAGTCATGGGAGATGAGGCAGTCAAGTGAGCGGTTAAAAGTGTAACTGTATGGATTGCTTAGAACTGGTTTGAGTTAGTTTTAACTTTAAAACTGAGTGACCAGCTTTTTAGTTTAAGTTTGACCCATGCTGAACCAATAGATTTATCCATTTGTAATCATATGCCTCATTGGTTTTATCCACCATGATAAAAATAACTAATTTAATACCGAATTTTAAAATATTACATTAAATTACACAGTACACTAGTATGAAGTATTGTTTTTTACTTTGATTAATAACTTGGAAGATTAGATTAGCATGATAGTGACCTTGACTTTATTTAGAAAATCCATGCAAGTGTTAAGGAACATTCCCACAAGTTAGAGAATCCTTTTGAAGAACATACAAAATGGTTTCACCAAGTGGATCAATCACTGTCAGGATAATAAGAATCATAGGAATCCATAAGCGCTTTCTTCTCTTCCAAAATGTGAAAATTGTCCTTTAGTTTGAATTTACCCCTGCAAGGTTTGGCCATTTTTCTTAGTATGAAAGACCCTCTACTCAGACTATACCTTGTAAGCCTTCTATCTCATTTGGTCCATTTGATGGTATTGTTTCTCAGCTATAAGCCTATACATTTGTGACTACCTTCACAAAGACAAAAAATACCTTCCTTACAACTAAAAGAACTTGTTTTTTAAGAAGAACAAGTTGAAGAACAAATTGAAGCACTGTCTACCAGCAAAAACATCTTTCCATCAACACTCTGAGAATCATTTAACTATGTCCTCATTAAGTGAAAATGTGCAAGAAATTGGAAGGGATGTAGTTGGACCCTCCTTAACCTCCTTTCAAGCGAGGTGGGCCACAGCTCTCTGACTATCCCAACTGTGGGTTCTTCACACCTATTCAAACCATGAACACTATGTTTTAAGATCCAAATAGCCCTTCCTGGTCGTTATAACCACAAGGTACTAGAATATCCTCTGCTTTATTATACCAATTATATCCATGAATACGGCCCATCCAACAATCATAAATTACAAAGACCAAAAATGAATTTGAAAACATATTAGTTTGCTATAAACATACTTAACATCTGGATGTCTCATTCCTCCTATTATTGGTGCTCTGACATAAACCAATATTCTTTTCAAGTACAGCTTTAGGATCCTGCATCTGAAGCATCTGGGATTATTTTCAAAGTGCAGAATCTAGGATCAAACCACAATCCAAATGATTTAGACTCTCTGAGGGGGAGGGAAGGCCTGGGAATCTGCAATTTTAAAAAATCCCCCAGCTAGTTTTTACACAGGAGACAGTTTGGGAACTGTCTTCTAATCAAGATGAAGTATCCTTATCCCAATAAATCAGGAAAACCAGGCATTTAAATTACAGACTTCAAAAAGCCCATATATTTAAGTGCACACATGAACTCGAAATCAGATAAATAAAGACTCTTCAACAATTGTCCTCTGAAGTATTGAAGTGGATTATTTCTATAGGATTTATCAATAACCTATCTTTACAGACAAATCCAAATATAAAGTGGAAAAAAAGTTGAATAATTCAATTTCCCTCTCTCTCTTTCTCTGTCCCAAATTCAAATCCCTTTATTCTTACCATCTGAAGTTTTGGGTCTGAGTAATTAAAAAAAAACATTTCTTCAATTATGATTTTCCATTTCCCTATGTAAACTTTGGTTCAAAAAAACCCACAAAATTATTTCAGATTCCTTCTTGGTGAGGAGTGAAAGTCTGCACTGTAAATTAGAATTCAAGTACATTTTTTCAAAAATTTTATATATTTATTTGAGAGAGAGAGAGAGAGAGAAAGAGCATGTGAATAGGGAGAGGGGCAGAGGGCGTGAGAGAATCTCAAGCAGACGGAGCCTGACAGAAGGCTTGATCTCATGACCCTGAGATCATGACCTGAGGCTTAAATTAAAAGTTGGAGGCTTAACCCACTGAACCACTCAGGTGCTCCAGAATTCAAATACA
>LNAC01000136.1:2528689-2606640 GCA_002007465.1 Ailurus styani
CCCCCCCCCCCCCCCACCCCCCCGCCCTGCCATACTTCTGCTCAAATGGTCCTTTTTGTCTCCTGCCTCCTCAGTCTTCCTTGGCTCTCCTCAACCTCTGTTACCTGAGTGAAGTCATGAGCATTTCAGCTTTTTCTCAATTTTTGGCTCTTACTAACACTTCTCTTCCTGCCCGAGGTCACTCACCTCATTTTTAATTTGCACAGACCTATTCTACTTGCAGAGATTAGAATTTTTTCCTGGCTCCTTGAAGTGCTCTTTCTGTACTCACAAGTGTTTGTCTTTCAGGACTTCGAAGCCTCACTGGTTCCCCTCGAACCTGAGCGATGTGGATCAGTTACGGAGGGAACATTTGCAGTCAGTTTAGAGATTTTTAAGTTGGGTTCTCTATGCTTTTTAGAGGAGCCATTCAGCTTTCCAATCTTTTCATTTAGATAGTTGCTCCAGGAAGAGATGGCAGAGTAATTAGTTTTAGGAACTGCCTCATCAGAAAGTGGAAAGACTCAAGGGCCATTTATATCATCTAAAACAATTCACTTCCCCCCAACAATCTGTGTGTGTGTGTGCGTGCGTGTGCGCGCGTGTGTGTGCATGCCAGTGCACGTGTTTATAAACAGAGGGAAGAGAGAGAATACTACAGTGAGAGAGAGAAAGAACATCTTCTTGTCAAGCACCATGATGGTTGCCCTGGGATGCACAGAGACAATTATAAAACATTCTGTACTTTCAGAGGTGTTTTCAGTATAAATTTGGACTCAGATATGCCCACAAACACTAGAAAAGAGAGGCCTGAGTAGGACTGCTGAATCTAGGTTTTCCATGCACAACCGTGCAAAAAGAGCCCAGGGGTGGCTATAAGGAATAGAGAGCAAGTAGGCAATGTGCCCAGCGTGTGGAAGGGGCTTCATAGAGAGGAGTTATTATTATGGAAATAGCCAGCAGGTGCAAGTTTGCAAATTGAGCTCCCTGCCACTGTACCTGGAATGCAAAAATCCACAGCCCGGCACCCAGATGCAAACCTATTTTTATTTCAAGGGAGGTTGGCTCCAAACTAGAATGTAGTTTTGAGGGCAGGGTCAAATTGCAATGCCACTGCAGCAGCGTGGGCCATGTTAGAGACTGAGATTACAAAGCAGGTGAAAACAAAGGGTCAACTAAAAACCCTATACTTATTTTTTTTTAAGATTTTATTTATTTGACAGAGAGAGAGAGGAGAGATCACAAGTAGGCAGAGAGGCAGACAGAGGGAGAGGGGGAAGCAGGCTCCCTGCCGAGCAGGCAGCCCGACATGGGGCTCAATCCCAGGACCCTGAGATCATGACCCAAGCCGAAGGCAGAGGTTTAACCCACTGAGGCACCCAGGCGCCCCAAAACCCTACACTTTAGAATCAGCTTAGGCCAAACAGATGAGAGGAAGGTCCAGGATAACTTCCCTTGCTAAGAGAGGTTCTGACATCTAGTTACTTCATCCATACTCAGAAAACAAACGTTGCACCTTATTTAAAGGCTAGATCTGCACGTGCCATAAATGAAGGTCCATGACATGCTCATGCAAGAAAAGTTATAATGCGTACCTGAGGTTTTGTTTTACAAATCCATTGCCTCAGCTTCTGGTCATGGAAATATATTTTGTGTGGAGACCATCCCTGACTCTTTTTCAGTAAATGCCTTGGCCAAGAGGCAGGTTTGTGAGTCAGGTGAAAATAATCGGAAGCTTTTCTGAGAGTTTGAACCTCAAATGATATTGACACAAGCCTCAAAAGGGACAGAGTGGATGAATGCCTACGACAGGGTCCTGAAGAGACTCCTTGGGCTCCTGCTTCCACAATGCCCAGAACTACTGGCTCCTGTCTTTTCCAGAGATCTTTACCTAGCTCTCCCCGCTTTGCTTCAATTCTTCCTGAAGGAAGAAAGACGCTTTAGTACATTAATGGGCTTCCTTCCTTCCAACATACAGATCTAATCCCTTAAAATTGTTTCCAATAAACTTTTTTCCTTTTAAGTTAGCCAGAGGAGACTTCTGTGGCTTTCATGCAAGAGACCCTAAAATACAGTGATAAAGTAATAAACATGGCATTTCATTTTATATGCGTATTTTAATTCATTCACTTTATAAATTTTTGTACTAAAGTTTTCTTGCACCGTGTATTTCTGTAAGTAAAAAGCACTGGTAATTTCAAAAGAAATCTAGGGAACCGGGAGAGTCCTTAGAGATGGAGATAGATTTCTCTTGAATCCCCTCGGGAAGCTAGGAGCAGTTTTCCCGGGGATGGTGGGGGCCGTGTTTATAGCAAACTGTCACGTGCCCCAGAGGGAGGTCGGGAGCAGTCCTGATAGGGGAGAAAGGACGGCAGTGGGGAGGTTCGAGGACCAGTTACTCCATACTTTATTATTATTTACGTGTGAAAAGGCCAGCAGATCAAGAGACAACTGACACTGAAAAGAAAGTTGTTATAATTATAGATCCCAAGAAGAGCCTACATATCACACCATGGGGGGCCCTCATGGAAAAAACTGGGATTGATCAGCAGCAGGGGGGCGGGATCTGTGGTCAAGAGCCCTTATTGTGGTTTACCTTTAAAAGACACATTTATGGGGCGCCTGGGTGGCTCAGTCGGTTAAGCATCTGCCTTTAGCTCAGGTCATGATCTCAGGGTCCTGGGATGGAGCCCCACATGGGGCTCCCTGCTCAGCGGGAAGCCTGCTTCTCCCTCTCCCTCTGTCCTGCCCCCATTTGTTCCTCCTTCTCTCTCTCTCTCTCTCTCTCTCAAATAAATAAATAAAATCTTTAAAATAATAAATAAAAGACACCCTTATGGGCATACTGTTTCCTACCTTTCGGAACTGGCTAGCTCTTGGAGGGGCAGTCCCTCTGGGATCAGCACAGCCTCGAGTGTCAAAGCATCAGAATTCAGAAAATACAAGATATGGTTAATACACCTCACAGTCTAGATAAGACTCGAACTCCTGTCCCTTCCATAATCCATGGAATTTCAACAACTTCCCTAGCAGTTCTGTACATTTTCAAGAAAGCTAACATTTTATTCTCAGAGTAATCCTGATCCCTGGGGTTCTGCATTTTTGCATGCTGCCTCTGTTCTCTACCATATCACTGCAATGGAGAATGCTGCATTCGCAGTCAATGAATCGTTGAACACTACATCAGAAGTACTATATGCTGGCTAACTGAAGATAATAAAAACATTACAAATTTAAAAATTTGAGGGGCACCTGGGTGGCTCAGTGGGTTAAAGCCTCTGCCTTCAGCTCAGGTCATGATCTCGGGGTCCTGGGATCGAGGCCCGCATCGGGCTCTCTGCTCAGTGGGGAGCCTGCATCCTCCTCTCTCTGCCTGTCTCTCTGCCTGCTTGTGATCTCTCTCTCTCTGTCAAATAAATAAGTAGAGTCTTTAAAAAAAAAATTTAAAAATTTGAAAAAAATTGTTAACCATTAAAAAAAAATAAGAATGCAGTTCTCTCTTTAGTTTTGGGATGGAGAAGGAACGGTCACATTAAACATGCTTTTGGAAAACTAGAATCTTTACTCAGATGGGTTAAGGCGGGTGCCCAAAGGGGTCACGTCATCTTGGGTCGCTCATCTACTGGCTCTCTTCTTCTTGCCCCCTGCTCCTTGCCACACTGTCCCCCACGACTCCACATGTCTCATCTTCTCTTGTACAAAGTAATGTTCTCTCCCCATCATGTTTTTGCTCTAGCCGGTGGGTCTTAATAATTTTCTTGCAAAGACCAAAGTGGATTCTCATGGCACCTTTCCAAAAGAAGGTAGTTCCTCTTGCCAAGAGGAGTTCTGATACCACCAGTTAGGAATGAACTTTCTGCACCCCCCAGATTCACATGTGACACAGAGCAAGATATTAAGCTTTGCGAAGGAAATACACCATACGGTGTGCATAGGGACTGAGCAAGAGGAAGGGACCCTGGGATTTTGAGAAGAGAGAAAGGGTTTACCGGAAAATTGCCTTAGACAGAGAACTTCCTTAACTGCACACCCTTTGTTGATGAATTCCACAAATATTTACTGGGTGCTTACTATGTGCCAAGAGGCAATCAGCAACATGCTGGGGAATTTAAAGAAAAATTTGAGGAGCAAATGTCCAGAAGAAAAGATAGATACATAAACAGATAGGCAGGAGGCAGTGCTATGATGGAAGACCATAAAAAGTTAGAGCGATTTTTACACATAAGCCCAAGACTCTCCCAAATATTTGGAGCCCAGAAAGAGTACAAATGAAGGTCCATGTATCTTCTCTCTCAATATTTCAAATATATAAATCGAGCTAACAGACTGCTAAATAAAACACAACTCTACTCTTCTCATGTGACAAAGGAGAACTTCATAAGACCTGAAAGGCCAGGTCTGAGTTTGGAATTCTCAGACTTCTGAGACGCGATGGCTCCCAGTCCAAGGCCCTTGGCATTCTTCCCGCCTTTTTATTCCCCTGATTCCTTTTCACACTTGCGTGGACACCCAGGCCACCTGTATAAATGCCAGCCTCAGTCTCCACAAACAGCCATCCTTAGTCACCACTTAGTCCAGACCACACCCACCACGAGGGCCATTTTTTCCTTAGGAGCAAAGCCCAAAGGAATAGACCCACCCAGACTCTGAAGGTAGGGTCAAGGCCATTTAGACAGAAATTCCAGAGTCCTAAATATCAGGGGATGGTCTAGAATGGGGTTGCATCTTTGGACTGGCCTACCCTATTGGTTCCAGGGACTCTAGCCTGCAGGACGACACACAACCAGACGAGGGCCACCATGAGGCTTTCTGAAGCCTGGTCACTCCCTTGCCTGGGTCAAAATGAAATACTGCTTAGCCATTTCATTACATTTTCTCAAGATGAACCATCCTAAAATTCATGCAGCATTCCAGTTCGGGATGCACTGGTTTTGTGCGAGGGTAGAACCAGGGTGCTAATTTGATTTTTAGTTCCCACCTGATGGATCCTTGAAGATCTATTATTTCAGGACTCATGAAGCATTAGGATTCTATTTTCCAATGGCAATGGCAGCTCATGAGCTACCACCAGGGAAGAGAGAATAGGAAGAAATTCTTCTTTTTGGCTGCAAACCCCAATTTAGAGTCTAAAGCATAATAGGGCCATCTTCAAAGACAAAGGGACATGTGTTTCCAAGCATTTCTTTCAACCAGGCATTTTCCTATCAACTACCTGTTTTCACTTAGGACCATCTGCAGGCCAGACTTGTCCTGAATTGGTTTGTCTCAGGGTCACAGGGAAATAACACAGCTCAGAGAGAGCAGGATGATTCCACCACAGCAGGGGCACTGCTTCTGCCCACCCCACCCCACCCCACCCCGCCATATTGTTTTCACCTCAGTTCCTGGTCATGCTTGGCTTTCTCCATCTTTTTAAATTGTTCTTTTGATTTTTATTTCTCAGTGTCTACGGATCTTCTAGATGCTTACCATCTCTATCAACTTCTGGCCACTTGCCATGTTTTGTTCTCTCGTATTTATATCCTCCTGGCTTCTGTTGGCTCCCAGGCCTGATATGTTGTTGTCTTGACCTCTAAGTTTCTTGTGATTTGTGAAGACCTAAGGCAGCCTCATCACCCAGTTCCCTGACCTGTAGCTACCCAGGCATTCCCTAGCAGAGTAAAAGCAAACAACAAGTCATGTCTTGAAGCATGTCCTTCTTTCTTAATTCTCTTGTGTCATAGTGGCAGGAATGAGAGGATTTTAACCCTCATTTATTTCGCTGTCTCTCATTTCCAATAGCTTTTTCTCCACTGAGCCCCAAGAAATCCATCTCCACCCCATCATACTGTGGATATCAATGTTATGTAAGACCACTCTGTCTTCACATCATGAATCTAAGCATATGACCCTTTGACCATGACCTCACACTCCCAACTATCTCCACTCTGGATTCATCAGGACCTCCAGTCTATTGACCCCTCTCTGCTGAGCAGTCCTCCAGTCTGTTAATTTCTTCACTTCCCCCCTTATCCAGTTTGCATGCTATAATCCTTTATTATTATAGCAAAACCACTCCCATTGATATCTCAGATTCCTCTGAACCTTTGCATTTTATCCCATCCAATCTGGGATCGACCCCATTATCAGGCTTTCACACTTAAGCATCTGACAATTATCGAGAAGAACACCGCAAAGCAAATTGTTATCACTGTAAATCCAAAATCCCTAACCTCAAGTGAGCCCTCAACACTGCCCATCAATCCTACCTATTCCTCCTAGCCAGCTGGCCTGGCCCTCTCATTTCACAATTTTCCCCAAAACCGAGATGATGCCTACACAGCCTGATCCTACCGTGTATAAGCAGCCATCTTTGTTCCTTCTTTCATGGAGACAATGAAGCTGTAAGGAAAAAAATCCCCTCAACTTTTAGTTACCAACTCTACAAACCTCCCTAATGTTCTCAGGATAATGACCAACACACCAACACAGGCTGCCTCACACCCCACAAGCCCTTGGCCTTTATGTTTCAGCCACAATGGCCTTCTTTTAGCCCCCTCCACCCCAATCTCATGTCTAAACTTCCCTGATGACAAGAATCACTCAAGTTATATGAGAAGTTAAAATTCCCAAGCTCACTAGATAATACATCAATAGGAAGAAGCTAGAGAGTGGTATACTTAAAAATAGTTTTGGGTCATTCTTACTATCAGGAAAGACTGAAAAACACAACATATAATCTCTCCTTCAACTGGGCTTTTCAAATGTTTTTCACGGTCCTGGGAATCTCTTCCATCTTCCCTTTCTGCATCTGTCCCTCTTCCCACCACACAGACTTACTCTTACTCATCTTCCAACTTTCTCCTCAAGCAGCACACCAGCAGGAAAGCCTTTCTTCACAATGCCAACCCCACCAGCACCAAGTTCAGGAGGTGTCCTTTGTCATAAACTCTCATTGGACCACATCCCTCCCTTCCTGACGCTCGTCCCATGTACTCATTGTGGGATTATCTGGTCACTGTCTCTCTCCCTGCCAGACTGTGAGATTAGGTACCATATCTATCGTCATTGTCATCGTTTCTACAGTTATCTGGGCAGTATATAATAATTTCTTAAGAATCATTAGTACATGAATGAATGTGGAATAAATTAATGAATTAGTTGGCTCAAAATTGACAAGAGATATCGGAGAGTAACAAGTTACAACCTCAACGGAAAGGATTCTAACCTCTACTTGGATATTTTTAATTCTGGGAAGTCTGTTCCATTGTTGGACAATGTTAGAAAATTCATTTTTCTATTAAATTCAAGCCTGCCCCCGTGTAACTTCCCATACCAGTGCTAACAGTTCAGCCTCATTGGAAATACAATCTGTTTCTTCTTAATTATGTTCCTTCCAATATTTGAATACTTTTAGCATGTGTCCCCTAAGTTTTTTCTTCTCCAACATGAATAAATACATTTGCTTCAGCAGTTCTTAATTTGAGATAGTTCTCAGACTTAACTATCCCCTCTCCAGTTTGAGCCACTCTAACAAACACGGAAATAAGATAGAGACCACAGAGCCTTGAAGCTCTCATATCTTCAGGATGGTAGCTTTAAGTCATTACTTTGAGATGATGAGGATGTCTCCTTCCTTCTGCTGGCCACAGTTTAAATTACAGAGTCATTACAAATTACCCAACTGTGCATCTCCAAGAAGGATGGTATTTATAAGGTGATGAATCCACCAGACACGTGGGATTTATTGCAAGTACTTTTATTGGAGCAATTTGTTGACAAATGCCCAAAGAGAAGGACAGAGTGATCAGTAATAATAAAACTTTATGAAGATCATTTCCCCAAATGCTGTCTGAGAGAGAAAGTGAGTCAGATTCCTTAACCGAATCTAGGTTTTCTGTACCTTTCTGCTAGTAGTTTTTATATGTCATCTCTGGAGAAATTTCAGATGTTTCAAATCTAAACCTTTATCAAAGCTGTGATTTATAAAAATAGCAAAGGGCTTCTATTTATCTCTATTTGCTAATCCTAGCCAGCTGCTGAGAAGAATTGCAGTTTAAATCCTATTACTCTCCTGTGGCCCCCACCTCCCAGGCCATTATGTCGAGCTGATACAATTACTTCTGGAATGAACGAGGAGGCTGTCACACTGACTGACCCTTTCCAGTGCTCAGGAAAAGGAGATAGTTTGGTCTTCTAGAGGAAGAGAATTACATGTCCCCCCTAATAGCTGGAAACCTTTCCCGGGGTCATTCTTTCAGGCTGCCCTGAAAACTAGAGGCAGAAAGGACCACGTCATTTGGCTCGGGCCCAGGGGGTCAAATGCCGCTTGAGAGAGAGTGTTGAGAGCTCCTTAACACGGTACGGTTTAAGAGAGTCACGCTACGAACTTATAGTAAAGTATGGCAATAAATGACAGCCTACAATCTGTGCCTAAGCAAATTGCAAATTCTTCGGGTCAGGACGATGCAGGACAATACTGACCCAGTATTCTTAAACTGAGAAAATTAGGGACAGACCTGGGGCACTTGCTATGAGACTGATTTATAAAAAAAGAGAAGGCACCATCAGTATTGACAGAAACTGTAATTGTGTCATACTCTATAAACTTCACACTGTCCCATACCCAATCCTCCTCCCTTGCTCCCTCCCTCCCTTCCATTTCCTAATTTCTTTCTAAGAAATCGTAAACATTTGCATAATTAAAAAGTCAAAACTAAATAAAAAGCTATACTCAAAGAGATCACACTTCTATTCCAATTCCATTCCTCGATGTCCACTCACCTCCCCCAGCCATTTCCATTTGTTTCTGGTTTATACTTCTTGTATAACTTCTTACCAAGAAAAAAATACATATTTATATTTCACTTACCAATATATCCTAGAAATCACTCTACCAGCTCACAGAGATCGCCCTCATTCTTTCTCATAACTGCCGAGTACTGCCTTGTGTGAATGTCCCACCACTTACTCACTTCATCTCTTAAGAACGGACACTATGTCATTTCCAATATTTTGTTTATAGAAACAAGGTCACAGGGTTGAATCTTCTGCATGTATTTTTGTTTTTCATGTTTTTTTTTAAAGATTATTTCTTTATTTATTTGACAGAGAGGAGAGAGAGAGATCACAAGTAGGCAGAGAGGGAGGCAGAGAGAGAGGAGGAAGCAGGCTCCCTGCCGAGCAGAGAGCCCGATGCGGGCCTCGATCCCAGGACCCTGAGATCATGACCTGAGCTGAAGGCAGAGGCTTTAACCCACTGAGCCACCCAGGCACCCTGTTTTTCACATTTGTGGAGTGTATCTTTGGGCTAAAATTCCCAAGGGAGGGGGGTGCTTTAGAAAAGGGCAAATGCATATGAACTTGCGTTAAGCATTGCTAAAGACTTCACCGTGGGTTTGCACCCCTTCACGTTCAAGAGAGGAAATGGTTTTGAGTGGCAGAGTATTTGGGAAGGAGAGAGACGGGGATGAAGACAGGAGGAGGATTCTTTTCTGATGTCCTTTACATACCTCCTTGTCCTGTCCAGGCTGGCTCTGTGGTTAAATCTCATTTACCAACAATGTTTTCCCCTAAATTTGCTGTTTCACCTTCAGGAAGCCACTGAGCTGGTCCTAAAAGTTGGTGACGCCAGCTCTGTTGTATAGTCTCAGGAGTCTTCTCTCCGGTGAGGACAACACAGAGATGAGGAAAACCCCATAGTCTCAGGAGTCTTCTCTCCGGTGAGGACAACACAGAGATGAGGAAAACCCCAAAAGCCTTCACCATCGACACTACCCACTTCACTGGCCATTCACCACGTGCCTCACGCTGGGCTAAGCTCCTCTATGCTCCAGACCCCACTCTTTCTCTCCTTCTCACAGACTTCCTTTCTCACGGGTCCCTGCTCTATGTTGTATAACATCAATTTCCACACCACCACCCTCTCCCCCACGCCCCCTGGCCATTTACCATCAGGAGACCAACACTGTATGACACCCTCCAGCGTTAAAAAGGAAAAGAAACCTTCCTTGAGTTCCCATCTGTCTTGTTACTGCCTAGTTTTTGCTCCCTTCTTAGCCCAGCTTTCCAGAAGTGTTATTCCCACTTCCTCATTTCCCAAGGCAGAACTCTGTTTCAGAGCGTGTTTCTCCTCCATTTCCAATCTTCCCTGTTCCGAACAACCAGCAAACACCACGCTGCCTATTCTCATGGATGTTTCCCTCTCGCTTCCAAGATCCTTTGGCGACTCTTGACACTGCTGATTCGCCTCCTTCTTGACCTGGTCTTCTTTGGTAGCTTCTAAAAACAGTGTCTTTACTTCCCCTTGCCTTTTGGACTTTTTCTGATGGTTTCTCCTGTGGGACCTGCTCTTGTGACTTCCCAATCAGGGAGTTCCCTAGGAATCAGAACTACACCATTTTATTGTCTCTTCTGTCTCTAGCGATCACCCCTGTTCTTGTGGCCTTTCCTAATGATGCCCATATTTACTTTTCTCTAGTCAGCCCTCCTCCTGGAGCTCTAAACTCATTATCTGACAGCTCTGCTTTGTGGGTTTACCAACATCTCTGTACAAGGTGGCCAAAATGGACTCCCGATACTCGTCCTTAAACCTATGTCCCCAGTACAGGGGTCATCCTTAATTTTGCCATTTCCTTCAATTCCCACAGAGAGCTCATTAGCAAATTCTGCTTTTTCTACCTTCGAGATGCTCCCCAGTCAGTTGGATCTCCCCACTTTCCCTGCCTCCACTGTAGGTCAGGGGTCACGATCTCTTGCATGAAATACTGCAACATGCCATTGACCGACCTTCCCTCTTGTGTTCCTTCATCAAATGGCAGGAGAGATGTTCTAGACATAAATCAGGTCAAACTCAGTAGCTTTTGCTTGAACTCAGAATAACCAAACTTAAGACCCTTGCGTGTCTGGCCCTTGAATAGTTCTCCAGTGGTCATCTCATCCTAACTGTTGCCACTATTGACTTTCTTTCTGTTCCTCAGATGCACTTAGGCTCTTCCCTGCCTCTCTACATACTTTCATTTTGCCCTTAAGAGTCGGTGTAAGTGTCACTTTTATAAGAAAGTTTCCCCTGGGCTCCTTATGAAGGACATAGCTCCTAACTTATTCTCTCGTTTTCATGTTTGGTTCCTTCGTAATACTTATTGCCTTTCGCTGGGGCTTTTTGGCCAACTGCCTTCTACTCTATACATATTTGCTGATGTATCCCCAGACCTACCACACTGGCTGCAGACGATAGGAACTCAGTAACGTTTCTGAATAAGTAAATGAATGAATGGATGAATGTAAATGCCACAAGGGTAGGGACCATTTCTCCCTTGGCCACCTCAGTGTTCTCATCACCCAACACAAGAGAAAAACTCTGTAAATATGTATTGGATTAATTCTGCAGCCCCCAACTTAGAGCCAAGGAAACTGAGGCTTAGCAACCTTGAGCAACCTCCTCCTGATCACTCCCGCAGTAAGGAGGCAGAACCAGGACTTAAAACTGCACGTCTCACAATTCAATTCTGGAAACATTAGTGCTGGAAGGGACTTTGGAGATTATTTTATCTAACGGCTCAATTCTATAAATGGAGAAGTTGAAATTCAGGACTGCGAAATGACACATTCAACTCATCTGGTGTTGACCTATTTTGTAGGACCAGCTCTCTGACCGGCTAGCGTGGCAAACCTAGTCACATTACCTTCTCTGCCCTTCACTGCCCATAGCTATACGAGGGATGGGTAGGGGCTCCATGGCATTACTCGTAGCATTTCTAGATTTTAGGGTTCTTTCTAGCTCCAAACTTCTGACTCTTCTTTCCTCAGTTTTTGCTCCTGCTCCTCCCCCACTGTTTATCTCCTTTTAAAGTGAAGGAGAAAGTTAAGTCGCATGACACATGCTTTGTTCTCTACTCCAATAAGACCATGAGAACAAAAAGCAAAAAAAAAACATAATCACAAAGTTTTCCAATCTTTATGTACCCGAGGAAGAACAGAGTGCCACCTGAAAACCACCTCAAGGAAAGGTGAAATATATCTCTAGCTCCCAGCCATAGGTGAGAAAGCCTGTCTATAATAGTCATTCAGAAGAAATATCATTATCAATCCCTGTAATGAGGCAATAAGTCAGAAAAGCAAAGGGTAAAATGATGTTCACGGCAATAGCTGAATATAAAATTCCTTGGTGTGTACGCACGAAAATGAATAACCCTACATTTCCGCGGTTTTCACTTTATTTTCACTGCTGGTGAGGAGTGACTTATACTGCAAGGGGGCAAACCATTCTTATTTACACTCAAAATGTCAAATCCATTTGCACTCAAAATGCCATCACCTTGCATAACTCTACCAATTTAACCTGCACAGAAAATAAGAGCTAAAAGCAGAATATGAGGAGACCTGGAATATTAAATCTGCTCTCTTTTCTTACAGGCTTGATCAAACACCCTGATTTGCTGCAACCATTCCAAGATGGAAGTGTTTTGAATTCTAAAATAGCTTAGCACCAAATGTGTCATAATTATCTGAACCTATATTTAGAATGATGAAATTTGCCATGAAATCTGAAATATGCTTCAAATGTCAGTCTTATTTTTAATTAATATGCCAATCCACCTTTGCAATAATCAAGTTTTACAGTCTCCCAGTGCTAGAGAACTTGGACGCTGTTTGTATGTGTGGTTTTTTTAATCTCACAATTATGATAATGTAGTTCTCCAGCAGATCCTTCCTTCTCTACAGATTGTCAGAGGAAATCGGATTTCATCCCCGTGGTGTATTTTATCTATAAAACCAAATGATATGATATGAAGTGTCCTGTCATCATGGTCACAAGTCAACAAAATCACTAACACCATCACATCGACCATCCTTACGATCTGATATTTGTTGTAAGGGGGTAATAGGTGATAGTGCTTTGGTCAACCCATTTCTTTTTACTTGCCTTCGAGGGTAATGGTTCTGGAAGCCCCGGATTTAAAAGAAATATGTCTTTTATTTTTTAAAGTGGATATGGCTTTTGAAAACGTGATCAAATATAAAATGTGACAATTCATTTCACACTCCTTTTTAGGTCTCTTTAGTACTTTTCATTTCATTTTTGAATATCTCATAATTGACAGAAACTTTAAAAAACAGCCTTGTGGAGTCCTAAACTGTAACAATTCTGTTACCTCCTCAAATTACATTGTCTCAATAGAAAGCTTATTTAAGCTAATACTGATTTTCTTACCTTTACAGACTCACTTGGTGAGAGAGACAACAGTTTTCTGGAAGTGTCATACACATCTCGAGACTTGTCTGCCATTGCAAACAGGAAGATATTAGTTATAGAACAAGCAAGGGTGCCTGAAAAACAGAGAAAATACACAGTGGAGCATGTCTAGAAACTCTGTTTTATCAACCAGAAAAAGTAATTTTATGTTTGTTGTACCTAAAAAAATTTAGGCCTAGAGATATAGATTTAGATAGTTTATTTCAGTTTACTAGTAGTCTATTGTACTTTAAAAGATATTGTTTGACAATTTGGAAATTCAAAAACTTGTATTTCCCCAGCGATGGTTTGAAAATCACATCATAGAAGATGTCTTACTTTACATTTTACAAAGAACTATGTCACTAGGACTAGAGATTACAAACAAAACCCGAAAGCCTTTAGTGCATATGAGAAGCTGAGTATGCTGTTGGGTTAATGATACTCACTTGGTTCTTACTCAACTGGCCCAAAATGGAACATGCAAACTTTGAACTCAGGTATCTTGAGGCATCACGGCGTTGCCAAGAACAGAAACTCTAATCATTCCATAACAATTCTTAAAACTGTAAGGCTGGAGGGCTTTGTTCTGGTCTTAGGTCACGATGTAGGCTTCATATTTCTCTGATGTGGATGAATACCTGTTCACCTTTTATTACCTTTAAGAAGACAACACAATCTTTATTAGAAGAGTACAGTAGTATCGAAAAGTACCCCATTGGAGAGTTTGTGCTTATACATTTATTTATCAATCGCCATCCGATTTATACGTAGCAGATAAGACACTAGGTGGGAAAACCTTGCCCTCATGGAGCTTGCAGTCTGACAGGGAAGACAATACTGAGCAAGCAACTGCATAAATACAGTTAAGATTCAAACTGTGATAAATGCTGTGCAAGAAACGGAAAGGATGAAATTTATTGCACAGGGACTCTAACCTAGTTTAATGGATTGGGAAAGACTTACCCGGGGGATATGCTCTTTAGCTGGGACCCAACCATAACTAGGCCAGCAGTGAAGAGTAGCAGGGTGAGCAGTCCAGCAGAGGAAAACTAGGTCACTTGTTCTTGCCGCCACAGAACCTGTTTTACTGTGTGTGTATTCATTTCTCAATGGGAAACATTGCTTCCATATAATTATACTTGAATCCTTAAAACCTTGCTGTTAGATTCCACAGCTTCCCTGAAGTTTCCGCCCCCCCCCAGCTCTGTAATTCTACTTTCCACCAGGGCTATACAAATATGGGCAGGACTAGGGTTTTCCTTTAACCTAGGGAGCTTCTAAGACCTGTGCTTCCACAAACCCTCTTTGCCTAGGTTTTCAGTCACTGCTTCTCAAATCTCCCTGGTAAGATCTTAATGTGCGATGAACATAGCCTGGCAGCTGCCCTCTCCTCAGCTCTTGCTCCGTCGTTCCTAGATACAGGGGTGGACCCTAAGACCGAGGCTTGTTGAGTAAGCAATGCACTGTCCTGACGCTTTGTGACAAGCTTATGAGAACCAACCAAAAAGATAAACACTTCCAATGTAGTAGAAAAAAGAAAGAGATGGAGAGAAATAATTCCTCATTATGCTGTTTGGATCCTCGATATAGACTTTATTGATATATATTTGACATATAACATTGTGAAACTTTAAGGTGTATAGCATGTTCATATACATTTATATAAAATAAATACATTTATATATTGCACCATGACCGCCATTGTAGCAATCATTAGCACCTCTATCACATCATACCAATTCTTTTTAGTGGTTGGATCATTACATTTTAGTCTCTTAGCAAGTTTGATGGTTATAATACAATATTTTTGTTTACATTCGCTACACCGTGAATTAGATCTGTAGGGTTTATTTACTATTCATTGCATGATTGTACCCTTAAACAGTATCTCTCCTATTCCCCCTCCTATCTGCTGGTAATCACCATTTACTGTTTTTACAAGTTCAGCTCTTTTAGATTCCACATATAAGTGACATCATACAGTATTTTCTTTCTCTGTCTGAATTATCTCACTTAGCATAATATCCTCAAGGTCCATCCATGGTGCACCAAAGGACAGGATATCTCCCTTCGACCTAGGCTTTATTTCTTCTTTAAAAAAAGATTTATTTATCTATTTGAGAGACAGTGTGAGCATAAGTATAAGGGGCAGAAGGAGAGGGAGCGAGAATCTCTAGCAGACTCTGCACTAAGTGTGGAGACCGACACAGGGCTCAATCCCACAACCCCAAGATCACGACCTGAACCAAAATCAAGAGTCAGACCCTCAACCGACTGTACCACCCAGGTGTCCCTGACACAGATTTTCTTGAAGCCAGAAATATCCCTAGAATTTTTCATTAGATAAGATGATGACTTTCCCCACCTTATATTATTTTCTTAGTGTGTGTGTGTGTGTGTGTGTGTGTGTGTGTGTGTGTGTGTGTATCGGTCTTCTATCTGACTTGTGTCGTGAGCTCTAACTATGTGAAAAGCTCTGCTCAAAGTTGTGAAACATTCAGCAAAAGGCAAAATCATTATACTTCAGCAAAAGTGGAATGTCAATTCACTCCAGCCAAAGGCCACCAAGAACACACCTAGGGTTGACTAAGCGGAGGGGTTTATCAGCAAGGGAGAGTATACACTGTGAGGAACTATGGGGGTCTCAATAAGAGACTGTTAGAAAGGATTCGTGGTCACTTGAAGGAGAGACCAAGGAAGCAGGGGCTCCCTCAGCATTGGAGGCTGGTTCTCCCCCCAAAATAACTCTTATCTCTAGGGAGGGCAGACTAGAATGAGGATCAAACTGTAATTGGTATAAAAGAGGCAATGCCTCCTATTAGCCAACAGAGGGGATGTTTGGTATTTTGTGAGTCACACAGTGATTTTATTTTTCTCTGTGCCTGACAAATTTACAAAGTCTTGAACGTCCTCATTTGATCATGGGCTGAAAGGGATGTCACCTGATGCTGGCATTCAGTGAGATGGTTTATGTCCAACAGGAGAACACCACAGTAGGGCTGTGAGCACCAGGCCAGCTTCGAACAATACTGAGTCCTGGCTGTGAGCATCAAACTGGTTCCTGGATGTTTGGGGCCGCTGTTTTGTTGTGTTTTTTCCCTTCCTTTCTTGAAGGTTAAGAGATGTAGAATCACAGTGAGAGGCTCTAAATGTCTTTCAGGTTGAACCTCGCACTTCCATTCCTAGCAGTCCATGCACAAGCAGAGTAGGAAGAAGGCCTCCCGGTTCTGTTTGGGAAGAGCTAAGAAGGCCTTGGTAAAACCCCTTAACTTCTCTGTGGCTCAATAATGATGTCAGAGTCCCATTAACAAAGATCAAAGTCTCTCACTTCCTAATGACAGAAATGCCATAAAATACAAATTCCCCAAGGAAAGGCAGCACATCGTTTACCTCTTCACCTCTCCCAGTAAGGACGTGGTGACCCACAAGACAGAGCATATTGTGATCATCATTCCAGAAGGAAGCAGGAAGGAATTTTATTCCTTTACTGACCACAGCATTGATAGAGGAATCCTAAGTTCTTTCCCACACAGAGGGCAACCTAGTTCCCCTTGATGATTCCCTCTTCTCTCCCATTTACCACCAAGAAAACCAACAGAAGACAGAGGAAAGGCTATTGTGGGTCCAAATTAGCTCACCCAGGAACCAGGGGGCTGAGCTTCCACCTCAAGGAAGTGTAGTTTCATGACCTGTACGGAGTGGGCAAGAAATGCAACAGGCTTGCCAAACCCAGACCCTTTCTCTCACAAAGTTTAGGGACCTGTCCTTTACTTCTGTGCATACTATGAACTAATCTTTTTGATTAATTAATTAATGCCACGAGGCACCTTGACTTCTTTCCTTCCTGCTATAGAATACATCATCATGCCCTAGCAATTTCCCTCCTGAATTGTCCTTTGTCCTCAATGATGACACCAGGCCAGAACAGGTGGGAAGGTATTGAAGGAATTTGTTGCTATCAGAAGGTTCTAGCTATCTCTCTCCTGCCACCTGTCATGATTCTTCTCCTAAAACAGGTATCCATTTCACTTAGCCACTTTCTTCCCACCTGCGCAATGAAAAAAAGACTGGGGTTGCAGGTGGGAAGTGTGACTTATTTTTCCTTTTATTGCCAAAAGGGTCTGTTCATACTGAATGACCCATTTCACCCTCTTTAATCTTTCTTTCCAATTAGTCTCTCCAAACTGGAATAAAAATGATTCCTTCATTCATTTATTCCTTCAGTAACAAAACACTTATTGAGAGCCTCCCACCAGCGAAGGGAACGGATACCAGAGAGCTTCCTGAAAAATGAAGGGAACAGAAAAGAGCTCTGTGGAGGAGCTCTCTAGCAGGATCTCATGGAGGGAGACAAAGAGCGAAGGAAGGAGAGCGCTGTCTTTCATCCTTTCCTCTATGAAGTTCGGGTCCTGTTGGAATGTTCAGTCTCAGACTTTATCACCCGACTGTGAGCCAACGAATGCAAAACTTCTAGGGGAAAGATTTAACATGCAACCCTCAGGATACGAAGACCCTGGCCCCAGCCACTTCAGCAGTGACTTGGGAGAATTTCAACATTCTCATTTGAGAACACAGGACAGTTACTGGGCTACTGTGGAAATAAAAACTAAACACTAAAAAATGTAGCTCTGAAATAGTGTGGTCCAAGAAATCGCTGAGGTTTGGAATGAAATATGTTTGTTGTAGGATAAGAATAGGTATGTTAATCTCATGCAATTTTATCCTTTGGGTTTCTCTGGCATTTTTAAGTGAAGTGATCTTATTTTCAATAACCTTAATAAAGTCTGAGTTTGCGAGAAGCGTAAAAAAATCCATACTTCATCCCAGGTCAATGTTCTGCTCTGTCTATTTTAATTTTTAAGGCAATGTCGGGGGGAAAGTGCAAAAAATAAAATAAAGAAAGTCTCTGCTAATGGTGAGGAAGGAGGAGCAATGTGGTAGGTATTTTGAAATACATTCATTTCCAACCTGAGATTTCTGTGGCTTGCCCCCAGGTGGGAAAAATGTCATTGGAAAAATTGCTTTCGTTGTCCTCAAAATTATGATACATTTAGAAGGAAGAAAATGAAATTTGTACCGTAAACTTTCGTGGGCCCGACTGGTATGTCATCTGTGTGCTTTCTTCCGTTTTATACTCTTCATTCTTATGGAAAATTATAGCATTTTCAGTATCTGCATGGGAGAAGCCACAGAGAGCTAAGGTAAGTTAACTAATACCCAGCTATGTAAATCAGTTTCAATCTGCCTTTTGCATATATCTGCCCAATTTTAGTCTGCCCATGTTTCTGTTATTCATCTACTGTTGAAGAAAACTCCCACTGGTATCGTACACAATGTCCATAGGTATTATAAATATCCTTTCATTTTTCTCCACTGAGGGATAAAGCACGGGGTCAATTCAAAGTCAATCTTAAATTTTTAAGGCAGGCGAGTATATCATTTGCATACAGATCAGCAAGCTGTCCTTTAGTTGGGGAAAGATTTACAGATACTTTAAAATCAGGCCTAATCTATAAAACAAACAAGCACAGAGCTAAAGTGAAGCCAGAGAAAGAGGGAGGAAGGGAGGGAGGGGGAGAGAGAGAGAAATAGAGAGAACACATCAGATTGTAATAGCTTTGAATGTTGGTCACAGAAGAAATTTCTTTCTGTAAATTGCTTTTGGGTAAGATTCTAGAAGCCCCAGTGTGGCCTAAACTGGGGAGCCCGATCTGGGAGGGCTCACGAGTGGCTCTGAGGTACCAGGCACCATTTAATTGCCACTTAAGTTTACCACCATAAAGTGTAGATTTCAGGCACGCCTTGGTTTGAGTTTTGTTGTTGTTGTTTAAATAAAACCTCTTTTTTTTTTTTCAATTATCTCTGGCTTAATCAGTGCATGCTTGCAATTTGCTTTGGTCCAACAGAACTTAGCCGTAAAGGTCATCCTCTGAAAGTCCTTCGTGTTCCTCTGCCCACCCCGAGGGAGAAACGCAGTATCCTAGGAATAGCCAGGGCAGAGGGCCAGGACCCAGGCGTGGGTCCTGCTCCCAGGACTTAGTCATGGCTCTCTCAGATCTGCTCAACGGGCTGCCTGCGTGGCCCCAAGTCAGAAGATTAGGGACAGGAAGAAATTAAAGGGCGGAGGAGAGACAGGGACAAGACAAACTGAACTTAGCGATGACGTGGGTGTCTGGGAGCCAGGCCAGACCCTGGAGACTCGAGAACTGCTGCTTTCACAGAACTTCTCCGCCTGCCTTCTCACCTCCTTATCCCCCACATCACCACCTTGAGGTTGACCCTTTCCCTCTTCTCTGGGCACATACTAGTCCTGATTCAAACCCACTGTGCAGAGAGGATCAGGTCTTCACACGTTCTAAGACGTCAGTGAGGAATCACAGCCTGAAGGGTAACTTCCACAAAGCAAATTATGAGTCTTTTAACCATTACAAAGAAATACCCCCAAAACGATAACTACAAAGTTAATTACAAAAACTTACTAGTGTTTTTATAATAACCCCCAAAATCACATAATTACAAAATTATTTTTAAAATTACAAGACAAGGGGCTCCTGGGTGGCTCAGTGGGTTGGGCCTCTGCCTTTGGCTCAGGTCATGATCTCAGGGTCCTGGGATCGAGTCCTTCATGGGGCTCTCTGCTCAGCAGGGAGCCTGCTTCCCTCTCTCTCTGCCTGCCTCTCTGCCTACTTGTGATCTCTCTCTCTCTCTCTCTCTGTCAAATAAATAAATTTTTTAAAAAATAATAAAAAAATAAAATTACAAGACAAGAAAAAGGAAAAGAGCCCTGACAGTTTAGTTTTATATGAGGAAGGGGTGGAGGGTCTCTCCCCCAACATCCTGCAAACAAGATCAGCGTCTCCCACACGTGCTTGGGAAGCGGTTTTGCCTGAGCTGTTAGTAGGTATTTCACACACAGGCGCACAAAGACAAAGACGGTTGAAACTTGGGGGAAAGAGAGGGTAGACTTTCCCTGAGCTGTTAATATGTTTACGTGGACTCTGGGTCTCTAAATCACTGATAGTATGTACATCATTTTCCAAACCCACTTATTCACAGACACTGTTTCAAGGCATATATCTGTGTATAACCCTTTTTTTTTTTGTGGCCACGTCAACTCAACTATGAGATAATTAGACACAAGTATACTTTCAAGATAGCTCCTTTAATTTTTCAAGACCCTTCCTTGAACACCTTATCACTGACCCTTCCACTCCTACCGCTTTTCCATCTTCCTCCTATTCCTACTCCCAGCTCATTTCAGCTGGTCACTCTAGCTTTGCTTTTAGGACTTCATTCAGGCATGATCTCTTCCAGAAGTGTTCCTGAACCAGCTTCCGCCCTATATTAGTTTCCTAGGCGACTGTAGCAAATCACCAACAACTGGGTGTTTTATTGCAACAGAAATTTATTCTCTCAGAGCTCTGGAGACCAGAAGTCTGAAATCAAGGGCCTGGGAGGGCCACGCTCCCTCTGGAAGCTCCAGAGGACAGTCCTTCCTTGCCTTCTCCAGCTTCTGGTGGCTGTAGGCATTTCTTGGATTTGGAAATAAAACTCTAATCTCTGCCTCCATCTTTGCATGGCCTTTTCCCCATGTGTCTATGTCTTCTCCTCTTCCAACCAGTCTAGGGACACTGTCATCAGATTAAGACCCACCCTAATCCAGGATGATCTTATCCCAGATCCTCAACCTAATTACATCTGGGAAGAGCCTTTTTCCAATTAAGGTCACATTGACAAGTTCTGGGTGGCCATACCTTTGGGGGGCCACCATCTAACCCACTACACACCCCAGGTTCCTTTGCTTACCGCCCCCATGCTTTCTCGGTACCTCTGGCTTGTGTTGATTATGGCATTTACTATACCGTGTCGTAATGACTTGCCTCCGTACTTCCCGATCATACCTCTCTATCCTGTGAGATCCCGGTGGGCAGCCTCAGTGCCTTACATGTCTTTGAATCTCTATCACCTGTGCAAATGGAGCTTTTATAAATGTCTGAATGAGCACACGAATGACCCTTTGTGCAAATAGCTCTCTGTTCTCTTAAGGCTGTTGCTATGTATCCTACTTCCTTTCCCTACATGGTACTCAACAATCTCTAAATCATAACCGTTCTCCCACAGTTACCTTATTTATTATTTAATTTTTTTATTTGAGTAGATTTGGCACACACTGTCACAGTGGTGTCAGGCGTACAACACAGGGATTCAGCTTCTCTACAACGGTGTGCTATGCTCACCGCAAGCGTAGCTGCCACCCATCACCATCATTGTTACCTTTCAAAAAATTTGCAAGGGATTGATTCATAATTTTGCCATTTGGTGGAAAATGTTTGCTCTGTCATAAAAAGGCTGGTGTTGATGTACTAACATTGCTTTGGTGACTGACATCATTATTTTTTTTTAAGATTTTACTTATTTACTTGTCAGAGAGAGGGAGCACAAAAGGAGGGGAAGCGGCAGGCAGGGGGAGAGGGAGAAGCAGACTTCCCGTTGAGCAGGGAGACCGATGTGGGATTGGATCCCAGGACCCTGGGGTCATGACCTGAGCTGAAGGCAGATGCTCAACCGACTGAGCCACCCAGGTGTCCCAGGCATCATTATTTTTATTAGTGTATCAAAAGGGCAGAGAAATGCCTTGAAATGTGTGTTGTTGTCCAAAGAACCAACTACGGCACTGTTCACCTACTGTGATTATTATCCACCAATGATTTGGAAACCACAGAATGTTGGCAAGATTGGTGGTTGCCTTATTTTGAGGTGACTCCGGTTTTTGCCTATGTGTCTTTGCTGGGTTCTAGCCTCGACATAGCAGCCCCCAGTAGGTTCTTTTCTATTGGGAAATACGTTGACAAAAACTGTTCTTTGCCCTTTAGAAACCGATCATCGATTTGGGGTGAAGGGAAATATAAACAAAGTTCAGTGCCTTGAAGTAACTGAGAGGTGCCATGTGTGCGGTGTGGCCTTTTCTTCACGGAATCCACACAATGCACATGTTCTAAATCTATCAGGAGCAGAAGCTTCGAGACTCTTTGGTACCATTCAAACACCCTTGCGTGACTTACACGGGTCTTTCCCTTATCTCTTCAGCCTCATTTCCCTCCTCCCAGAACATGTGTCAGCCACACTGCACTACCTGTTGCTTCCCAATGTGCTCCCTTCTCTTTCTCCTCCAGGTCTCTGAACATGCTGTGGGCTTTCCCGGTGCCACTGTGTGCTGCTTTCTCCCCGCTCCCCTCTTCTGTCCACACAGCGGGGGCGTCAGCTGGCCTATTCGCCCTTCGAATGTCAATCTAGATGTCACTTCCTCTACAAAGCCTTCTCCAAGCTCCCCAAGTCAGGAGAGAACGCCCTTCCTCAATATGCTCTTAGGGCTCTTACATGTGGTACTGATCCTCAGTCCCTTTCATGAGATTGTCAGCAACATGAGTGTTACCAAACCTTGCTCACCTTCTTGTCCCCAGCGCTCATAAATGCCCCTGGTACATAGAGGACATTCGGTACAGACTTGTAGGAGGAAGGGAAGGGAAGGGAAGGGGGAAGGAAGTGTCTTCCAGACTTAGCAGAGTGTTTGCCTGTTCTGCTCGGAAAGTGGCCGAGCCAGCCCTCATCCTCCTCCCCTCCTCGCTGCAAGTTTGAGATCCCAGCAGGGTGGTGTAGATGTGTGTCAGAGGAGCCCCCAGCAACACCCAGCAGTACGTAGCCACTCATCTGCTTCTGTGCGCATCTAGCCATGAGAAAACGATGATCTATTTTCTGACTTTGATGCTCGTTGCATTTTAATGAAAATAAAAATACCATTTCCTTTTCTCACACTAACGATGAGAGGAGGCTTCCGGATAGGCGGAGATGCCAAACTTTCTTTCCTGATTTCTTTGCCTCCCATACCTCATTTAGATTCCATTGCTTATTGCATCAGAATAAATCATCGGAGCCTGCCCAAACTGAAGCAGCTGCTAGCTTTCCTGGTTTTTCCTACTGGCTGGAGAGGCTTTCTGCAAAGGTGCCCTCATATGGAAAAGGCTACTTCGAAATGTGCTCTAAAGGTCTGCGCAATGGTTATGCCCCTAGCTGGCATTTCTTCACTTGTTGATTCAACAAAAACTCTCAGAATGAGTGAATGCATGGATGGATGGAGGATGTCTTCCAGAACCGAGTGCCATCTCTTTCTTTGCCCCTCCAGTAATCAGTAATCCGGCCTGGAGCCTGTTCTGGAAAAGATTACAACAAGATATCTATTCATCTTCAAGATCCATCATTTTTAAGAACTAAAACTTAACCACCCGGTTCTGTGATCCTTTGAGGACTAGGCAGTATCTGCAGTTAGATTCCTTTTGTTTCATAATCGAACACATTCTTAATTTTCTGGGCCATAAATCAAATTATCATAGATTTTTTTTTAAACTCTGGGTTTATTTTTTGAAGACTCCTCTTCAAGAGCATCCTTGCCAGCATTTGGTGTGTTCAGTGCCTCAGATTTTGACCATTCTGGTGAAGCGGTATCTTTGTTGTTTTAGTTTGCCTTTTCCTGACGACACAGGATGCTATCACTGTGTCATATGATGACATATGATGCACACCTTTTTCAAGGAAGAGAAGTCTTCCTGCCTCCAGACCCTACTTAGAAACTCCAGAAGGAAGGTTACCTCTTCAGTTCCCACCAGCCTGTTCTAAGGGTAAAGATAGGAAAACGGCGATAACAGGGATTTTAGATCTGTTTTTTTAGGTTCAGATCCTGACCGATAATTCCCCCAGGAGCAAGATATCCTTTGACAATGGCAACCATGTTCTGTCAGATGATTCTTACACGAGGAGAAAAATTTTGTTTTAAAATATGAACTTGAAAAAGAAATGTTTGGCAATGAGAGAGAATGACTACAAAACAAGGTAATTGGCCCCTTTATTGCGGTCTCTGGATAGCTGCCCAGAGAGGAATACATTCCATGGGGCCAGAGCTTCAAATCAATTTATGGTCCCGGTGGTCTGGATGGCACAATAGATTTCCTACTTGCTACTCGATCTGTGAAAGCCAGACGGTCCTGATTTAGAGCCAGACTTTGCTTAAAATCATTCCAATAGACTAACTCCTGTGATCCCAAGGGAAATGAATCTAGAAGTCGTAGACAAAATGTTTTGTGAAGGTCTACAATAATTAAACATCTAATGAAAATGCAATATGACCTACTGTTTTCTGTAGTAAGTGGAAGAAAGATGCGTTTAGGTAGGTCTTTTGATAAATAGTACTTTGGGTACCGTTCTTAGTGTTAGGGATCCTTATGAAATATATGGAAAAGTATTACTGCAGTAAATATCTATTTGTATCTGCAAAGATGTGTTTTTAAGCCTTTAACATGCATTTAACTTGGGATCGGTAAGTTTACACCACTTAGCTTTACTTTATGTTCTTCACTAAATTCTTACCAACTGGCCCTCATTACCAATTCTTACCAAACAGGCACCTCGTTTTCTCCAAAGATGAGTG
The DNA here is from genome assembly GCA_002007465.1 of Ailurus styani. Taxonomy (NCBI): domain Eukaryota; kingdom Metazoa; phylum Chordata; class Mammalia; order Carnivora; family Ailuridae; genus Ailurus; species Ailurus styani. Next base: position 2,553,364 of record LNAC01000136.1, read on the forward strand.
ATCTAATCCTCCCACTAGGTTTCCCTTTGGGCGAAGAGAAAATTGCTTCAACTGCATATTACCAGACAGCCCTAGCCTTGTCCCAGGGCCATCAGTGCAATGATGTCTGTCTTCACACTATCAGATGGAATTCCTCTGAGCGCATGAGAGACATGGTACAATGGAGAGGTGACCTCCCTAGCCTGGGTTCTTGAGAATATAATAGTAGATATTTTCACAAACTAGTAAAAAAAATTATCCTTATCAAGAATTGACTAAGGAGAAAAGGACCACAAATGAGATAATCCACAATATTCACCATATTATTCCAAACAGAGGGAGGAAAGAATTTCAGCTTCTGTCATGGGTAAAACGAGAGTAGTCTTTTCAAGACACAATGCTAAACTCTCCACACTGGAACCAGGTTTTCCTCTGGGGACGGACAATCTCTAACTCAGAAAGGAAAGCTAATCACAACCCCTCAGCCAGAGTTCACCAGGAGCCAAACCAAAATCAACTCTATTTCACTCCCACTCTCCAGTAGACATATAGCCACTTAAGACAAAAAAGTTCTTCTTGCTTCGGCTGTGCTTGGAAGATCTCAGCCTCCTGGATTTAACTAGTCCAACAGAAGCTGGCAGGAAACAACTGTCAGGAGGTTGCCAAATAAATAATACAGAAGTTACGTGCAAAGAGTTTTAATGCATCTCTTGTTGACAAACTACACGGGTATAGATTCCAGAATCATGTTCTATCACCCGTTCTCAAAGGTCTTCTATATGCCAGGCACTTAAAGTTGCTGCAAGCGAAGGGATTCCTGCCCTCAACAAGTTGAAGGCCCAATGAAAATTAGACACAAATAATTACAGTAGAAGACAACAAACTACGTAATAGAAGCAGATTCCAATGTCTATAGGTGCCCAGAGGAAAGAAGATTAATGATTTCTTCTTCAGGAAGGAAGGCATTCGCCACCCAGCTAAAACTCCCCAAACGACACATATCCATAGCAACAAGGACACCCAAAACCTTGCTATTCAGAGCATTCGGCCCAGGCCAGCCAGCAACACTGGCATCACCTAAGAACACGTGAGAAATCCTCCAAACTTCAGGCCCCTCTTACTGACTCAGTCTGCACTTTAATGAGGTTCACAGGAGTTTCACACACCCATTCATTTTGAGAAGCACTAGTCTAGAACAGTGTTCCCCCAACTTCAGCATGCTTCGGAATCACCTGCAAGGCTCGTTAAAGACAGATTCCCTTATGCCCGCCCCAGTATTTCTGATGCTGTATGTCTGGGTAGGGCTCTAGTATTGGCACGTCCAGCAAGTTCCCAGGGGATGCTGATGCTGCGATCTAGGGATCATCTTGATAATCACAGGTGTAGATCACGAATCGAGAGAAAGAAAAGAGTATGGAATACCTCCTGGGCGATTTAAGAAAACTACCATATGACTCTGATATCTTGCATACTCAGGAGCAAACCTGCTGATCAGTGGCTCATCAGGGGATGATATTTCCATCCCATTTGCCCTGCCCAGATTATAAGATGTGCAAAGGTAAAGGACAATACCCCTTTTGCTTGCCATTTTATCCCCAGTCCCTAGAGCAGAGTAGGTGCTCAATAATATGATGCTTTCTTTTTCCATGAGTTAAGCATGGAAGACCCTGTTCTTTGATAGACCATCCATCCTTATCTACACCACTGGTTGGAAAAGCAGACACTGAGCGTTCTGGAACAGACCACATATTCAGCTTGCCAGAAAAGCCCTGCAACGAGAGGACATTGAACACTTATCCAGCTATTAATTAATAAAATAACCCCAGGTTTCTCATTTGCTTATGGTGAGCACACATCTTCTAACACACACCAGACAAGGCAGGCCAGGAGTTGATCACAGAAAGTCATCTCAAAAGCTTAACAGCATGGACAACAGCCTAGGTCAAGCCAAGTAGTTTAAATTCATAATTGTTCAGGCTAAACAAATTGCCAAGGATTGAGTCCACTACTTAGAGTGGCCCCTCAAAAGTTCTATTACCTGGAAATCTCCCCTAGATGTTTAACTTACGTTGAATTTTCAGGTCAACGACATGATCTAGTGGCAGATTACGATGGTCTGTGTACAAGAGAGAGGATAAGAGAGCTTTTCCCGCATCGCCCATAGACTGTCCTGCCTTTTCAAGGGTATGATTGCTTCTACATTAATTTGTTATACTGAAAATTTCATAAGAAATACACACCATGAATCCTTGAATGTACCGTTACCTTATGGGATGTTTATTCATTGATCCTACTTAGCTTGCTTTTTTTCTCCATTTCTGCTGCCTGTTCTAGTCCACACAAGCTCCAGGAAATAAGAGGCAGGGTTGGAAAGCTTCCACCTGGCATTCTGGATGTGTCTACTTTGATTATTATTCAATAATTCCAACCAGTCACACATAATGTAATATGATTTATGGCGTGTTGAGTGATAATACTGAAACATGCATTTATCTCAGCAGTTAAGAATCAGTAAAAATAACAAGAAAATAATATCTTCACCCACATGAAGTAAATCCATTACTCTAAATACTGTATGTATTTCCCAGGCCCTGAAGATAGAATCCATCTTCCTTATTTTGTTGAAGAAGTACAAAGGTGGTGTTTTTTTTCTTCTCAAAATGTTCTGGAGTTGTCAGCAAAGCCTCTAAAAGCTTCAGTTGCGAGGGAGCTATGAATTCTGTTAACACTTATTTATTCAAAATAATTGGAAAAGGCAACTAACCTTTATTCATATATCTTATCAAACCCTCAGAATCACCATCTTTGAAGGATGGACTGATGCCTAAAGGGTGTAAGGGGAAAAAAGAAAAAACTAAAACTGCTCCAGCTACTCCTCTTGGATAACTGCTAACATCCATGTCACCACGGACTCCCTCCTTCCAATATCAGAAGGAAAATGCATGTGGTAAGTAGGGGGTGGTATATAATATACTCAGCTTGGGGGCGTGTGGGTGGCTCAGTCGGTTAAACTCCTGACTCTAGATCTGGGCTCAGGTCCTGGTCTCACAGTCCTGGGATGAAGCCTGGGGTCGATTCTCTCTCTCCTTCTCCTTCTGCCCCTCCCCCCACTCATGCGCATGATCTCTCTTCCTCTTAAAAAAAAATGATGATGATGATATTCTCAGTGTGGTCATCACAAATGTATACACTACTCATCCTGCCCCTAATATCACTGCAGACTAGATATGCCTGTTCTATATGAGTACACACACACACACACACACACACACACACACACACACACACACAAAGCAATACGGATGTTTGTGGAAAGGAAAAGTTAAAAACCAACTTTTCTTTTCTCTCTCTCTCTCTAAAGGAAGAAATCAAGAGCTGAAGAGAGTTTTTACATTATCCATATAATTACCTAACTTCCCCCCCCTTTTTTTTTGCCAGGCAGAACTAGCTGTGTGGGACCAAAGAATGACAGACCCTAAAAGGGCTTAATTGGTCTCATCTTGCCAGAAGTTGCTGCTAGTTGTTAAATGTTACTGCACTTTCCTTCTCTCCCTGACATTTCCTTTTCTACCACTGCTAATTGCCAAGATAAGTTTTCTCTAATGACACACCTTTGTCCTTCACCTTACTCAACAGTGTGAAGAAAATAAAGAGGAGACCCATGGAAAACAGGCGAGACATTGTACACTGAAGGTTGGTAATATATGGTCCTGTCATTTCAATTCTCTCATGACCTTTGTGGTACATTTTATGCAAAGAATAATGAACGAAGATATCTTAGAGAAACTTCCTGAACTTCTTGTCCTATACACATAGACATTTTCTTGAGATTTTATGAGGGGTGAGAGGGGGTGAGACGGGGGTGGAGAAAATCAAAAAAGAGACTAAATTCGAGGAAGTGACCTTTTAATGGAGTCCATTTGGCAATTTAGCAAATAAATCTCTTTACCTAGACCCAAAAGGAAGCTGGATTATGGTGAATTCTGTTCTGTGGGTAAATTATTTAAATGAGCTTTTAAAGTATGCTCATTTTATACAAATCTGTGGACTTAAGTCAGCAAGGATAAAAGCAAATTCCAATCTTTCTTGGACCTTCTGTCTTGGAAACTCTTCCTAGGAATTACCCATTTTCACTGACTATGATATGACCTATTTGGCCACCTGCCTTCAGTTATACAAAAACAGTGATTAAAACTTGCCTGTGAACTCAGTCTGCAGCCTTTATCTGGCCCCTGCTATCCCAAGGTGAGTAGAAGGAGAAATGAGAAAAATTCAGAATGATCGGGAACTATCCACAAAGGAATAGACTAAAGTTTGAAGAGCTGACCCCAGAGCCATCCATGCTCCAAGGCAACAAGTGATGTATGGAACATGGAGAGAAATGGATCATAATCCTCTATCCAAATTTGCTTTGTAATCTCAGATGCTCTCTTATTTCTAGCAGAGCTATGCTGCTCTAGAGACAAGAACAGGGAACGGTGAATCCCAAGTCCTTCTACTATTTATTAACTGGATGATCCTTTTGCCTCACTGAAGGATACCGTCTCTATCTAGAAAAGGAAATTAATATTACCCACCCAAACTGAGCAATTGCAGATTTCCAAATTCTCTATGGATGTGAATGTGCTATCCACGAAGCTATCAGGGACTGAAGTAAACTCTTGGAATGCAGAGATTTGCAAGGATTTCCTTTTTCTCTGAGACTTTCCTCCGAGAAAATAAAAGGAGATAATAAATACATTGTGTTCAGCAGCAATAAAGTAGACCTTCAATAAAATCACCTTTTATTGCTACAAAAGCTATTCTGGGCTAACGTGACTCTAAGAGACTACAACCCACAAACACAAGAATTCATATAGGAAAAAAAAAATCAACTCTGGACTCGAGTATAGATATTACTTTTGAAACATCAAAGGCCCCTGAAAATTTAAGGTGGTGAGTTATGGCACAGAGGGGTTCTCGAATCACTCAGATTCCCAAGAATTCTCCCTGGACCTTGCACTTTACTCATTAATTACAAAAAAAAATATGGCATTGCACACCACAGTAACTGCTCTGGAGATGTCTTTATTTGATGTGTGAAGAAGGAACATATTGATTCAGGTCTCATCTGTTTCCTCTCATATAATGCAATCCCTGAATGGGCCCTTCAGTGTTCAGTGGTGTCATTTTACATCTTATTTATGCTCTATAAACAAAGGGAATTCAGGTAATGCGGTGTGCTGAGCAAAATGACGGAACTATCAGCTTTATTCAATAATTCCCATCATCTAAACAGTATATATCGGGGCATTTTGTCCCTGTGAATTATATTGTCAAGGCCCCCTGTGTGGTCTTCCCTTTGTTGTGGGCTTGTTCATAAAGATTTAAGCTGTTTGTGTTTGCAGAGGAGAGAAGCTGAATAAGATATTAGAATCGTATGGGGAAATTCTTACTCTCAGCAAAAACTAGCCTATTTATGGGACAATCTTAAAGGGCGAAGTATTTTTCATTCTGACCTTTAATGGCACAAGAAAAAAAAATCAATGTAGATGGTTTTTCATGGAGGAAAGTGTAGATTTTCACTTTAGTGCCAATTTGGACTTGTGTTTGCATCTTTTCTTATTAGAAGGAGTTAAGGATAATGAGTTTCCAGTTTCACTTTCGTGCCATGTTCTTACCCACTTACTCCATTTTTTTTAAACAGAGGATGTCATTCAATGGTGCACTGAGATCTTGGCAATGAAAACATCGCCCAGGTCCTTCAAGGGCATTAAGCCAAGGTCAGACCATGCTGCATCACTTTCTAATGATAGCAGAAAGCTAAGAAAACTGCTTTCTCCTCCATCAAATGAAGTACTCTTCGGACCTAGCTTAGGTGTTACGGTTAGGAATTGGGTGGGGGAAAGCCAGAATGAAGCAAAGTAGAAGACAAGTTTATTTAATGTATTCCTTGTTATTTCTATGAACTATATTTCAAATTATCAATGAAATAAAAATAAATAACTCACACTCAGCATGGAAATCTGCTAAATTCACCCACATACTTGGAAATAGCTAATTGCCATTGCTGGTGAGGCTGTGGGGAAAATGGCGGGTTCGCTCATTGCCATGGCAGCAGCAACTGCGAGGGCCATTCATACTTTCTGACCCACTTCTAGAAATGTATCCTATGGCAGTAATTCAAATTGCAGCATAGAGCTATAAATGTTAAAATATTTACTGCCATTATTACCTCTGGCTGTAGAATTTAAATGAAATTGTGAATCCAACAATAGGGGAATAGTTAAATCAATTTAGTAGTTTAACTGCATACAATACTATAACGTCATTAAAAATAATTATGAATACTATATAACAGCATGGAAAATATTTATGATGTACTATTAATTGAAAAAGCAGAATATAAAGTTATTATGATTGCTATAATTACAACTATATAAAATATGTGTTCAAAGACTGAAAGAGAACATAACAAAAGTGATAAAAAATGTTTTGGTCAGACTAAACGTACAATTTTCAACATTATACTTATTTTAGTGACTTTAAAATTATTAAAAATTTGGAGGTTAGGGGAGAGATTTGAGTCCGCTAAATGACTTGTGGATGCGGTCCGGCAGTTGCTTAAAGCAATCTCTCTCTAACCTTCCAGCCTCTGGCGTAAGACTACCGGCTTTAAAAACTGGACTCTACCCATCTCGCAAGAAATGCTGGGCAAGTCATTTAACCCTGGGGTCCTCGGTTTTCCACCGTAAAATGGAGATGATATCCATCCCTACCTCATAAAATTACTTTGAGGATTAATAATTTTATATAAGTAAATAAACCTGATACTTAGTAACTGCTCAATACAGGTTAACTATTACTATCATTTCAATAGAGCTTTGTGCTTGAATGCTTTGGGGAACTTGGGAATAAGGTTACCATAGGAAGCGGCTTAATTTAATTTATATTTTTTAAGATTTTTTTTTTTTTGACAGAGAGAGAGAGATCACAAGTAGGCAGAGAGGCAGGCAGAGAGAGAGGAGGAAGCAGGCTCCCTGCTGAGCAGAGAGCCCAATGCGGGTCTCGATCCCAGGACCCTGAGAAATGACCTGAGTGGAAGGCAGAGGCTTTAACCCACTGAGCCACCCAGGCGCCCCACTTAATTTAATTTTAAATTCTGACCGCTCCTTCCTTTAGAGTGCTGGGATGCCATAGGAAGTGGAGGGTAATTACACAGAGGTGTCATTCATAAAACGTCAGCAGTTTCGTACACATTTGTAAGCTGAAGGTAGTGTGGATGGACCAAAATAGTCAAGAAAACTTTTTGCAAGGCTAATTTAACCAAAAGCATGATCTATGACGAGATAAACAAAAACGGAAATCTCTTTATACTCCACCTGGGAGTCGCTGAATAAAATTACAGCTGCAGATTATGCTCACAGTGTGAAAATGCCCCCATCTGTTCCGGTTTGCCTTATTGTGCTGCTCGCCTCCCCTCAAATTGCCATAATGTGTGGCCTTTTTTGATGACATTGATTAACCTCATTTTACAATGCATGGCTCTGTGGGTAGAAACAGATTCACATCGGACATTTATCGTCAAAGCAACTGGACGGTGATGTGGAATTGAGGGCAGGCGATTGCTCTTTCCCGGCGATTTACAACCCGGTACTTTTTTGTAGTTCCCACCACCAGATGGGTGTTGTATTTCTCCCTGGATTTGTAGGTCGCAATGCTCAGGCCTGGGTGGATCGTGTCCTTTACCCCCCTGTCTCCAAACAGTGGACTTCACGCAACGAGGCTTTTCTTTGCCCCGCAACGAGTAAGACACTGTACTACCTTAGGCTGGTCACCTCCTTCATCTACTCACTTAGGACTCTTGAAGGAACGAACGCAGGGGGCAGGGGGTAGTGGAAGGGGGCGGAGGACACTGACATATAAACAATTACATAATATACAACTTTTTACCTCCTGCACTGGCAAAAACCTAAAAAGTTTGATGCTCTGCTCTGTTGGCAAGGCCGTGGGGAAGCGGGCACTTACATATTTCTGGTGTGAATATAAATTTGCACAACCCATATGGAGGGCTTTTGGCAGTAACCACAAAAATTATAAATGCATGTACCCTTTCAGTCGGTAATTCCGTCTATGGGAATTTATTCTACAAGGAAGCTTGCCCCCTTGTGACACGATGTATATGCAAAGTTATTCATCGCAGCATTGTTCATCAGACAGTAGAAGGGGGGATAAACAAATGTCCGTCAATACTATTCAGCTTAGTAAAAAGGAAGGAGAACACAAAATAATAAGGAAAGATTTTTAATATATGTTATCAAGTGGAAAAAGCACAAAAACAATCAATGTGACATTCTTTCTATGAAAGGAGGGGAGAATAGGAAAATATATTTGAATTTGCTTACTTTAAAACTCTAGGAAATACATAAGGACCTAATTAAAAAGATAAAAGCTATTGTTTTGTGTGGTTAGAGGTGGAATTGAATCATTGAAGGACAGATGTCTGAGGAGAAACAACATAACTGGATTCATGTTTAAAGGAGACTTGAATAGCACTATTCATAAAATAATATATATGTGTGCAGCTAGAATTTATTCTCAAGTAATTTGATGGCCACCGCCAGCGTATCCTAAGCCACTCTTCGTTGGCTGTCCTAGGTTATTTTTATGAGTTCCAGGACTCATCCCTCTGCTGGATTGTTGAGACCTTCCTTACTAGGTGTCTACTGTATGTCCTGCACCTCTATTAGCACCGAATGTGAACCAGGCCATGACTGACATTCCCTTTCTGGCCCCAAAGTTCACTCAGACTCTAGAGCCCATTACCCAAGCGAACCTCACGTGCTGATCTCAACAGAGATGAACAGAACACATGGGGGGCCCAGACTTTCTCCTCCTCCATGAGGTCCAGGAGCACCTGGAGAAAAGAATCACCAAGAGTGGGGATTTCTGGATTTGGGAAGAGAACAGGAGGAAGCACTTCCAACACTCCCAAAGTTGGGCTACCAAGTAAGTCTGGGAATGCTTTAGAATCACTTACTGAAAAAGAGGATGCCACAGTCTTCCCACCCTCCATGGGCCAGGAGGCTGATGGGAGCAGGTGCACAGGCCACAGCAGCCGTGAGTCCCAGGCTTGTAGGCACCAGGTCAGCAGACATGGAGCTAACTCTTCCAGAGGTGTCCCCGTCTGCATGGAGGCTAGCATTGTCTGCATCTCTGGTGGCTCTTCCCCAGCAGAGTCTCCTCTGTCTTATTCATGGGCCATCTCGTGGTCCTCAGTCCTAACACAGATTAAGGGATCCCTACCCTCTTGCTGCCTGGAGCTTGCCCCAGCCCACAGCCACTCTGAAGGTTGGCTGACACCCACCTCCTGCCCAGGCATGACCAAGGCCCAGCATCAATCCTGTTCTTGCTTGTCCTACTTCTTCTGAATTGCAGATTATGGCCCATGAAGTAACTTTCTCTGGACCACTGACTGAGTTATGTCTATCGCTCCCGCTGAACGTGAGCATCTTAAGTAATTCTTGTTACAAAAGGTTTTACAGAGTTCATAGAATGTATTGCCTATTGTCGACAAATCTCAGGCATCCTTGGGTCTTCTCCCAGTACTGCCTTGCCTCCCAGATCTGTTTGCCCATTTCCATCTTCCTGGATGTTTTACAACCACTAAAACCCAGTAGGGTTGGCAAGCACCTAGAATACCACCCTTTAAAAATGGTGTGTCCAACGTCTGTAGGGCCTGACCATAGGGCTTGAGTGTCCCTGGCCCAGGTATGGCCCTGGGGTGAACTATCGGGAACATCTGATAATAACACATCTCAGCCAAAGGGCAGATGTGTGTACTTGTGGCCATCTGAGTTTAAAGGAAGGCCAGAGGAGCAAGGGGAGACTGAATTGTCACTCAGGAAATTTTTATGTGAGGGACCCTGAAGAGTTTCATTTGAAGACACATGGAAAGGTCTCAGGCATGGCCTAGAGAGGAATTGAACAAATTACATAACAAGGGGCTCTACATGCTACCTCATGATAGGACTGGGGCTGCCCCTGAGAAGGAGACAAGTGAATGGGTGAGTCACTCAAGGAAAGGCTGAGGGAGTAAGTTCTCAAGGGGCAAAGGGAGAAGCTCAGCCAGAAGCAACTGGATGAGGCCCAAGGGGTCCATGTGGAAAGAGGAAGAGCAGATCCCTCAGGGATGGGCCTCTGTGCTGAACTTTGTCACGGCCGGCTGCCCACTCTGTTGATGGCCTCCAGGGAGACCAGCCAGCAACCTCAGGACGCTATCTCCATCTTTGGGGATGTCTTCCATTGTCAACCAGAGAGCTCTCCTCCAACCCCACCTGAGAAGACAAGTTTTCTTCAGCTTTGAGAAGGAAAGTTCAGCTTCAGTTTTACCAGAATGTCTGCTCTGATTTCTAAGCATGGCCCAGTGCATGGAGGGAGGATGAGAAGGGTCTGGCATACCCATCACCACCCAGGACCTCTTCATTTCTACCTCTCCCATGAGCTTGGAGAACTTTCATCTAGAAATTCCATTGGCTCTGGGAGCCTGAGTCCAAATGAGCCTGTTATTTTCTTGCAGCCACACAGAGAGCTTTGGGTTTCTTTAGGGGTGCCAAGGGGCAGTTGGGGGACTTGGGACAGCAGCATCCCCACCTCTCCCCTGAGCATCAGGGTCTGATCCTTCCTTCTGTTGGAGAGGCTTGGGAGGGTGCAGACTACAGTGGAGCTTTGGGGGTCTGGCCATTGTCCAGTGTGGGATGGGGTTTAGGTTGACAGTGATGGGAGGTGGTTATTTCTCTCTACAGGTATTTCTCATCTACTTTAACCTGCCCCAGGTAATTTACATTTGTTACAGGTCAACTTCCCAAACTACAAATTTCTGTCCTGAGTCTCTGCAGAGGGGACTCCAAGAAGATGAAGAGTTCACTTTTTCCATTCAGTTGCTAGAAAGTTCTGGGCTTCTGGATTTCAGGCTTATTCAGGGTGTTTCTTTCTTCTGGTCCTAAACAAGGTGTTAGGCATGTGCTATCCATCTATCCCTATCCCAGGCTCTCTGGTAGCTGGGTGCTCCTTAGAGGAAGGTGATGGGATTGGGGTTGGGGGGCAGGGTGCTGGTTTGAAAGAAGGAATGGTACCCCCAGGAGTGGCGAGGGCTCTGGAGGCTTGAAGAAGCCTTTTGGAAAGCAGTTCCATAGGCAGAAGGGGCCTAAGGAGGCTGCAACAGTTCTGATAGGGTGAGTGGATGTTTTTGATGGATTAAGTGAGCTGTATAATATCCATTTTATCCCTGAATGAAAGGCACTGGAAAAGTAATGGTGTAAATGCATAGAAGCATCGGAAGGCCTCTGCGAGCTTCTCAGGGTACAGGCTGCTCTGCTTTTGAGGGGGCCTGAGACCAGTCTCCCCTTAACATCCCTCCCCAGGGGTGTTGTTGCACTGGGTCGCATTTCTAGAAATACAGAGACACGCCTACCAAAGGCTAGATGCCACCTCAGCATCAGCTCTGATGTTCCTGAGGGGTGGGTGTCTGGGGTGAAAATGCCTTTTGAGCACATTGGCGTTGGAAAGACCACACTCACTCAGCTCGTACTTGACGCTTGTGTTACTCCTCAGTTTTTAAAATAAACTCTCTGTGGAATCTCTGCGGCATGCCAGGCGCTGCCAGGTGCTGGGCCAAGGCCAGTTGCATGGATCACAGGGCCCTGTGCAAAACCAGAACGTGCAGACCCTCACTCAAACAGCAGGAAACAAAAGTGTGGCCGAAGGTACTAAAACAGAGACACGTTCCTTTCTTTGTGGTCTCTCAACTTCTTGGGGTATCTTGAACTTCACTATTTTATATCGTTCTAAGTAAGGAAATATTGAGAATGCTATTCTAGCATGAATTTTGCCATTTGTCTTTATATTTTGCAATTCCATCTTCAAGGCAGACCCAAGCATTGAGCTCACGTGCAGAGTCACAGAAATCCCACAGGTATTTAGTAGCTCGGCTAGACCTACGTATTTTTTTCTTAGCAGAGTAGTGGCAACACTTCCCAGATGTCCCTTGACTTTTTTTTATTTTGCTTTCTGATGTGCTCACGTTCAACCTCCACTGTATCAACAGCTTCTGTCAAGTAAGGAAGGACTGAACAGTCAAGGAGCTGGGGGCGTCTTGCCTTTCCCTTTCCTTCTACGCCATCATTTTCTGCACAGACTGCTAAGATGGGATGTGATAGGGTTTAGTTCATTTTCTATGGTTCCTGTAACAAACTACCACAAACTTAAGGACTTAAAACAACACCAATGTATTATCTTACAGTTCTGGAGGTTGGAAATCTGAAATGGGTCTCACTAGGCTAAAATCAAGGTGTCAGCAGGACTGTATTCCTTCCAGAAGCTCCAGGGAAGGATCTCTTCCTTTGCCTTTTCCAGGTTTTAAAGGTCACCCTCATTCCTTGGCCCGTGGCTCTTCTTTCCAGCTTCTAAGCCAGAAAGATTGGGCCAGGTCTTTCTCCTGTAACCACATACCAATTTTTTTCTCTTCTGCTGTTGCTCCTGAGAACTCTTGTGGTGACCCAGACAGTCAGATGGCCCAGGATGATGGCCCCATCTCAAGGTCAGCTGATTAGCAACCTTCATTCCCCGCTTTGCCAAGTAAACTAATATACTCTATTTTACAGATATTAGGATGTAGGCGTCTTTGTTTGGGGGGGGTATTGAGGGGACAGTTCTTGTTCCTAAGAATGCCATTGCCTCTGTGCTATATTCAAAGCAAGTTCTGGTTCCAGTGGGAAGTAAAAGAGTGGCCGCTCGAGGCTGCCAATGTTGCCCCTTGGCCATAGACCTAATACATTGACTTTGTACTCACTTTCGGTCTTGCTGGACTTCCAGGCATGATGGGTCCACTGAAGCTCCGCCCTCGTGGGCACTGCAGACCTACACATGCCCAGGGCAGCCAGGAGCTGCGGAGGATCTAGACCACCTGTATCTACACTGCAGTGCTCCGCGGTCCCATCACACTTCGCTCACGGAACACAAATTCCAAGGCGAAAGTGTCAAGAATTGGTGATAGCAAACTTTAAACCAGCTACAGGGCCTTCTGAGACTGCAAAGTTCACACACCCAGGCAGCTGGCCTTGACCTCTCGAATTCTGGCAGCATTACTGATGAACCGAAAGTAACTTTTTAAAAATTCACATTAAAAACAATAAGGTTTGGGGCGCCCGGCTCAGTTGTTAAGCATCTGCCTTTAGGTCATGATCCCAGGGTCCTGGGATCAAGCCCCGCATCGGGCTCCCTGCTCTGCAAGGAGCCTGCTTCTCCCTCTCCTATCCCCCCTGCTTTTGTTCCCTCTCTTGTGTCTCTCTGTCAAATACATACATAAAATCTAACACTTGAGTACGATAACAGAAACAAAATTACAATTTGCAGGAGATTTTTAATTACAAATTTTCCCTCCCAGATGCAAACACATATACCTCTCCCCTCTCAGTTGTTCATATGTGCAGTGATTCACTCAAATGTGCCACTTATGGATAAAGAGGAGAAATAAATGGTTTTCATGGTACCAGATGAGGTCTCTTTTCAAGTACTGTTGGGACTAGTTAGTTGGGTTGAAAAAAAAAAGTTTAAATTAGAAATTATGAAAAATACATAAATACCATAAACTTCTTACTTTGAACTTAAAGTACATAAATCTACATTCATTGGCAACCCTTTGATATAGGATCATGGTCTTTACTTTGAGTATGAAAACCCTGAGTTCCAAATCTTTCTCCTATAAATCACAGCCACAATTCATATTCTTTTTGCAATTTTGCAATCAACTACTTACTCTTTTGTATCAGTTCCTTTTTCTCTATGATTTTATTTATTTGAGAGAAAGAGAGAGACAGCATGAGCAAGGGGAGGAGGAGGGGCAGAAAGTAGCCTAATGTGTGGGGCTCTATCCCAGGGCCCCAAGATCATGACCTGAGCCAAAGTCAGATGCTTAACCGACTAAGCCACCCAGGTGCCCCTTTTTCAGTTTCTTTTAAGTGATACAAGACACTTTAACGGAAATATTTATAGACAGTTGAATATAATTTTGGCACAATCTGAGCTCAGAATCTTTGTAGTTTTATAATCCCTTTCCCGAATTGATATAACTGTTGTCCATACATAATTAATTCACCAGAATATTTTTATTTGGTGACAGGTCTTTATGGAGTCTCTTCAAAGCATTCAATTATGTTTTACAAGGAATAATGACTTTTCTTTTTTTACTTACATTTCATTGATTTATTTAATATTTAATTAAAGTTCTAATTACATAAGTACAACGGGCATAAATATTTAATCAAATTACATCATTTGCTAAGCATAACTCCCATATGAAGTTTAAGAACAAAGTGAACTGACTTCGATAAGCCGGCGACTTACCTGGTGGGAGTTTGGAAGCACTCAGGCTCTAAGAGATTAGCCGAAGAGACATGAATGCCATTCATCATGGCTTACAGCGGATAATGGAGAATGTCGTTTCATTTGGAAATGTGGTTCAGAGGAAAACGGTTTCGAAATATTTCCATTTCAAAGAAATGCCCCCAAAAGATCCCATTTCCTTAGTTTCTTTATCCAAAATTCAGGCTAACCAAGGCCCCTGTTTATTCGCTGTCTTCTTCGGGGCCATTTTCCTCCACTGGGCTCTCCCTCCTCCCCCTGTATGAAATTGCTCCCTGCTTTATCCTCTTATAGTCCGTCTCAGAGTTGGTCACATTGTATGGAATTATTTTTCTTTCTGTCTTACTCCCTACTTGAGAAGGTGCTCCGTAAATATTCCACGACGCGTCTGGGCCCCCTGCACTTGTGCTCTGAGATTTCTTTTCTCAGCTATGTAGCCTTACTTTATTGGAAAAAAAAAATGATTCTATCATCCAGCATTCTTTGAATTGATTCTTCTTCATTAAGTCACATTTTAATTTTTATTATTATTTTTAGAGAGTGAGCAAGCAAGCGTGAGGGAGGGGGTGGGGAGAGGGAGAGAGAGAATCTTAAGCAGGCTCCAGGCTCAGCGCAGAGCCGGTCATGGGGTTTGATCTCACGACCCTGAGGTCATGACCTGAGCTGAAACCAAGAGCCAGATGCTTAACCAACTGAGCCACCCAGGTGCCCCTCTCTAAGTGATACTTTGAAAACTTGCCAATGTATATCCAGTGTTTAGAAGAGTGTCTGGCACATGATAAGTTCCTTATGGGTTTGGTATTATTATCTTTTCACCTCTATATTAACTTTGTTCTTACATGTCTTTTTCCATATATTTTCACTTCTAATCAGCTCTTTTTTATCTTCAGGGATTGATCTGTAAGCATAAATGCCATTGCTAACTTGCTAGTATCCTAAGTACTTAGTTTCTATTGTAACCTATTGGTGTAGTAGCTAACCGTAAACCTTTTGATTATGACTTATCATCTTATTTTTTTTAGATTTTACTTATTTATTTGACAGAGAAAGAGAGATTACAAGTAGGCAGAGAGGCAGGCAGAGAGAGGAGGAAGCAGGCTCTCTGCTGAGCAGGGATCCTGATGCAGGACTCGATCCCAGGACCCTGAGATCATGACCTGAGCCGAAGGCAGAGGCTTTAACCCACTGAGCCACCCAGGTGCCCCGATTATGACTTATCATTTTAATGATCACTTTTATAAGGTGGTGAGAAAAATAGGAAAGGCAATATTACCAAATGAAAAAACTGAAAGAATGCAGCATATGCAGTTTACCCAAAGTACATAATGAATCAAAACAGGCAGCTGGAAAAAGAATTCCAAGTAATCTTTTTGTTACTAGACTCTGATTTCACAGGAACGAATATTTCCTTTATATTAAGTGGCACATGGAGAAGGGCATATAAACTCTTTAATTTCAATACCAATATTATGATAAGAGCTAACAAATTATAATATGAGCTATGATCTGGAAGATCTAGAAGTATATATCCAATTGATTGCATTTCTTAGCATTATAGCTCAGCAGGCTTCACCCTCAAGCACATCCTACTAATGCTAAACCCTGAACCACCCTCCAGTCTGTGTTTGCACCTTTCCCAGGCCAGTTCCTCACTCCCCTGGCATCATTCTCTGATTTAATATACTCTTTCATTTTGACCAAACTTCAGCTCCTTAGCCTGGAAATACTTCTCCAATGACCCCAAATTGATCCAGCTGATCAAAATGATTAAACTATTTATTACAAATCCTTTTGAGGACAAACCTCCTACCACAGTCTACAAGCTATACAACCATGTACGACAGCCCTGGGTGCAGTGTGCATAGTGCAATAGATAGACAATACTTGTCCTTTCTGATGGAACCCTAAAATCCTGATTTTTGTTTGTTCATTCTTTTTTTACTTCTCAGAGCAATCATTACCTGCAAGAACTGTTGGGTTGCTTTAAGTTTTATCATCTAACATTAATATTAGCTTGCATGTACAAGAAGTCACAGTAGAAGGGAGAAAAAGATGGATGACAGTGACACAGCCTAGGCAACTGGAAAGGAAGACATGGAGCCAAGAGGGAGAACATGGTCCAAGGAGGAGCCTGCCCTCAACACTCATTGTGTGGTTACCACCCATCAGTACTTCTTTGGCACTTCAATGAGTCACAGTATCCATATTTTCAAATCAAAAACATGCGGCAGAAAGCCATGTAGATAGTAGGACGGAATATTTCAGTCATGATTGGTCTAGAAAACATGGTGGCCATACATTTGGGCCATTTACTTCATTCTGTAGAGCAAAATGAATACTGGTTTGCATATCAGTGGCAACCCTGTCCTTGCTTTTGTTCATTTTGATCCACAGTTTTGTCAATTACTCTGAGTTGCCTAGTAAGTACAACTTTTCCATAGGTTTAGTGGGTTGAAGACACAAAAATGATTATCTGTATGAGATTCTTCTCTTGGTGCTGTAGGTTTCACCTAGACTCTTGATTTAACACTGGTAAAAGGAATGTTTGCCTTGATACATAATATGGCAACAATGCAGACCACAGACAACTAGCAAAATACTCAAATAGAGGGTATGATAGGTGTGGGGGTGGGGTGGGGGCACCAATGAACCTCTCTTGGAGTACTGGAGTACAAAGTACTGTCATACAGTACTTTCATGAGAATGAAAGCTGAAGTTGCCCTTTCTGAATTGCCCACTGGAAATAATTCTATCATAACTGCTTTGAACCTTATAATATATTATCCTCCTTGCAAATCTACATTTTTCTGAATTTTTCCATTCCTCCTCCCCCACCAAAACCTAAAAACTTTATACCATTCATCACATTAGTGATCTGAACTGTCCCTTCATGAATATATAGGAGAATATACTGTTGAAGCTCTTAATTAGATATAGAAAGTAAGTGAGAGTAATTTTCCCATGGTCTCATGGAAATCAGGTGATCAACTATTCTTATTTTCCAGGGACAGAGGGGTTTTCTGGAACACAGGACTTTCAGGGCTATACTCAGCAACGTGGGCAAACAAGAATGAATTAATCAGCCTACATCAGAAGTTTGAACGGGACACTAAATCAAGATGGCAAGTGGATCCTTCCTCTTCACCTAACTCCCACAAAATAACAGAAGAGTATTTTTAAGTGAGGGAATAAATCTATAACTCTCCAGAAAAAAAAAAGAAGGGGAAGGAACTACTGGAAGATAGCCAAGATCAGGTATAAAGATAAATAGAAATAGCTTCAAAAGAGAAAACATATGAGGATAAAAGAGGCTTGGGGGTAATCGAAATCCAGAATAAATGAAGACAAGAAATTAGAGAAAATTCTAAGATAACAAATAGGGTAAATAGGGACATACACTCAAAAAATCTGTCATTTTTCCCCCTCTGCACCTTTGCCAATTTATATTAAACATTGAACAGCAGTCCTATATCATGACAGAGTAAAGAAGAAAATACGGGCACTGAGACCAGAGGAAAAAGGCTGTGTTCCAAGAAACAATGGAAGAAACCCTCACATCATAAAGACAAATACAAACTTAATCTTAACATAATTATATATACATACACGAATACATGCATACATCTATCTATCTATCCACCTATATACATGCATATATATATATATATATATATATATATGTATGTATCAGAAATTAAGGATGCTACTTAAGGGGGAAAAATGGAAGCATTCCTATGAGGGTCAGGGACAAGGCAAGAATGCATGCTAACTCCATGACTATTTAACATGATATTAGTGTTATTAGTCAATGCAATCAGAAAAAAAAACAATTAGAGCTATGACAGAAAACAAATGATCTGTATTTGTAGATGGCAAGATAATACACCTGAGAAACCCCAGAGAATCAATGATAAAATGACTTCAAAAGATAGAAAATATAAAATGATATGTAAAAATAGCTTGCATATACACCAATAATATCTAAATAGAAGAAGCGATGGAAGAGAAACTCAATCTACATTAGCAAAAATAATGAGCTTAAAAATAAATAAAAAACTTAGAAGTAAGCTTGAATAATGTTCAAAGTCTATGTAAAGAAAATGATAGGGCGCCTGGTGTTTCAGTGGGTTAAGCCTCTGCCTTTGGCTCAGGTCATGATCGCAGGGTCCTGGGATCGAGTCCCACATCAGGCTCTCTGCCCAGAGGGGAGCCTGCTTCCTCCTCTTTCTCTGCTTACTTGTGATCTCTCTCTCTGTCAATTAAATAAATAAAATCTTTAAAAAAAGAAAAATAAAAAAAATAAAATGATAAAACATCCTTCCTCCCACCTTGTTCTCTTTTGCAGATCTCAACATCATCAAAATACCATCATCAAGATATTTTAACTTTGGAGTTAAAATACCCAGAAGTTGCTTTCTGGTGCTGAACACCTAAATTAAGTTTATATTGAATTATAAGCATGCAAGAATATAACTATGAAAATGCTAAAAAAGAAAAGCTATCAGAGGGGATTAGCCTAACCAGATACTAAAATGTGATAAAGTCACTATAACAAAAACAGTGGAATGGTACATGGAGAGATGACCAGACCAATAAACTAGAAAACAAGGTTGGAAGTTGACTTAACATTGTGCAGAAATCTAGTGTGTAATAAAGATGACAGCTCACGAGATAAAGGTAACCATTTGCTATGGGGCAAAAACGGGCTTTCAAAAAAATTATGTTGGGACAACAGGATAACCATTTGAAAAAGATAAAACGTTAAATAAGTCCTATTCGTCAAATCATATGCAAGGATAGAATCTAAATCAATTAAAGATCTAGATGAAAAATCCTCTATAAGTAATGGAAGAAAACAGAAGGGGAGTCTCTATAATTTTGGTGCAGGAAAAGGCTTTCTAAGCACGACTAAAAATGCAGATGGAGTGAAATACTGATGAATTTATCTACCTAATTTCTGAATGCACGGCAAACTAAACAAACAAGAACACTACAAGCAGAGTCAAAAGGAAAATGACAAATTTAAAGAAGATATTTAAAATATGTATCATAAAAAAGGTACCCCCAACATATCAAAATTAAGGGGGGAAAGACCAAAAATGATATAAATATGAGTAAAAGACATGTATAGACACTGAAACGGCTTTTAAATATATTAAAAGATATTCAATTCAAACTATACTTAGATGCCATTTCTCACCCACCAGATTGGCAAAAAATTAAGAATACTGACAATGTATTCTATTGGAGAGGCTGTGGATAATAAGCACTTCCATGCATTGTTGGTAAAAATGAAAAATGGCACAATTTCTACAGAGAGAGTTTGAAAATATCTACAAAATTACATATGTGTTTACCTTTTGAACCAGTTAATTCTACTTCTTGGAATTTACTCCGAAGATACACATCAAAAAGTATGAAAATACGTATCTACATAGATTATTCATTGTAACATTGTTTGTCATTGCAAAATATTGGAAAATACCGAAATGTCCCAACAGGAGATGAGTTAATACACACTGATATGTTATGCAGCTAAAGAAGAAAAAGGAATGAGGAAAATCTCCACAAGTTGTTATGGAGTGTTTTTAGGCTATATGAAGTGAAAAATAGAAAAGCAAGAAAAATTTGAAGGAGGAGAAATAGGAAGAATATAAATCTGTTCAGTTTTTTTTTCTTTTTTCAGAAGGCAACACAGGAAGATTAAACAGAAGTAAATGAACTTGGTTACCTACAGAGGTAGTTGTTTTGAGTTCAGCTGTGTTCCCCCCAAACTCATATGTTGATGTTCTAAGCCCCAGGACCTCAGAACGTGAACTTATTTGGAGCTAGGGTCTTTATAGAGATAATCATGTTAAAATAAGATTGTTAGTATACATCTGAATCCAATATGACCGGTATCTTTGTAAGGAGGAAAAAGTTGGACATAGAGACATGCACAGAGGGGAGACAATGTAAAGAGACATGGAGAAGGTGGCCATCTCTAAGCCAAGGAGAGAGGCCTGGATCAGATCCTTCCTCACAGTCCTCAGAAGGAACTGACACTGTTAACACCTTGATTTCGGATTTCTAGCCTCCAGAACTATAAAACAATAATTTTTTGTTTAAGCCACCCAGTCTGTGGTAGTTTATAATGCCAGCCCTAGGAAACTGGTATAGTGATGGCGGCGGTAGTAGTAAGAAGGACGGGGTGTGTTATCAATTATCCCTTAACAAACCACCTTTCGTGGAGTAAAGCAACGGCTATTTGATGTGAAGAGTCAAGAAGTCCTGCAGGGAATCGTGGGCAACAGCTCATCTCTGTTCCACAATCTCTGTGGCCTCACCTGGGGTGGCTTGAATGATTGGAGGGCTGGGACAACTTCACTGAGGCACTATGTCTGGCTTGTTCTTCCAGTGACCCCTGCTGGTTCTGGAGTATCCAAGATAGCTTCTTCATTCCCGTATCCGGCACCTAGAGGCGGATGGCTGAATAAGGGCACTAACAGCATTGTTTTCTCTTCATTCACCAGCTTGAGCTTCCTTACAGTGTGGCGGCCTCAAGGTATTTGAACTTATTACATGTGACTGGCTTCCCTCAGAACGAGCATTCCAAGGGGCAGGAAATGAAAGCATTACTTCCACTATATTATATTGGTCAAAGCAGTCACAAGCTAGTCACAACCTAGATTCAGGGGAGTTAGAGAAGTATATTCCATCTTAAGATGAGGGAGTAGCAAAGTGTCCTTGCAGAAGAGCATACAGGATGGAAGATATCGTTAGGACCGTTTTTGGAAAATATGAGAAGTCAGGGAGTGGAAGAGATATGACAGTAAGTCTCACTTCTCTGTGTATGTGTGTATACATATAAATATATAGTTTTAACTTTGGAAAGAATTTTAGTCTTCCAGAATGGGGGTTGGCAAACAACAGCCCATAGGGAAAATATAGCCTGCTGTCTCTTTTTGTAAATAAAGTTTTATTGACATTTAGCCATGTCCATTTGGTTGGGTATGGCCTATAGGTGCTTTCATGATAAACCAGCAGATCTGAGTAGTTGCAATAGAGACTCGATGATCCATGAAGCCTAAAATGTTTACTATCTAGCCTTTAATAGAAAAGTTTTTCTTACCCCACTATACAAGGTAAAAATAATTAAATAAAATCCACAGAGATGGGGAAAAAAAATAAAATGTAATTGAATGCAAACAGCAACAACACATGAACCCAGCTGTATTCCAAATGAATAACATAACCACACTGCAAAGGAGGGGAAAAAAATACTACTTAAAGTGCCAACTTAATAGTTGGACTTATACCCTTGGCCTACAGAAAAAAGGACATTGCAAACTGATCTCAAACACCTTTTACAGGTTTGTGTTTCATGAGGATATTGGTGCAGAAATTCTGAAAGTAATGTATGTGCGTTGTGGAGTTGAGGAAATGATGGAGAAAGTGTCTCTGATGTTAGAAGTGCCAGGTTATCTCTACAGAAGGAAGCTACAGAATGGAATGGAAGAAGGCCAGGGAGGGCCCTGCACGGTTGGCCCAAGGCTGTACATACCCAGAGGAGTCTCTATCCATATCTGATCTATATTTCCTAACTGCAGAAAGGGCTTAGGATCAATGACATCGTAGTTTCAACAAGTGGATTCAGTGCTCACATACTAGCTTCTTAACACCACTTCTCGCCAAGGGAACAGGTGCTTTTAGGAGAAAAGGCAAATTGCAGGACTGGGGTAGGAGAGTAATGGAATGAACCTGAAACACTCGTGCCAGAAAGTGGGGAAGTACCCCCCAAAATAAATAACTGGGCATGTCAGAAGGACACAGGATAGTACTCTTTAAAACTACCGAGTTTATCAAAACAAGGAAGGTCTGAGAAACTGTCACAGAGCAAAAGAGGCTAAGGCGGCACGACAACTCAGTGTAATGTGGTATACTGGGTGGGATTTCGGAATACAAAAAGGACACTGGGAAAAAGTAGGGCAACTTGAATACACTGTGGAATTTATTTCATATTAATGTGTCAATGTTGGTCCCTTAGTTAAAGGAATCATAGTGATACAAGATGGTAACAACAGGGGGAAATGAGTGCAGGTCGGCAGGAAATCTGTGTTATCTCTGTAACATTTCTGTACAATTATTTTAAAACTAAAAGTTTAAAAAATTTTTATTAAAAAACAAAAACAAAAACAAAGCCACACCGCCAACAATACCCCTCCCCACCTCTCCTAGACACACACACACACACACACACACACACACAGGAACTTGCTTCAGGAGGCTCCCACAGGCCAAGTCTAGAAAAATTTCAGCATAAAAATTAAGGATAGTGATGGATTTGAACGCACTGAATAAAACAGGAATTCATGAGTCTAACTGATGATAAATGAATATTCTTAGGGGAAAAGATAGGGCTCTTCCTTGCAGTAGAATGTCAATGGACAAAGTGTGAAAGGAGTGCCCAAACTGGAAAGTCACCTCCCTGCAAACCATAAGCATCAAGACTGCATCAAAAAAGAATCATTAATGGATGGTAAATCTATTGATAGGGCAGAGGGGTGGGTAGTTTGATGAAGATCATTATATTTACATGGACTCAAGTGTCTCCCCAGAGATTGCAGATGATGTTCAAGGTGGAAAAATAGTAACTTCAGAGTGGAAAGAAAAAGCAATATCTTAGCTGGGGTGATCAATATAAGTACTTCACACGATTGACAGATGGACATACCACACATTCAGATGTGATAGCCTAATAAGGACATGTGTACTTTTGCAGAATTCTGACCAGGAATATAGACTTAAATCTCATCAGGAGGAAGTATTAAAACACACACACACACACACACAAAACAAAACTCAAATTGAGAAACATTTTATAAAATAACTGGTTTATATTCTTAAAATATGTCAACTATGAAAGACAAAAAAACAACGAAAACAGACAAACAACAAAAATAAGCCTTAAGAAGATGGAAGAGACTCGGTCATCAAAATCAATACTAGATCCTGACCTGTAGAAACCAAGTTGCTACAGAAATTATTGGTACAGCTGGTAAGACAGGAATATGAACAGCAGATTAAAATTTATCAATGTCAAATTTCTTAGATATGATAACTATAGTATGAATATATAAGCAAATATCCTTGTTTTGGGGAAAGACACACTGAAAGCTATTCGAAGTTAAACTAGTTGAAGGCTAAAGGAATATTAGGCATGCAACCCACTTCCAATTGGTTCAAAAAAGTAATATGAGAATGAAAGAGAGAAAACAATTATATTAAGATTGTATGAAAAGTTGTATGAAAGAGAATAAAAAATATTATGAGAATGGTAGAAAAAGAAAATTATAAAGTCTATTTGGTCAATTAGAATCTAGATGATAGGTATTTGGGAGCCTTCTGTACTATTCTTGCAACTTTTCTTTAGACTTCAAACTATTTTAATTTTTTTAAAGATTTTATTTATTGACAGAGAGAGAGAGAGATTACAAGTTGGCAGAGAGGCAGGCAGAGAGAGAGGAGGAAGCAGGTTCCCTGCTCAGCAGGGAGCCTGATGCGGGGCTCGATCCTAGGACCCTTGAGATCATGACCTGAGCCGAAGGCAGAGGCTTTAACCCACTGAGCCACCCAGGCACCCCTAGACTTCAAACTATTTTAAAATGGCAAGTAAAAAAATACTTTCAAAAAGATACATATGAGATGGGAGGAATAGGGTGGCTGGGTTATGGACATTGGGGAGGGTATGTGCTATGGTGAGTGCTGTGAAATGTGTAAGACTGATGATTCAGGGGTACAGAATCTAGGTTACAGAACAGCATCTCTGAAACAAATCATACATTATATGTTAATTGAAAAAAAGATATATATGAACATGCCTAGCACAAGAAGGAATCCAACAAATGTTAGTGGGGTTTTTTTTTTTCTGTCCTATTAATTTGATCAATTGAAATTTGTTGTAGAATGTGTGCTGGAGAGAACATGACTGTCAAAATTTTCCACATTTAGAAGGTAAGGAAAACAAACATTTGATATCCCAGTTTCTCCCCAAAGAAAGGAATATAAATATTTGAGGATTTGGAACATAAACCATGCCTATATTGGCTTCTTTTCCTTGGTAGCTACCAGCTTAAAAATCTTTGGAAGGAAATATAATAAGGAAGCTTGTGGTTTCTTAAATAAACGGACAGAATAAATGGATTACTGAGAAAATATAAAGATTGATGAATTGATAGGTCAATAGAACTAAATGCTGTTTTAGAACAATCTATGACTTTGATGCAAAAGAATATTTAACCTTTATTTCTTTTTTAAAAAGATTTTATTTATTTATTTGAGAGAGAGAGAGTGAGAGAGAAAGAGAGAATGTGTGCACGTCCAGGGAGGGGGGGTGGCACTGTACACAGAGGGAGAACTAGACTCCCAGCTGAGCAGGGAGCCTGATGCAGGATGCCTGGACTTGATCCCAGGACCAGGGGATCATGACCTAAGCAGAAGCAGACGCTTAACTCACGGAGTCACCCGGGCACCCTAACCTCATTTCTAATACACATTCTGCATTAGAACTCAGCTTCCCCTTGTCCTGAGAAATACCAAGAAGAGACTGCTGGTAATTGAGGTAGGCAACTTTCCTCTCCCTACAGATATCTAGGGGGAGTTCACAATGTTACTCCCTTAAAATACACCAGTTTATTTGAACTCAGATTAAAAGATGCAGCAGAAGTTCACTTTTGTTTGAAGGTGGAAAACCATCTGTGGGATAAAATCAGCCAGAAAAGAAAAATCTCAGCTGAGATAAAAGTTTATAACTAGGTTGACATGGATCATATGTTCTGAATGTATGAGTCTTTAAGTAATCCTTCCACACCACATAAACTATTCCAGAACATTCACAGATGAAAATCAGCTTAATTATTTGCTCTTTTTCTTTTTTGGTCCCATGCAAATTCACAGGAAACTTTCTTAGCTCTAAGCAAGGCGTTATGACTATTAAATCCACGAT
Organism: Ailurus styani; assembly: GCA_002007465.1. Taxonomy (NCBI): domain Eukaryota; kingdom Metazoa; phylum Chordata; class Mammalia; order Carnivora; family Ailuridae; genus Ailurus; species Ailurus styani. The sequence continues at coordinate 2,578,727 of LNAC01000136.1, forward strand.
TGAGAGGAAAAAAAAACACAAAAACTTGGGTTTTTCTTTCCCATAAACATTAACTGGGTAACAGAATGCCAGGCTCTCAGTCTTCATTGCCACCTTCACGTCACTATTCCTAGGTCTGATGCCTCTTTGATAGCATATAGCTCTGAAGTTCTTTTAATATCTTTATATTTTGCATACATTGTGTCAATAGTGAACACCACCTAAGACCCACACTTAGCATGGTTAAATGTCGTTTTTGTACAGCTTTATTTTACTCACACCAAGCATGTTCAAGTAGGATCTGCATTTCCACTGACACTACACGACTCCACCATTTTCTCTCACTTGGGCTAAAAGAACCACCTTCAAACTGATCTCCTGCTTCCATACTTCCAATCACCCATGCCTCTCATGGCAGCCAGGGTGATCATTTTGAAGTATAAATCACTTTCCTGCAACACACCCTCTAGGGGCTCCTATTCCAATAAAACTCAAACTTGTTTTCAATAGCCAAACTATGGAAAGAACCTAGATGTCCATCAACAGATGAATGGATAAAGAAGATGTGGTATATATACACAATGGAATAATATGCAGCCATCAAAAGAAATGAAATCTTGCCATTTGCAACGACGTGGATGGAACTAGAGGGTGTTATGCTGAGCGAATTAAGTCAATTAGAGAAAGACAATTATCATATGATCTCTCTGATATGAGGAACTTGAGGGGCAGGGTGGGGGGTCGTGGCGGGGAGGGAGGGAAAAATAATGAAACAAGATGGGATCAGGAAGGAGACAAACCATTAGAGACTCTTAATCTCACAAAACAAACTGAGGGTTGCTGGGTGGTGGGAGGGTAGGGATAGGGTGGATGGGTTATGGACATTGGGGAGGGTTTGTGCTATGGTGAATGCTGTGAAAGGTGTAACCCTGATGATTCACAGACCGGTACCCCTGGGGCAAATAATAATAAAAAAATTTTTAATTTAATTTAAAAAAAACCCCTCAAACTTGTGACCTCTCTACAAAGACCTGGAAACTCAGGCCCCTGCCTGCCTCTCCGATTTCTTCTAAAACTCCCTCCCTTTTCATGACAATCTAGTTATACTGTCCTTCTCACTCTCAAACATATCAAGCCTATTCTGACACAAGCCCTCTGCACTAGCTTCTCCCCCTACCAGGAATGCTACTCGGCTCAAGCTCTGATTGGCAGCCTCCTACTCACCATTTAGGTCTTGAATATCACGGAAACCTCAGGGAGGTTTTCCCTGAATGTGCCATATAAAGTATTCTTCATATGGATTCCATCCAAGCGCATTCTCCTTCATTCAAGCTCTATTCAAGCTCAGGCTCCTAGTTTTATAGAATTCCAAACTTATCCAATCTAAAATTATTTTTACATGTTTATTTTCTTTCCTGCATTTACTAGAATATTAGCTCCACGAGAGCAAGAATTTCACATGAATGATTATCATTGTATTTCTAGTCTCTAGAATTATAAGCAGTTGTTAAATACTTGCAAAAGAAAACCCATACAATCCAATGTGCAATCACAAATAAAACAGTCATCTGCTAATATCCCTCAGAGAAATAAGATTTGCTCAAAATTATCTGATTTCTAAAAACTATTGCTCAGTGACTTAAGTTAGCTAAGCTGGGTCCATTCTTGCCCACACACTTCTCTACCTGTTTGTCCAAACTTTGTATTCATATAAGGTTCTGCTCTATTTCTTCCCCTCAATTTAATAAAGCATTTTTCAACTTCCTGGAAGTCACTAGAAGGCAGGTATATAGGTTGAGTTCCTAGGATCTGTATTGCTTCATGCAGCCCCAAGTGGTCAAGTTTTACATCTACCCTCTTGTTTCTATAGTCTTTTGAACTCTGAGTTCTGCCTTGAATTTTTTGCTTACTGGGTCTTCATGTAAGGACTTGTTTCTTGGGCACCTGGGTGGCACAGTGGGTTAAAGCCTCTGCCTTCGGCTCAGGTCATGGTCTCAGGGTCCTGGGATCAAGGCTCACATCGGGCTCCCTGCTCAGCGGGGGGCCTGCTTCCTCCTCTCGATCTGCCTGCCTCTCTGCCTACTTGTGATCTCTCTCCCTGTGTCAAATAAATAAAATCTTAAAAAAAAAGGACTTGTTTCTTCCTTTTCTTTCACCTGTTTTTCAAAGTACATCTTAATTTCCATGTAATTACACAATCACTATTTTTATATTTAATTTTAACATCCAGAAAATAATGTTATACCACTATGGGAGTGCCCATTGTGTGAATTAAATATCAACATGACATTGATGTTTCAGGGGCCTGCCAGACTCCAGAATGGCTGTCAACAACACTAGCCTCTGCTATGAGGACTAAAGCAGCAGCTCTAGAAGAAATGGAAATCACCAAAGATGGGGGTTGTCCAGCCCCTTGTCCTTTGTCCACAGCTGCAAGGGACAAGGGGGTGGACAAGGGTTTCAGAGTTTGACCTCAAATCCTGATCTGAGTTCTCCCACCTGAAAGAGGCATTAGGCATTTGTGATACTGTGATTTATAATAAGAAACATATATGTTTATATTTGGACTTCTTCCATTGTTCCTGGCACATACCTCCTAAAACCATTCCCTGGAATTTCCTAAGTGATGAGAGCAGTTAAAGTGTCTCTTGTTATGCTAATGAGGTGTGTTCTAGGTCCCAAATAAAGCTCAGGGTTGGTTGCCACAAGAAACAAACATGTGCTTAGAGGGTTGGAGCTTTCAGTCCCACACCCTTGACCTTCAGGCAGGGGAGTGGGGCTACTGGCTGAGTCAATCTCAATCGTCAATGGCTTACAATTGAATCAACTATGCCTAAGTAATGAAACCTCCATTGAAAACCAAAAGGAGGGGGTTTTGGAGAGCTTCCAGGTTGGTGAACTTGGGGAGCGTGGTGTTCCCATCTACCTGTTCCTGAGTTATATCCTTTTACAATAAATCAGTAATCTAGTAAATAAAATGTTTCTCTGAGTTGTGTAAGCCACTCTAGTAAATTAATCAAACCGAGGGAAAACTGTTTCCAGCTGTTAGAACCTCTGATCTATAGCCCATCGGTCAGAAGCACAGGTGATGGCTGATTTGTGATTGGCATCTTAACCAGGGGTGGGGAGGCATTCTTGTAGGACACTATTTCTGGAAGGTAGTGTCAAAATTGTGTTAAATTTGTTAAGACGAAAACATAGACCCAACTTGAAAATACCCTGAGCAGACAAAGACAGTTTAGTCATACCAGCAAAGTTTATTTAGCTTATCTTGCAAGGCTAACTGGACCTGAGTCATTTCTTGCTTAGGACTCTGGAAATCATAAGCAAACTTGAACTGTTTCCCAAGGTTAATATGGAGTAACCACTGACCAATTTCCTACCATCTGTTTTTTTTTTTTAAGAGTTATTTATTTTTAGAGCGAGAGCATGGGGGGAGGGGGAGAGGGAAAAGGAGAGGGAGAGATAGAGTCTCAAGTAGACCCTGTGCTGAAGGGGAACCCAATGTGGGGCTTAATCCCAGGAGCCTGAGATCACAACCTAAGCCAAAACCAAGAGTCAGATGCTTAACCAACTGCACCATCCAAGTGCCCCTAATTTCATATCATTTAAGAAAATTCTAACATTATAACCAATCACTGTGATGAATAAACAGTCACTGCCTTCTCACTTTATAAGCTGCTTTGTAGCAATATACCTCTGAGCCTCATCATGTTTTGGTTTGAGTTCTCCATATTCATCAACTGCTTTGTTGTCATTATTGTTGTTGTTTTGGTGTGGACACAATAAGCTTTTAGTCATTTCTACTTTGGTGACTCATTGGTTTTACCTCTGCTGTTTCTGAACACTTGACATTTCATGGTGTCAGAAGCGGAATGCAAAGACGATGGACCACAGACTCTCAGGGCAGTGGGCAATCAGCTGCTGGTACCCACAGAGCCCACGGAGCTCATTGCTTTCTTGCTAACCCTGGAGTTTGAGAGTAAGTCTCTTAGAGCTGAGCTCTGCTGCCTTTGTATCCTGGGCTCACTAATTTTATTGTGCACATTTGCTTTCTCTTTGTCAAACCTATTTGTTGAAGCTTCTTTGTAAACCAACATTTTCTGTTCAAAGGAGGGGGAAACACGATTCCCTGTTTTGAAACAGCTGTTGAAAAACAAGGCCCCTCATATTTAAGATGTCTTAGGGAATCTAAAGGCAAAGATGGGTCCCACCTGCTCTTGAGACCAGGATCTTGTGCCTTTTTGGAAAACATGCCAACTTTTGGAATTGTAGTGACCACTCTGGGGAACTCTTGAAAAATACACCTTAAGGGGCACCCTTAAAATAGAGAATACCACATCTCTGGAGACACTGGGATACATTCTTTGTGATATGCAGAAGCTTCTAAAAGATACAGTGATGTCAAATACAGCTCTAAAAGGATCCTTAGAGCACTCAAGTAAAAAGTCTTTAGTAAAAAATTCTAGCCATCTGAGCAGGTAACCTTAGTCTATCTGCCAGAAACATAATTTAGATCCAACTATTCTTTTGAGCTTTGCATTACTATACATGAGACATGGCTAAAATTTTTAAAACAAAAGGTATAAGATCTCTATTTGTGTCTGTATGTTTATGTATGTGTGCATGTGTATGTTATAGATATGTAATATTTTTCTACCTTCAGATGGTATTGCCAAAATTAATTGGTAAAGAGCTCCATTTAATTGGCTTAAAGAACTTATGTAAATCAAGTATAATCTTAGAAATACAGAAACTAATTTATTTATTTTTTATTTTTATTTTTTTTTTTAAAGATTTTATTTATTTATTTGACACAGAGAGAGAGATTACAAGTAGGCAGAGAGGCAGAGAGGCAGGCAGAGAGAGAGGAGGAAGCAGGCTCCCTGCCGAGCAGAGAGCCCAATGCGGGCCTCGATCCCAGGACCCTGAGATCATGACCTGAGCCAAAAGCAGAGGCTCCAACCCACTGAGCCACCCAGGCGCCCCAGAAACTAATTTAAATGTTTTTCAAGTTCACATAATCTGGGATAATCTTTGATAAATAAAAGTTAGTTTAAGTTAGTTGATTCAATAAAAGCAGATGTAGCCTTAAAATTTGTCAAGAAAAGATGATGATCATCTCTTTGATGTCTAATCAAGCATAATTGTTAAAAGCAAGTAATTAAATAAATGTAAATAAGGTAAAAGTTTATACTAAGCTAAACTAAATAACAGATACTCAGTGAATATCCAAATCATTTCCAAATAAGATAAGCATTAAATGTTGGGCATCATCTTCTCATCTTCTTTTTTAGCTCTTTATACAGAGACAAAAGATATGTGGGCCTATGAATAAGCATGTTTTATGCCACATTAAAAAATGTACTGTGAGGAAGAAGAGCAGAGATTAGAGAAGGTTATGCAGGTGTTCACTACTCTGCTAGCCTAGGGGCTGGCCAACAGGTGGGAGAACAGAATAAGACGTTAGAGACCTCACTGTGCCATTCTGCAAAGCTAGGAAAGCCCAAGATGCTATAAATTAAGATCCAGGTGCTTAAGACAAAGCCTGATTAGGATGCTAGGAGTTGAAATCTCTAAGAAAGTAATGAAAATAAGATGAGGATATTATGGTGATTGATGAAACATCCCATGCCATTCAACCCCCAATGCAAAGGAAAATTTTAAATAGCAAACACCGCAAAATGCCCAGGAGAAAACTCACATTTTTTCCCTCTGTCCCTTGAAGTTGTAAATCTTATCATGTCTTTGAAATGTAAACACCCCAGGAAATAACCAAAACTTTGCTCACAAAGCCTGAAGAAAAAACATACCTCTGTGAACAAAGATAAAACAATTACTGTTTCTCTCTACCTGAGCCTGTCAGAATTCAGAAACTCTTATTAAATATTCTTATTTTTCATGACAATATATGTGTTTGCATAAATTCAGTAAGAATCTGTTCTGCTTGCAACAGGACACAATTGGACAAGTCCTTGGCTTGGCTTCATAGCCAAGAGGCTTCTGAAATTCCAATCTGAGACACCTTATGAAAATTTCCAGCAAAGCAGATTTAAGAGACCTAAATAACCAATGGCTGTTCTGGCTGCATTTACATAAATAATCAGGCCAAATTTATTAAAACTAGACTTAATTAGCAAGCAAGCCAGTCTTAACTGTGGTTACCTTTGATGGAATTGGAAATGCTTATAGAGAGAAAAATTAAATTTTAGTAATACAACTTTGTACACATCAGATTCTAGTGCTGTTCACGATCTTTGAGGCTTGGTTTTTCTACCTGTAAACTGGGCTGCATCCTGAATTCTTCTAGGTTCCCCCAGTATGTGGGTAGACCTCTGCAAACTAACATTTGTAATTTTCTCCCACTCTTTTGACTTGGAATCAGTAGGAAGGAAACCAACACTGCCCTTTCCCCAAAACCACACCAGCTAAAGCAGGACAGCTTAGCATAAACTTCAGAGACATCACCACAACAGCTCATGCGTAGACCATCTTCATGCCTGTTGCTATGCAGCCGCTCGGAAAGATCACCAGAGACATTCACTCCACACCAGGACACTCTGTCCGATTGTCACCGCCTGCCCTCTCTCCATCTGAAGATGCTTAGAACCTGACATCCACAAATCTTCTCAGCTGGCTGCGCTCCAAACTCAGACACTAAATTTATAATTTGCTCCAACTATTAACTTCTGTTTTTCTTTCATTTCCATAGAAATGCCTCTCATTAAATTATCAGACTGCTCACATCGTATGGAGATATCTATAGTAAAAACACACCTGCAACATCACCTCTTGAAGGAAAACATCCCCGTATTCATCCTGTCTGAAGTAATCCTGAGGCTGTGAGATTGCTAGTGCATCATGTTGTGCCTATGTAAATAACTTTTTAAGAAAGTAGACCCCGGTTGATTTATTTAATTGGTTGAATCTTGGCTCCAGCGAATCTCTGCTCTGGAGAATTTTTCAGTCCTTGCCTATTGTTCTCCTTCTAGTCAGCATGTGAATCTCTGTGGTGTGTTGGATACTCCCAAAGGGCTTTCAATGCCTGCTGGCAGCCACGCACATGCCAAATGGTATCCATCAGGATCAGACAACTGGATGAAATCAACGAAATCAGCAAGAACCACATCAATAATGACGAGGACTACAGAGCCCTCCGGCCTGATGACTCAACAGGAGAAACAGCAAATACGTGATTCTTCAGCCTGCCTGCATCAATGGTGGTGACCAAGAATAATGGTTGGTCTAGCCTGCTGAGGACATGACCAGAAAGGGGGAATTGTGAAAATCAAAAGCAAATGGAAACCAACCTTGAAAATCCCCTGAGCAGACAAAACCAGTTTAGTCATACATTCAAAGTTGAACTTCGCTCATTTTGCAAGGTAACTTGACGTGGGTCGTGTCTTGCTTATATCTTGAAATTGTAAGCAAAACTCAAACTGTTTCCCAAAGTTGATAGTGGGTAACCACTGTTCATTTCCATATCATTTAAGAAAATTCTAGGAGCTCCTGGCTGAGCTCAGTCAGTGGATAATGCAACTCTTGATCTTGGGGTTGTGAGTTCGAGCCCCAAGTAGGGTACAGAGATTACTTAATAAAAATTTTTTTTAAAGAAAATTCTAATATTATAACCAATCACTGTGAAGAATAAACAGTCACTGTCTTTTCAACAGATAAGCTGCTTTATAGCAATATACCCCTGAGCTTCATTCTATGTTTTGGTTTGAGTGCACTCAGTTGCAAATTGTCTTGGTGTGTACACAATAAAACATCCCTAATTACAACTTTGGTGATTTATTGATTTTACCTTGACAAATTTTAGAACACCCAGCTCATGCTGGAGAATTATTTAGTGTGAGAACTCCTCGACACCCCCACACATTGAAATTGGTGACCAAAATCCTTAGTACGCAGCAATGATTGACTAAGCAACAACACTCCAAGAGTCCTCAGAACATGGGAAGGAAACCGGGGGATAAGATAGAGGACACCCAGCTAAACTGGTGGGTTAAGTTCTCTGTGTCATTGTAATGCAAGTATTAAATAAAATATTGCCTTCCTTGTGGTCATAGGCAGGTAAGATAAAGAATCGAAGACTTCCTTTACATGTAGCAACAAAATATATTTCTGATCAAAAATGAGGACATGGGAGAGATGACTCTTAGTGAATGAATTACTTCCTGAAAATTATTGTATATACTGAAAATACATAAAATGAGAATAATGAAAACATCTTTAAGTCGTAGAAACATCTCTTGGTGAGAAGCCCATGCTCCTCCCTGTCCTCTCACCCCATTGATCTTTAATTAAGTCCAAGTTCTCTGTAGGCTTACAGTGAGATTTCATAAGTCTGGTAAATCCAGGATCTGTGGTATACTAAGCACTCCTGAACACTGACTTGCCACTGTTAGGCGTTAATTCTCTCAGACATTAATTCACTCCCATTGTTTTTGAAATGCTCATTATATCATCCTCTGTTGAAACAATTTCACCCTTCTAAAGTGTGGGGTTTCCAAGCTCTTTCTAAATGTTATCTTTCCCATTCCTATTTCCATATTGTTTCACTTATTTTTAAATTTTTAACTATATTTCTCCATGTGGAAATAACAAACTACAAACACGCAAAAACACAGGCCCAGCTGCACTGGCTGTAACATACTCCATCATGAGCAAAATTTGGAAAAAGAAACTTCTATATTTGTGAGCCATAAGCTGGCACTGTATTTCCTCTTTTCTGAGGTCAATTTTTTGCAACACACCTACATTTGAAGATGTCTAATATAGAGAATTAGAACATCGTTAGTATGAGTAAATTGCAAATAGACTGAAAACAAGTCATGGGGGAGGCAGGATTGGGAAGATGTGGAGGGTTGCAACAATGCGCCAAAAGCATAGTAGAAGAGATCAGTTTAGATAGTTGGTTAAAAGATCATATTTTTATGACAAGCAACAGATACCCATAAGATTTTCTTGAGCTGGCAAAAAGCTTGCAAGATAGAGCTTAGTGTATAAGAAAAGAGATTATATTCCATTCCATAGAACAGAAAGTTGAAGGTGATGGTGATGTAGAAACACATGGGTTTATTTTTCTTTTATACAAAAGGAACCTAAAAGTAGGCTCTCCAGGGCTCTCCAAAGGACCCATCAGAGACCCAAGTTCCACCTCTCTTTCTAATCTACTATACTTGGCACTGGCACCTACCCTCAATGTTACCTCAAGTTCCAAGATAACTGCCAGAACTCCAGTTATCACAACTACATTCCAGGCAGCTGACAGAAAGAAGAGGGTAAGAGCAAAAGGACACGAGTCTTTGAAGACATTTCCCAGAAGTCTTCAGCTTATGTCTCATTGGCCCAGGTAAAGAAATACTGTGGTTGTTCTTCTTGTTTTCCCCAGCTGGGCACGCTGCCCAGGAAGAAGGGGAAAAGTGAAGCCTAGGTACACAGTTAGCTATCTCTGCTCAGTTAGAAATGGTAAATGACAAAGTACACTTACTATGATAGACTCATGGAATTGATTTTTATAGGTAGAAATGCAAGTGTTACTGACTCACCAGATAAAATTGCAGTAATGTATTATCCATTCTCTGAATCACCTATAAATATGTTTTGATTGCAGGCAATTGGAAAATTACATTCCAAGAAGACTTTTAAAGCTAATATTGTCAATAAGCCAAGAAAATTGTTTGAACATGTTTTTAGATCTTTAACTCAGAGTTGCTCACTAAGAATATTATTAAAATAGTTAAAAAATAATCAGAGAAGAACGTTTTGTTTCTTTATTGCTTTAGAGAAGAAGAAAATAGTTTTAAAAGCAGAATCAAAGCTATAAATACAGAGAACTGATGGTCGCCAGAAGGGGATGGGCAAAATGGGCGAAGGGGAGAGAAACATACAAGCTTCCAGTCATGGAATGAATAAGTCATGGGAACAAAGGCACAGCATAGGGAATAGAGTCATTGATCTTGTCGCAGCATTGTATGGCGGCAGATGGGATCTACACTGCGGTGAGCACAGCATAAAAGAGAGAGAAGTTGAATCACTACGTTGTACACCTGAAAATAATGTAACATTTTGTCTCAACTATACTCAAATTTAAAAAGAAGAGCTTTGTTTGTTTGTTTTTAATCTATGAGTTCTTGGCTGCACGACTTTCGGGTGACAAAAATCAATGTTGATGGGGTATTTGCCCAAGGTCCGAGGCCATCCTCCTACATGAGACGAAATTCAAATAATGTCCCTAATTAAAGCAGGACGAAAAATAAACACACATACACACTGGACCTTATACATTCAAATGAGAGTCATCATTCAAAATAAAGGTTTTTGGCCCTCTTTTCTTCCAGGGTGGTTGAGGCAAAGAGAGGAGGCAAGGCAGGCCATGGTCTCAGTGGTGGCTATGAGCTTCATGGGGATTTTTGCTCCAAGACTGTTATCTAACATGATCAATGCTATATCCGTTAGAACTAGCTCCAAATGACTTTTCGTTGTTTCTAGTAAAGATTTGCCACCATTGAGGACACTGACATGGACAAATTAAGGCAAATCGATTCACCTTATCAGTCTTTGTTTCTTCATCTGAAAAATGATGAAGGGGGATGAGACGGATGATCTCTGGGTTCCCTTTCGGAATGACATTCTAAAACTCTGGAATCTCCTGTGCTAACCCAATGCCTTAGATCCTACACCTAGAAAACGTAGAATTCATTATTTTATTTTATTTTATTTTATTTTATTTTATTTATTTTTATTATTCGCCCCAGGGGTACAGGTCTGTGAATCATCAGGATTACACCTTTCACATCATTCACCAAAGCACAAACCCTCCCCAATGTCCATCACCCATCCACTCTATCCCTACCCTCCCACCCCCCAGTAACCCTCAGTTTGTTTTGTGAGATTAAGAGTCCCTTATGGTTTGTCTCCTTCCCGATTCCATCTTGTTTCATTATTTTTCCCTCCCTACCCCCCCACAAATTCATTATTTTAAAATCTTAACTCCTTTGATTTCAATAAAAAATACAGATTACCCAAATCCCACATTCATATCATATGTATACACACATACAATATTCTATGTATGTGTACATGTATATGTATAAAATAAGTGATTACACATTTATATTAAAAATATATGGGAAATAGAAAAGTTCTACTAGTCAAAAACATAAGTTAATTTGGTCAGTTTATGTTACTTTGTTGTTACCTTCTCTCAAATCAAGACCTCTAAGAGGGAAGGCAGTAGGGAAGGAAATCAACATGTGTTAAAAATTTCCTAAGAGTTAGGCAATGGCTAACAACTGTTGTTAATCACCATGGTTTACAAAGGCTCCTAGAGTCATAAAGTCTACTAATTACCTCCCAAACAAAACAAAAATTTTTAAAGCAACTTTTAAACACCACCTAGCTTTTACCAACCCACTACTGACTCAGTTCCACTTAATTTTCCCTTTAGCTTACTCTGAGTTTCAACACCTCAATAGGCACACATAATTCCCGGGGTTTTGTGGATATCAAATATCAGCAAACACAGCTTTCACTCTGCTACGAGACTCCCTACCATGCCTTATCCGAAGAGACATTAAGTGTATACAAATACATGTGTTCTTTATAAAGTCTAAGCTCTTCTGTTCCAAATATTTCTTTGCCTATTTCCACTGAACTACAAACTTTATAAGCACAGATATGTCAGCTAACCAAGTCTGCAGGACAGGGTGCTCCCTGTTACTCTAGCTCAAAGCAGTATATTTTGGACATAAAAATCTTCGATACTTGAGATAAGTATTAAATTTATCTGAGAGGTTTCAATTTTAAACCAAATCAGTGTTTCATTTCTCACTCGCTGGATTTTTCTGTTTACCGAAGAAAAGAACGCTGTGTGCATTGAACCATTCAATCCATTTTGGTCGGATGTATGATATTTTCCTTTCTAACAAAAGTGCCTGTAAATCCCAGGGCAGCCCCATGCTGTTTTTTCTTTAATGTAAATTACCACTGTGGACTGCTACTTACAAAGTTCAGTCAATAGATAAATTTCCTATGTCCCCTCCAGTCTTTCTGAGGGTAATTTCTCCAATCTAGCAAAACAGCTAGCTATAAATGAGATTTCTATGTTTAAAACAAAACAAAACATACAAACAAGCTGATTTGCACTGAAAACAATGGAACTCCTAGGGAATTATGGGCAGCTGAGCTGATGGCTCTAGGGGGAAACAGTTGTTGGTACAATGTTGCACACATCCAGTTTTTTCATATCTCTGAATTCCTGCTTGTGATGGTAAAGGAGGAACAAAGAGGAAGAAAAGATGGAGAAATATTGCATTGCTATATAACCACCAATCAGAAGAAGGGAAAGATGTCAATGAGTCTAATAAGACATAAGTGAGCAAATATTTATCAGGGCCTTGAGGAAATGTGCAAAAAAAAAAACCCACCAAACAGCACATGGAATCATCATAAATTCATATAATCCTGATGAAAGCAAACACGAACTGTCTGCGATACTAAGAAGATCTACTTGCCCTGTCCATGTCTTGGAAATTCTTAGGACAGTGGCATCCACAATCCAACTGAGAATCTTTAGAAGTGTGCTTGGCTCATCACCGATAATTATGATGCCCATTTCTGCTTTAGGAGATATTATGATTTTTTTCTAATATACTTGCATTTCTTAGAAATATCTTTTCAATGGCAATATCTTAACAAAGTTAATGAAAGTGAAGGAAAAAAAACTTACATTGATTAAAAACCAAAAAAGACATTTTGTGAGCAATTTTTGTTTGCAAATGACAGTCTACAATAGCTCTTTAAGTCAAAATGTAATTTCCCCTCCCTCCAAAAAAGGTACCTTTGGAACACCCCCTAGCCAGGACCTACATGCTGTCCCTCTGTTCCGCTTAACTTTCCTTCCTAATGTATAGCATTAATCTGAAGAACTCAACTGGGGGCCACACAAATACCCATTTCTGGCCCTGAGGAAATGTGTGTCTACGCCCCGCCCCCAATTTAGGATTAACACAAACCACAAAAAAAATTGAAGTGGGAGAGGACTTGAGAGGGAAAGACACAGAGACAGATGGTGTGATGGGTCAAATTGTGTCTCCCCTCACCCACAAATTCGTATGTTGAAACCTTAACCCCGAATATGTATTTGATATAGGGCTTCGAAGGAGGTAATTAAGGTTAAGTGAGGTCATAAGGGTGGAGCCCTAATCCAATAAGACCCCTGTCCTTCTAAGAGGAAGGATGCCAGTAATGCAGAGGCACTGAGGAGGCTGTGTGAACACAGAAAAAAGATGGCCATCCACAAGCCAAGGGAAGAGCCCTGAGGAGAAACCAACCCTGCCAGCACCTTGATCTTGGACTTTCTAGCCTCAGAATCGTGAGAAAATCGATGTTCCGTTGATTAGGCCAGTGTGATATTTTGTTATGGCAGCCCTAGCAAACTAACACAGATGAGGGAAAAAAAATGAACAAGTGCAAAGAGACGGGGGAAAGTAGAGTACATTTTTTCAAATGACTGAATATGTTACAGGAAATAGGAATGGATATAAACCGAAGACAGATTTTTGACCCTGCACTGAAAAATTGGGCTTCTTATAGAAGATTGATCAGAAAGCCTGAGGACCAGAAGGCTTTCCTTGTTCCCGTGCCTGTCATGGAAAGAAGCTAATAAATTCCTACCCCTAAACACACTCCGAGATGTAAGGACAGAATGTTCCATTGGAGACAATTCGCCTTTCTCTCTCTTCCCTCTGTTGAAACTCCTGCTGCAGTTCGGGAAGTCTTGGCAGCTTATGCTCGTACCAATGGCCTGAAGCTTGTCAATTCATTTCTTTAAATCACTGAACATCTATTGGGAGGTAATAGAACCTGACAAATTGATGGACTCTAATAAAGCCCAGCTCTAGAAATAAAACTGATTTAATTATCAGTCGAGTGTGTATGGTTAAGATGAGGCATGTTCAAGCTGTTCTATAGGATTTCAGGAGGGTGTCAGAAGTCATTTCTCAGAGAAACAGCGTTACCAATTTGGGTTTAATACTTAGTGTGTTGTAATATTCTTGTTTACAACTCTATATCCACTTTCTGTGCTATGGGGCCATGTCCTATTCATCTTTCCCCTGTCCTCCCAAGGTCCCAGTACCTCACTTATTCACAGCAGCTTTACGTGCTTTTTTATTCAAACTTTACTCAATTAAAGTTTGCGAAATGAGACAGTCTATCAATCAATCAATCACATTTAATGAGAACGTTTTTGTGACAGTGTGTACACCTGAGCCTTCCCTTCCTTGCAGCCAAAGGTGAGCTCCTTGGCAGTTCTGGAATGATCTGTTTAGCAAGCACACCGATCAAGGGGGCATTCGCATGTGACTGACGCTTACGGGTTCGCACAGACTCATTAGCGCATCATTTAACAGTGATACGATTCCTTCCTGCCATTTACTTAGAGCAGCTTGTTTAAGCTTTCCCTTTTATTTCTTTTGCTTTTACCATGCAGATGCAGATTCCCATTTGAGATGTTTTAGTATCTAATTATTTATGAACTTCTGATGTGCGGATGCTGGAGCCAAGGCTGCTGTAGGTAGATGAGGACTCATCACACGACCCTAGGTGATGTCACTTGCAAAATTTTCCGTGTGACATTTATGTGAAACAACCAGCCTTTTAAAATGTTAGTCACTATTTCATGTTTTAGCTAATCAATTTTGGGGACTGGTTTAAATTTGGGACACACGGCAATATTTAATAATGAAAAATAGGATTCACCTGATTCCTCTGGAATGAATTAGCCTATTTGTCAAATTACTTTTTTATTTCTGACAATTAATATAACTTTCTTAGATTTTTTTTATTACATGCATGTACTTTTGACAGTAACTGTGTATTTACTAAACGTGTATTAAGATAACTTTCTGCTATCCTACAATCCAGTATTCACACAAGTGGATATTTGCCCCCCAAATACAAAAACACTAATTCAAAGGGATACATGCACCCCTATGTTGATTGCAGCATTATTTACAATAGCCAAATTATGGAGGCAGCCCATGTCCATTGATAGATGGATAGATGAATAAAGAAGATGTGAGACAGATAGACAGATATGATAGAATGTTATTCAGCCATTAAAAGGAATGAAATCTTGCCATGTGCAATGACATGGATGGATCTAGAGACATAATGCTAAGTGAAATAAGTCAGGCAGGGAAAGACAAGTACCATTTGATTTCACTCACGTGTGGAATTTAAGAAACAAAACAAGCAAAGGAGAAAAGGAGAGTGAGAGAAACAAACCAAGAAACAGACTCTTAACTATAGAGAACAAACAGATCGTTACTAGAGAGGTGGTAGGTAAGGGTGTGGGGGAATTAAGTGATGGGAATTAAAGAGGACACTTCTCATGATGAGCACTGAGGAATTCACAGAATTGTTGAATCACTATATTGTATACCTGAAACTACCACTGTATGTTAACTATACTGGAATTAAAATGAAAAACTTAATAAAACAATAACTTTTCTGATTTTTTTATGTTTCATGCATACATTTTATAATAAATAAATATAATTAAGTTGAAAAAAGGTCAAATAGTACAGAAAGGAACAATTTTCTGAAATGCTACCATTTAAGTTCCCAGTCCCACACATACCACCCAATCTCCTCCCAATGAGATCAACAATCTGTATGTATATTCCATACATTTCTCCCTGCTCGTAAAATCATTAAATAACCTGATGGTAATGAGGAGTGGCATTTGTTGTTGTTTCATGAAAACAGGATCATAGTATAAATCCTTCCCTCCCCTTATTTTTCTTACTTGATGATACATCCTGAAAATCCCTTCAAATTGACTACTAAAAATCTCATTCCTTTTAGTAGCTATATAATATTCCCTGGTATGGGTCAACACATTTTTTTTCCCTCTACTGATGGATTTCATTTTTTTCCAGTTTTCTTGAGCACTGCAAACAATGTACACTAAATAATGCACACATAGCCTTACCTATATTGGTGTTTTTATTCCCAAGATTTGTATGTGTTTTTAATTTCAGTAGATGTCATTATGAATCTAATTCTCAAGCATAGGAGGATATATACCTAGGGTCTCTGTTTTAATGATTTATTTTTCCATAGCTATGCCATTACCACAAGATTTTAATTCCATGGATTTATAGTATGTTTGTATATTTAATTTTTAATCAAATATTCAGAAATTTAATGAGGCCCGTATTAGCCTACCATTCTTTTTCATACTTTTCTTGGCTAGTCTAACATTTTTAATCTCCCAAATAATTATTAACATGCTGTTATCTAATTTCAACAAACTACAAATCCATAGGTATCCTAATTAAATTCCACTTAACCCATTTATTTTATAAAAATATTTAAGGGTTATTAAACCATCTCATGCAAGAACATAGAATTTTTTCCAAGTGACCAGATCTTGTCTATGTCCTTCAGTAAGATTTTACAGCTTTCTTCATTTATACCTCATACTTCTCTTGCTAAGTTTTATCTAAGTATCATATAGTTCTCAACATATTTCTTATATTTAGAAATAGCACCTGTATTCTATAAAGCTAGGTCATCATCATTATAAATTTCCAAGAATTTTCAATTTCCTGCATAAGTAAAATTTCCCCCAAAAAGCAGGGTTGCCAACTATTCTGGTTATCAATTACTGTGGTGCAAATTATCTCAAAATACAGTAGCTTTAAACAAGTACCATTCTGTCTTATCTCATGATTTTGCGGGGCAGAAATTCTGGAGGGGCTTAGCTGGCCAATTCTCCTGTTCTAGTCGTGTCCACTAGCACCCTACAGTGATACTCACCTGAAAACAGGGCTGATTTGAAGTGTCTGTGAAGGTTTCACTCACGAACTTCTTATTTTGACAAGGATGGTCATCAGGTGGGTCTCAGCTGGGCTTTCTCCCTCTCTCTGTATTTGCAGAGCCTCTCCACATGGTCTACCCAGAAGGACAGTTGAACTTCTTACATGATGATTCAGGTCTGCAAGAGACAAGGATGGAAGATTCCAATCCTCTTAGAGTACGCTCCAAACCAGCATCACTTCACGTCTGTGACATTCTACTGGCCAACGAGTTGCGGTCTAGTCCAGGTTCAAGGGGAAGGTAAACATACCCTACCTCTCAGTGGAAAAGATGTCAAAGAAGTTCTGACCATCCTTAATCCACCACACCAACTCTTTATCCAAATAAACAAATAGTGAAAGCAGAAATTTGCCTCCCATTTGTTATCATTATCATTTCCTTCAGAAAATATATTTTAACATGCATACATAAAAGAAAAAAGAAGTAGGCTCAGAAAAAAAATTAGTATTTTAAAATGGATAAGTTAGATCTAGGCAAAACAGACTTTTGTCATTATTTACACTTTTCACAGTTTGGGGAAAACTGTCCAATTTGGGGAATGACTAAAAGATCTAGAATCATCAGTCCTGTTTCAAGAGTATTCTGCTGAGGTGAGGAAGAGATGCTTAGATTTCAGTTTCCAAATCTCCTAGTCCCAAATTTCTCCTGCAACCTCAGGCCTAATGAACATTTTTCTAAACCATATAGAAATAAAACCAAAATAAGGTAGTCAATTCAGACTCCTTCCTAAGTAAGTACCTTTGTGGTTTTTGTAATAACCTAATTCTTTCCTGACTGCCAATACCATGTGCTAGCTCAATGCAAAATAAGAATTTAACACAGGACAAAACCCTACTTCTAGATCCATCTTAATAGTTGTGTCTAGAGAAAGACATTTGTAGAGTCTACCACTGCTGCCTCCCATTTTTACCTACTGAACACAGCTACAGGGCCGGGAGAAAGGATGTTGATTCCTGACACAACAAACACAAATTAAACAGAAATAAAACTCAAATAATCGCTGGAGTGTCCCTAGGGTAAGTAAGATCATGGTGGCTGTGACTACATGAACATATGCCAAAATCACTAAAAAATGCATTCACTGCCCTATCACTAACCCATAGTATAGGAAAATAAATTTATCTAAAAACAATTCTAGGGACAGTTATGGTTTAAGTAGGGGACATTTGGATAATAGTCTGAGCTCCTCTGTTGGTCGCAAGTAGAAGAAAACCCATTTTAAATAAGCTATATAGTAAAAATATTTTATTGGTGGGCCTAATTGATAATTTGAGAAATAGTTTGATGTATTAGGGCACTTTTGGCTACATGTAAGGAAAATCCCAACCCAAATGACCCAACCACACTCCTTTTGCAATCCCAAAGTAGCAACCACAATACCCAGCAGTTACATGTAGATATTGCAAGATAGTTGATGAAGGTGATTTGTGACCACCTTGTGTCTCTTTGAAAGAATGAAAAAAACTTTCCCAGAATTCCCCAGCACACAACCCCTCCTCTTCCACGGAAACACTGGGTAACCTGCCCATCATATATCAATAATTTGGCAAGAGGAAGAAGATACCAAGATAAGCACTATTTATTCCTCAGCTGCAGTTTGGTTTATTTTCCTAGAGGAGTAGATGCCTAATTAAACTTGAATTAGTTTATCAAGAAAGAAGGGATTGGGTGGTGTTTTAGGGGCCATCAAAGACAGTTTCTTTCTTTGGTCTCTGCTTTTCAAGGTGTAGGCTTATTTTCTAAAGCTTTCCTTGCATTCTCAAGATAGTGGCATACCTCCTAGGGCTATAAGCTTCTTGATTCATGTCCAATGATAAGAAAGAGTATCTCCCTCATAGGCCTTTTGAAAGGACTCATTTATTTATTCAACAAATAGGTATTAAGTACCTACTACATCCTGCAGACTGTTCTAGTATCTGAAAAAACAGCAAAGAACAGAGAATAGAAGTCCCTTCTTTCAAGGAGCTTAAATTCTTATAAGGAAAAACATAAAATTAAAAATAAACATAGCAAGTAGTGGTAATTGCTATGGGGAAGAATAAGACAGGAAAAGAAGGAAGAAAGTAAAGTTTAGGTGAAAGTACAGCTTTTTATTTCAAAGGAGATTGTCAAGGAAGGCCTTTTTGGTATGATATTTGGCAACAGAACTGAAAGAAGTAAAACCACCAAATGATTGATAGACAGATAAGAAGAATGGGAGGGAAGGAGATGAATGGATAGAGAGAGAGAAAGTGGGAGGGACAGATGATAAATAGTAAAAAGACCTATTGGTTGATCTGGAACAGCACATGGAAAGGTCCTGAGGCGAGAGCATTCTTGCTGTGTTCAAGGAACAGCAAAGAGGGCATATAATACATGCAAAGTGTTCGAGAGGAAGAATGATAGGAAATGAGGTCAGAAAATTGATGAGGAGTAAAGGGAAGATCATATTGGTCCCTAAGGTCCATTTTCAAATTTTGGCTCTGTGAGTGAAACAAGGAGCCATTTGGAGGTTTTAAGTAGAAGGATGAAATGCCTGACTATTGTAGTAAAAGGGTCATTCTAATTTCCTTGTGGGGAATAGACCACAGGAAGTGGGGTAAAAGCAAGGAGCCCAGTTAAGAAACTTTATATATGAGAAATAGTGGTGGTTTGGACAGTCAAGTAGAGATGATGAGAAGTGGTCAGATTCTACATATATATTGGTAGTAGGGTTGGCAGCATTTGATAGCAGATTGAATGCTGGGTATAAAAGAAAAAGAATCGCTAAGAATAACACCAAAGTTTTTGGCCTGAACACTCAAAAGAATGGAATTTCTGTCTTCAGAGATTGGGGGTAAGTACCTAACGAGCAGGTTTACAGTAGATAAGCTTGTGGATATGCAATCCAGTAATTTGGGTTTATAAGTGTTTGAGATATTTATAGATAGTCAAGTGAGGATGTCAAGTATAGAGCTCAAGAGAGATATATGGGGTTGAAACAAATTTAAAAATCCCCAACAAACAGATCTCCTTTAAAGCTATGAAATGGGATGAGATCACCCAGCGGAATGGTGTGGACAGAAGAGAGAAATCTAGGAACTGAATTGAGGGACACTCTAATAGAGGCCAGGTGCATGAAGAGAAATGAGCAAAGGAGCGGAAAAAGGATATCCAGTGAGAGGGGAGGAGAACTCAAAATAAGTGGTTTCCTAAAAGAAAAAATAAAATTCTTTAAGGAATAAGAAGGGATAAATGGGATCGAACAAGATAATTGAGAATTGACCATTGGGTTTGGCAAAGTGGAGTGGTTGAGAGAGAACGCTAACTAGCATGGAGAGCAGATATGCAAACAGAAACAACCCTTTAAAAAAAAAAGAAAGAAACAACCCTTTTAGGAGTTTTGGTGGAATGGAAAGCAGAGAAACGGGGAAGTCCCTGGAATGAATTGTGGATGAAGCAAGTTTGTTTTTAAGGTAGAAGACATTAACATCATATTTCTATGCTGGTGTGAATGATTCAGGAGAGGAGAAATTTGACAACAAAAAGAGACAAAGAAGAATTACTGGAATGATACCATTAAGTGGGGGGGGGGAGAGAAGAACTATAATCCAGTGCAGGAGCTGGTTTTCCAGATAGTTTATCTGATAAGGTTTGAGGTTGATTTCTTGGTTATTAAGTCTAAAGAGATAAAGTTTTCTTGACATGTGGAAAATCTGAGGCCAGTTATTCTCCCACATGAACAAAGTCAGAAACACAAAGGAAAGTACGGAGCTTAGATACGATATTCAGATGTTTATAATTTTTAGTACATGAATTTTCAACTGCTTCTCAGTTTCAAGGTGATTACCCTTGCTATTTCTTAACTGGGGCTTTCTACTTTTTCATTACTTTCAGAGAGACAACTCTCCTATCATCAGAGATAGAATGGAAGTACCACGAATTGCTTGCCTTGGACACCTTACCAAATGGATACAAAAAGGCAGTTCTTTTAAGTTCATTCACAGAATAACGTAAAGTAAGACCACAAGCCATAAATGGACAGATCACCACTATGTGATCACTAATATGTGATTCTTGCCCTTCAACCCATCAGGCTAGTTCAGAAAAAGATAACATTGGAGGCTGCTTTTCTGCCAGTTGCTAGTGGGTCATTGTCTGTTTCCCAAAGAGTATCCGTGCAGCAAGCCTACACATCATCTGCCCAATTACTTCTGAAACTTCCCAGTGTTGATTTCCTTTTGAGCTCCATGTTAATACTGTCAAAAATAAATGGCCAGTTTGGAAAAAGCTTGATGATAACCAGTTGTGAATTCTTCTCCTCCTCCACCTCCTCATTTTAAATAAAAACTCTCAGGCATTTTTCTAAGTTTGTCTTTATTTTTTGCCAAAATAGTATGTTTTCGCACCTCTGCATGTTCTGTATCTACCCAGAATCTGATATTCAATGCTATTTAGAAGTCTGCTTTGGTACAACCATACTACTGTGCCTGGATGTAGATAACATCTACCCCTGATTTGCAATGTGACCTTACAAGTGAGTTAACTTCCAGATCTTACTATCCCAAGCCAAAGAATAGATAATATTACCTACCAACAGCTTGCCACAGTGAAGGCACTGGCTTTGTATCATATGAAAGTAAATTCAGGTTTCAGCTCTGCCATCTACTGTCCCTGTGGCCTTAAGCATGCTACTTAACCTACCTGAATCTTTAGTCTCACGTGGCGTTATTATGAACTTAGGATTTAAGGGATAATACAAGAGGTCAATATCTCTATGCCTGGCAAACTGCATGCACTCAACAAGCATCCTTTAGCAAGCTTTTTATAACACACTGGGAACTCACTGGCCTAGCAGTACTATATAACTACAAGGAAGAATCAAGAAGCATTCTCAGCAGACCACTTTGGTCCAAAAAGTTTATAGACAGAGGTGGAGTTACTAACAACTATGTCAGTTTGACCCTAGGGAGAGAGAGGCAGAGTGTAACAAAAATATTTTTATCCATGGGTTTATAACCCCTAAAATATTTTCAGAGATCAGCTTTACTGTGCACCAAAATGGCTGCCCGAGTCTCTGTCAGATAGAACGAGATCGCTGATGGGCTAAGTTGGGGGGAGATGCATAGGGCCCTACTTTGGAAGAGCCTGGAAAGGGAAAAGGAGACTCCCAACACAGAGAATGCCTAATAGGAACACAGTATAGCAATTATGAGTCATGTAAACTTCATCAGTCCAGGATGCACATGTTCACTCCAAATTTACTAACTTCTGAACTTGCTCAGTCAAGACTGCTAAATTTTCTTGGCTTTGCTTCTTGGGAAATGAAATCTTTCCAGCTGTGAATCTTTAGAACTGCAAATTAGTTCTTTACATTTGGCAGAATTGTTAGGAGGGCAAGCTTGAAGGAGGAAAAGAGCTAGCACTGAAAGTCTAAGATGCAGCCCAAGACAGATTTGAATTGATGCTATTTCCTATTTTTATCCTTGCTCCAGTCTTGATTGTGAGTACACTTAAGCATGGGTATAGGGCGTATAGGATTATGTCATCTACAGATACATCATATTACAACTTTGGAAGCCTGTGTAAATGCCACCTTCCCCATCAAACTTTTCTAGATCCTTCCAAATGAATATCACCTCTGCCTTCTCTCAACTTCTCTTTAAGTCATATATACTTTTCCTTCCATATAAGAAGTAGGATATAATAAGCAAGAGCAAGAACCTGGAAGTCTGATAGTCCTGAATTCAAATTCTGCCTCTTCCATTGTTTCATATGTGGTTCAAGCTTGCTGAGTCTTAATTACATCATCTCTAAAATGTGAGAGGTGATATCATACACATAGAGTTACCCTGAGCATTAAATAAAATCATGCATATAAAATACTTAGCAGACTCATAGTGAGGGCTTAAAACATTGCAGTGGTTGTATTATCAAGGTTGTTATTACCATTGTCATTCTTACCTCTTCTAGCATGACATAAGCTCACAGAGAATAAGAATAAGGTTTCGAACTACATTGCTTCCCTTGGAAGATTTGGCTTAAAATAATTACTCAGAAAGTGTTTGTTGAGTAAATGTACATTGAATATATAGAGTTATTTGTTTTAGTGAGGATCTTTTTATTTAAAAAATTTTTTTTCTCCCTTTTTTTTAATTTAAAAAAATATTCTCCTATTTATTTATTTGTTTGTTTATTTATTTATTTATTTGTTTGTTTGTTTGTTTGTTTGTTTGTTTATTTATTTATTTATTTGCCCTAGGGGTATAGGTCTGTGAATCATCAGGCTTACACCTTTCACAGCACTCACCACGTCTTGAAATAATTAATTGCATCATATGCAACCAAAGGACCAACTACTGACCGCTCAGTTAGTGGGATATCATCATTCAGAGGATGCTTTTGATTATAACCGATGGAGGCCATAATAAAACTGACTTAGGCAAGTGGGAAACTTACACGAATAACACTAAATATATCTTATGGAATTGAAGGATATCTGGACAACTAAAATTTGAACAAGGCAGAAAGTGACTGAGTTTCAGGAAGAGTTATAACCAAGAACTTGAAAGTGACAAGAATCAACTGAGCCCCCCCCCCCTTTTTCTTCTCTTGGAGTGTCCATTTTAGGTTCAATAACCAAAAATTGGCTTTTCTCACATAGAAGGAAAGTGATCACCAATGGAGCCTGAGTTTTACAAATTGTGGTTCCTCTCTGCAGAGAGGAATTGATTCTTCCTCTCTCCCTTTCACAAAAATTCCAGGGAGGGGGGGTGGAGTCCTATTGGCTGATCTTTGTCATGGTCACTATCTGACCCTGTGGTCAGAGTGAGGCCGAGTCACAGAATAAGGTGGCTCCTGAGTAACAATACGGCTTGGGCTGGGAAAGAAGCAATTGCCAAGGGAACGGGAGAGGGAAGGGTACAGAAGAGAAGAGACCACATTGATCACTAAACTAGGATCGCAGAGTGCCAGAGTATTCTCAAAACACAAGAATGGTGATTCTAATATACTCTAAATTTTAATGTCCTGATGCATATAGTATAGGGAAGAGTGGAGTGGCAGTAAAGGTCTAGGACTAAGGCACATCTGGAAAGACAGAGGCATAAAATACTGTACTTTTTAAAGAAATGACAGTATGTGCTGAGACTTTCAAAATATGATATTATCATACAAAGAAATCAAATATGCAAACTTAAATGGATCATTTGACTAGAACAATATGTCTTCGTGTGGGCTGGTCCACAAGACCCTACCACCAAACATGATATAATATTACAATGTGTTCACATTGATAAGTGTTGAAAAGTGGCTGGATTTGTCTTTATTTTTTTCAGAGTCTCTATATTGACCTAAATCTGGTACTTTGAGTGATAGACACCTACTCTAGGTTTAAGCAATAGAAAATTAATAAGGAAAGAAGTGTAAAAACAAGGAAAGGAGAGGAGAGAGGGATTATATTTTTTTTTATCATGAAAAAAGTAGTACCTCATTTTTTTTTCAAGATTTTATTTATTTCACAGAAGGAGAGAGATCACAAGTAGGCTGAGAGGCAGGCAGAGAGAAATGAGGAAGCAGGCTCCCTGCTGAGCAGAGAGCCCGATGTGGGCCTGATCCCAGGACCCTGAGATCATGACCTGAGCCAAAGGCAGAGGCTTTAACCCAGTGAGCCACCCAGGCACCCAGTAGTACCTCATTTTTTTAATCCTCAAATAAATACCACAAATAAACCATCCTCTAAATTAAGCAATAGTACTCACGACCTCTTTTCAATAAATGGCTTGAACATCACCACAAAATTGGGCATTTGGGATATAATATATTAAGACAGAACTAAGAGAAACCAACCCCTATCAAGAACATAATGAAGAGGAGCAAGATGGCAGAGAAGTAGGAGACCTAAATATCATCAGGTCTGAGGAGTTCAGTTAGATAGTTATCAAACCATTCTGAACACCTATAAACTCAACAGGAGATAAAACAGAAGAGCACCAATTCTAGGAACAGAAAATCGACCACATTCCAGAAAGTTGAATGTGCGGAGAAGTGAATCCGAGGCAACATTCGGGAAGACAGACCACAGAGGAAGGGGCCAGCTCCAGCAAGTGGTAGAGCAGTGGAGCACAGAATCAGAACTTTTAGAAGTCTGCTCCACTAAGGGACATCGCTCCAGAGGCTAAGCAGGGGGTGGAGCCCTTGCAGGGACAGTGTGGTCTCAGGACCCACGGGGTCACAGAAGACCAGGGGTGTTTGAGTGTGGCAGAGCTCCCAGGTATTGGAGTGGGGAAGCTGGCGGCAGAGACAGAGCCAAGGGGGGGCTCTCAGCTTGGGGTTACCTTTAACTGTAATCTCCGGCACAGCCAGGCCTCTGCTCTTCGAGCAGGGACCCCACAAGTGGCAGATCCAGGGAGACTCACCTTCCTCCTCTGGGAGGAGTGGTGCAGGAATGCACTGCAGGCATCAGCTGGGTTTGGAGATTCTAAATGGGGCCATGCACCAGAGATAGAAACACTTGGTCACAGGCTGGGTGAGCTTGGAGTGCGGCCGGAGACCAGGGAGATGGCAGAGATTGACTCTTTTTCTCTGAAGATGCATTGAGGAGTGGGAACCTGAGTTCTCGGCTCCTCCAGGCAGGAGACTGGGAGGCCGCCATCTTCATTCCCATCCTCCAAAGTTGTACGGAAAGCGTTCAGGGAACAAAAGCTACCAAGAGTGAACCCGAGCAGATTACTTAGCCTGGCCCCTGGCAAGGGCGGTGCAATTCCGCCTCAGGGAAAGACATTTGAGAATCAGTACAACAGGCCCCTCCTCCAGAAGATCAGCAAGAACATCCAGCCGAGACCAAGTTCACCGATCAATGAGAACTGTGGAACTCCAGAGATTAGGGAAGGCAACACACAGAATTCATGATTCTTTAGTCTTTCAAAGTTTAATTTATTTTATTTTATTTTTTCTTATTCTTTTTAAATTTTTCCTCTTTCATATTTTAATGTTTTTTAAACTATCTTATCAATACTTTTTAAAAAGTCTTCTTTAGTTTTCATTGTAATAGTCACATTCTATCCCTTCATTGTATTTAAACTTTTTTTTTTTGTATACATATAGGTTATTCTTTCTTTAAAATTTTGGGATATAGTTTCTTCTAATAGATCAAAATATACCCTAAGGACACCTAGGTGGCTCAGTGGGTTAAAGCCTCTGCCTTCAGCTCAGGTCATGATCTCAGGGTCCTGGGATCGAGGCCCACATCAGGCTCCATCCTCAGTGGGGAGCCTGCTTCCTCCTCTCCCTCTCTCTGCCTGCCTCTCTGCCTACTTGTGATCTCTCTGTCTCTGTCAAATAAATAAATAAAAATAAATCTTTAAAAAGATACAGGGTATCAGAACAGATTAAAAAAATAAAAAGACCCATCAATATGCTGTCTACAAGAAACTCATTTTAGACCCAAAGACACCTCCAGATTTAAAGTGAGGGGGTGGAAAACAATTTACCATGCTAATGGACATCAAAAGAAAGCTGGGGTGGCAAGCCTTATATCCGATAAATTAGGTTTTAAGCCCAAGATTATAATAAGAGATGAGGAAGGACACTATATCATACTTAAAGGGTTGGTCCAACAAGAAGATATAAAAATTTTAAGTATCAGGCGCCTGGGTGGCTCAGTGGGTTAAAGTCTCTGCTTTTGGCTCAGGTCATGATCTCAGTGTCCTGGGATCGAGGCCCGCGTCGGGCTCTCTGCTCAGTGGGGATCCTGCTTCCTCCTCTCCCTGTCTTTCTGCCTGCCTCTCTGCCTACTTGTAATCTCTCTCTCTGTGTCAAATAAAAAAAAAAATCTTAAAAAAAAATTTTAAGTATCTATGCCTCTAACATGGGAGCAGCCAATTATATAAACCAATTAATAACAAAATCAAAGAAACACATGAACAATAATATAATAATAGTAGGGGACTTTAACACCCCCCCTCACTGAAATGGACAGATCATCTAAGCAAAAGATCAACAAGGAAATAAAGGCTTTAAATGACACACTAAACCAGAAAGACATCACACATATATTTAGAACATTCCATCCCAAAGCAACAGAATACACATTCTTCTCTAGTGCACATGGAACTTTCTCCAGAATAGATCACATCCTGGGTCACAAATCAGGTCTCAACCAGTACCAAAAGATTGGGATTATTCCCTGAGTATTTTCAGATCACAATGCTTTGAAACTAGAACTCAACCACAAGAGGAAAGTTGGAAAGAACTCAAATACATGGAGGCTAAAGAATGAATGGGTCAACCAGGAAATTAAAGAAGAATTTTTAAAATTCATGGAAAGAAATGAAAATGGAAACACAACTATTCAAAGTCTTTGGGACACACCAAAGGCGGTCCTGAGAGGAAAGTATACAGCAATACAAGCCTTTCTTAAGAAACAAGAAAGGTCTCAAGTACACAACCTAACCCTACACCTAAAGGAGCTGGAGAAAGAATAGCAAATAAAGCCTAAACCCAGCAAAAGAGAAATAATAAAGATCAGAGCAGAAATCAATAAAATAGAAACCAAAGGAATGGTAGAACAAATCAACAAAAGTAGGAGCTGTTTCTTTGACAGAATTAATAAGATTGATAAACCCCTGGTCAGACATGCCAGAAAGAAAAGAGAAAGGACACAAATTAATAAAATCATGAATGAAAGAGGAGAGATCACAACCAACATCAAAGAAATACAAACAATTATAAGAACATATTATGAGCAATTCTACACCAGCAAATTTGACAATCTGGAAGAAATGGATGCATTCCTAGAGACATATAAACTACGAAAACTGAACCAGGAAGAACTACAAAACCTGAACAGACCTATAACCAGTAAGGGCATTGAAGCAGTCATCAAAAATCTCCCAAAAAACAAGAGCCCAGAGCCAGACGGTTTCCCAGGGGAATTCTACCAAACATTTAAAGAAGAATTAATACCTATTCTCCTGAAACTGTTCCAAAAAATAGAAATGGTGGGTGCCTGGGTGGCTCAGTGGGTTAAAGCCTCTGCCTTCGGCTCAGGTCATGATCTCAGGGTCCTGGGATGGAGCCCC
>LNAC01000136.1:2606660-2642991 GCA_002007465.1 Ailurus styani
CGGGGAGCCTGCTTCCTCCTCTCTCTGCCTGCCTCTCTGCCTACTTGTGATCTCTCTCTCTGTAAAATAAATAAATAAAATCTTTAAAAAAAATAGAAATGGAAGGAAAACTTCCAAACTTATTTTATGAGGCCAGCATTACTTTGATTCCAAAACCAGACAAAGACCCCATCATAAAGGAGAATTACAGACCAATATCCTTGATGAATACAGATGCAAAAATTCTCACCAAAATACTAGCCAATAGGATCCAACAGTACATTAAAAGGATTATTCACTACAATGAAGTGGGATTTATTCCTGGACTGCAAATTTGGTTCAACATCCACAAATCAATCAATGTGATACAAGACATTAATAAAAGAAAGAACAAGAACCATATGATCCTCTCAATAGATGCTGAAAAAGCATTTGACAAAGTACAGCACCCTTTCTTGATCAAAACTCTTCACAGTGTAGGCATAGAGGGTACATACCTCAATATCATCAAAGCCATCTATGAAAAACCCACAGTGAATATCATTCTCAATGAGGAAAAACTGGGAGCTTTTCCCCTAAGGTCAGGAATATGGCAGAGCTCTCCACTATCACCTCTGCTATTCAACAGAGTACTAGAAGTCCTAGCTTCAGCAATCAGACAACAAAAAGAAATAAAAGGCATCCAAACTGGCAAAGAAGAAGTCAAACTCTCACTCTTTGCAAATGATATGATACTTTAGGTGGGAAACCCAAAAGACTCCACCCCAAAACTACTAGAACTCATATAGGAATTCAGTAAAGTATCAGGATATAAAATCAGTGCACACAAATCAGTTGCATTTCTATGCACCAAGAGCAAGACAGAAGAAAGAGAAATTAAGGAGTCAATTCCATTTATGATTGTACCCAAACCCGTAAGATACCTAAGAATAAACCTAACCAAAGAGGCAGAGAATCTGTACTCAGAAAATTATAAAGTACTCTTGAAAGAAATTGAAGAAGACATAAAGAAATGGAAAAACATCCCATGCTCATGGATTGGAAGAACAAATATTGTGAAGATGTCTATGTAAAAAGCAATCTACACATTTAATGCAATCCTTACCAAAATACCAACAATTTTTTTCAAAGAAATGGAACAAATAATCCTAAAATTTATATGGAACCAGAAAAGACCCCCAATAGCCAGAAGAATGTTGAAAAATAAAACCAAAGTTGGTGGCATCACAATTCCAGACTTCAAGCTCTATTACAAGGATGTAATCATCAAGACAGTATAGTACTGGCACAAAAACAGAAACATAGATCAATGGAACAGAATGGAGAGCCAGAAATGGACCCTCAACTCTAAATCAACGAATCTTCGCCAAAGCAGGAAAGAATGTCCAGTAGAAAAAAGTCAGTCTCTTCAACAAATGGTGTTGGGAAAATTGGACAGTCACATGCGGAAGAATGAAACTGGACCATTTCCTTACACCACACACAAAAATAGACTCAAAATGGATGAAAGACCTGAATGTGAGACAGGAAACCATCAAAATGCTTGAGAAGAACACAGGCAGCAACCTCTTTGACCTCAGCTGCAGCAACTTCTTCCTAGAAACATCGCCAAAGGCAAGGGAAGCAAGGGCAAAAACGAGCTATTGGGACTTCATCAAGATCAAAAGCTTTTGCACAGCAAAGGAAACAGTCAACACAACCAAAAGACAATTGACAGGATGGGAGAAGATATTTGCAAATGACATCGGGTAGAGGCTAGTATCCAAAATCTATAAAGAACTTATCAAACTCAACACCCAAAGAACAAATAATCCAATCAAGAAATGGGCAGAAGACATAAACAGGTATTTCTGCAAAGAAGACATCCAAAGGGCCAACAGATACATGAAAATGTGCTCAACATCGCTTGGCATCAGAGAAATACAAATCAAAACCACAGTGAGATACCACCTCACACCAGTCAGAATGGCTAAAATTAACTACCAACCAGATGTTGGTGAGGATGCAGAGAAAGGGGAACCCTCCTACACTGTTGGTGGGAATGCAAGCTAGTATAGCCACTCTGGAAACAGTATGGAAGTTCCTCAAAAAGTTGAAAATACCCTACCCTACAACCCAGCAATTGCACTACTGGTATTTACCCTAAAAATACAAATGTAGTGATCCAAAGGGGTACATGTACCCAAATGTTTATAGCAGCAATGTCCACAATAGCCAAACTATGGAAAGAACCTAGATGTCCAACAACAGATGAATGTATAAAGAAGATGTGGTATACATATACAATGGAATACTATGCAGCCATCAAAAGAAACAAAATCTTGCCGTTTGCAACGACGTGGATGGAACTAGAGGGTATTGTGCTGAGCGAAATAAGTCAATCAGAGAAAGACAATTATCATATGATCTCTCTGATATGAGGAACTTGAGAGGCAGGGCAGGGGAGTTGAGGGGGATAGGGAGGGAAAAAATGAAACAAGATGGGATCGGGAAGGAGACAAATCATAAGAGACTCTTAATCTCAGGAAACGAACTGAGGGTTGCTGGGGGAGGGGGGAGGGATAGGGTGGCTGGGTTATGGACACTGGGGAGGGTATGTGCTGTGGTGAGTGCTGTGAATTGTGTAAGACTGATGATTCACAGACTGGTACCCCTAAAGCAAATAATACATTATATGTTAATTTAAAAAAAGAGAATGTAATGGAAAGAGAGGAGCCCCTGTTGTCATTGCAATTGAATGGCATTCTACCCAACAGCTATTTGGCACCTGAAGTTTAGATTTGCACCCATTTGCAGGACCACAGCAACCCAAGCATGCCTGCTTTATCAGAATCTTGGCAGGAAAAAGATGGCACTCTCAAACTGGGATGTGAAGAAAATTTAATAAAGGGACTATTTCCTATTTATAGGTAAGGAACAAGAAAAACACAAAGAAAAGTGTAGTAATCCATGGCTGGTGATGGTAGTATGCCATCATTTCCCTAGGTAGTACTGAAGGGGTGAGGGAAACATGGGACTATTGGAACCAAAGACAGAAAGCTGTGTGGCGGGATTACCTAACAAAGCTGTGGCCTCCCACTGCCCACCTGCAGGGACACAACCAGAGAAACACTTTGCCTCAGTCTCTTCTTTCCATGGATCTCCTGATGGGGCTCCCATTAGACCAACCAACTCAAAGCCAGAGGACAAGGGAGTCAGTCAATAAAATCCTTCCAGGTCAGTCTCCCAGAGCCCAGGACAGGGCAAAGAAGGGTAGACAGTGGATCCAGCACACCAGAGAATGGTCCCTTTTTACACACAGCCCTCTGACTGGGTCCTATCAACACTTTAATACTCTCTCTTTGAGATCACCCCAACCACGTGGTTAGAGATTTACAGAACACTTAAAACCTCACATAACTTAATATCCTATGAGTGCTAGAAGAGAGCTCAGAACATGCCCCACTTCAGTCCAGTGATTTAACAAGAACTGTTGGGCGTCCTCCTTCCCTGGAGATCTGGGCTGTCCACTGGGCATCATTAGTGCCACATCAACTGCTAGCATGTTGGGCAGCTGACATCTCTTCAAGACAATGGCTCCTGCAGCCCTGGGGTCAGATCCCCTAAGCCCACCCATTCGATCTCAGTGTTATAGTACATGTTTAACAGCTTCCAGGGATCAAGTCCTAACCCCTACTCCTGTGGTGTGAGGTGTTGACAGAATTATGGCCTCTTGGCTCAGAGTTTCTGAAAATTCCCACAAGGGAACCAAAAGGCTTACAAATCAGGGAGTACAGATGGGCTGCCTTCTGAGTCTCAATGCCTCCTCACACGGACTCCAGAGTGCCTTTTTAGAATATGAAATTAAAGCTGCAAGTGTGTCCAACATAAATTTTCCCGTCTCGCGGGGAAGCATTTAAACCACAAGAGCAGAACTAACTCACACAGTACCAAACTATAGCACAACTTGCGTCAGCCACCAGTATTTGCTTCATTCTCTAAGAATCTAGAAGTCTGCTTTGTTTCCCTCCTTTCCACCAGCCTTCTCAGCGGAATCACACTCAATGTAAATGATCAGAATATTCATTTCCAAATGAAGCTTACGGATGAATCAATAACAGTGTCCGTCCACCATCGCAGTCACGACCAGATAAAACATGCCACTCACAAAGAAGGAGAAGGAAGACAAGGAAAAACACACCTGGCTCTGATTTACAAAGTATGCACATTGGATTCTGGCTCTTCACCACAACAGTGTGAGGAAGCTGTTATCATTGTCCCTGTTTTAAGGTGAGATTAATTGATACTTGTCAATGTCACAGAAATTTCAAGTGACTTGGAGCCCAGGTGTTAGACAATCAATGTCATGATCTTTCCCCATTATATGCTGCTTTCTATGGAATTAGAATGAAGTCATACTCATACAGCAGCTCCTCTGGGCTGCAATGTCACCGAAGCCAACTCATAAATAAAAGGATTATTTCAGTAAATATGTATCATTGTCATATTTTTTGTCCCCCAGACAAAAGAAAGAGCCCTTGTGCCATCCGAATGTTTTTCCTCTCTGCACTGAACATTCTGATATTTGAGAACCAGGCATCCACAGTCATTTTGTAATGTTTTCTTGCCTGGTCGATATACCATTTTGCATTGTATCTGAAGAAGAAGAAAAAGAAGAAAAACGAAGTAATTAATTTTTTTTTACTCTCCACTTTAAAAGGCCATCATCTTCATTAAGATATAACGGATTGGGAAGGGAATATACGTTTCAATAATAATATAATAGTAAAACAAATAATGGTAGCAAAGAAATGTGTGTGCAAAGCACAAATTCAGGGGAGATGGATTTATCTTTCAGGATTGCTCCTTACTCCTTATAATTTATCAGACACTAAAGCAGCCTGAATTTATTAGTAAATGTGATTTAGTTTGCACATGATTTAGAAGGAAGAAAATGTTATTTTTACAATCTTCCCTTGATAAGGAGGGTTCAGCAGGGGAATTGGCTCATTTTGTTACGTGATTCTGTTTCTATAATGACACGGATCATGCCTCAATGATCAATGCTAAATTCTCGTTCATCGTCCTGTTTCCCTGTGGCACAAGGCACATGCTATAACTCAGTGTGTGTGTGTGTGTGTGTGTGTGTGTGTGTGTGTGTGTGTATGCAGTGGTATAAGACTGCACGATTTAGGCGCATAAGCCTAAGAATCATTGATCCGGTTTCATTCTAACTGTGCGAGATTTAGAGACCTCCGACAGTCCTGTTTTTCATAACCCTCTCCTTTCTCCTTGTTGAATAGGTCTGCACATTTTTTTTTTAATCCCCCAGCAGCCTTTTTGGCACTGTGCTCTGTGAAGGTGAAATGTCCCTCCATGTCCTTCAAAAAAAAATTCTTTTCCCAATAATCTCCTATTGAAATTGGTTGGCTCATTAAGTTGGCTTATTGCATTTTTCTCTTGAGGGTTTTTTCAATTCGAGCTCTGCACTCCCTCACATTTTGTTTTCCATCTTATTTTTGGAATAGCTCCACTTAGTTTCCCACCGTATGTGCTTGCTAACTAGGCTGATCTTCTCTACTGGCAAGGGGAGAGGATAAAGAGAACAATCCAATGTGAAACGGCATCCCAGAGCATAAGCAGAAGCGACTAATTAAGATAATCGACTGTATGTTAGCATCTTGGTCCTTGAAAATAGTGGGATTTAACTGAGTGTCACCCATTGCGGAAAAGCAGTCAGAACACCATGCCTTTCCACTGTGCTTCCATTAGAAACAGCCTACTTTGAGCTGTCGCCCAGCACTTTAAAAAGCGTAGCACCTTTAGACAATGTGCACAAAAAATGGCTGGTCGACAGTAGGTCACATCACTATCACTTGTAAATGGATCCTTCATCCTTCTCCCTTCCCTCCTCCTCCCCCATGACGGGCAATATTCCACATCTCAGTAACGGCACTCTCATCCAGCTAGCCAGAATCCCTGGAGTCACCTTTGACCTCTCCCATATGACCCTCCATCACCATCCAATCAGCAAGCCCTATGCACACTGCTTCTTTACTATCTTGTGAATATATCCTGTTTCCTCCATCCCCATTACCATCACCCAACTCCAAATAGGCACCATCACCTCATGACTGGACTATGATAATGCATCCACAGCTGCCCCCTCATTTTCCACTCAGCAACTTCTGATGCCCTAAAACATAAATCCCAGAGATGCTGGGGTGGCTCAGTTGGTTAAGTGTCAGACTCTTGATGTTGGCTCATGTCATGATCTTGGAAACGTGGGATCAAGCCCCACAGTGGACTCCCCACTCAGCAGGGAGTCTGCTTGAGATTCTCTTTCTCTCTAAAATAAATAAATCAATCTTTAAAAAAAGCATAAATCCCAACACACCACTCCCAGAATTAAAACCCTTCAACAGCCTTTTTACTCTCTTTCTCCACTGTAACTTGCAGTTAGAAAATAAAAAAAAAAAAGGAGGATTTGTACTTATTTCAGGATTTTGAGGTTAACTGAATGACTATAAATTGATGTGGTATGTGTAATGGGCCAGAAGAAAAAGAAATCCTGTTCAGAAGGAAGAAGAGAAGGCAGCAGAATAATAATGAATCAAAAAGCGAAATCTAATGCTGGAAAAAGGGAAAAAGACAGTACTGAGAAATCAGCTTGAACCCAGAAGTCCAGATTAATGTGGAGGAATGGTGGGTTCCAGATAGTACATTACAAAAAAAAGGAAAAGGAATACATGGATTATTTAATACATACGTGATCATGTTGAAAAGTTTGAGAAAGAAACAGTAATAGGCTTTTTAAGAAAACACCAAAATGAGGCAGTTGTTGATACTAGGAGGAAAAATGCTAGCCAAGAAAGTAAATGCAGTTGTGCACACCATCACGTCTCAGCTGTAAACACCATGAAATACTCACATGATACAAACTCTGAATAATAATTTTGGGTTTTGTTTTGTTTTTTTAAAGATTTTATTTATTTATTTGACAGAGAGAGACACAGTGAGAGAGGGAACACCAGCAGGGGGAGTGGGAGAGGGAGAAGCAGGCTTCCCGCTGAGCAGGGAGCCCAATGTGGGGCTTGAACCCAGGACCCTGGGATCACGACCTGAGCCGATGGCAGACGCTTAACGACTGAGCCACCCAGGCGCCCCTCTGACTAATAATTTAACTAAGAATTGTAACCATCCACTGTAGGAAGATGGGGGAGCAGGTGGAAGTGAATTCTACCATACTTGGAAATCAGTAGTATCACCACAATTAGGAAAAAAGTTAAAGATAATATTTTAAATACGGTATTTTAAAATATGAAGATAAATATGAAACAGAGCTAAAAATAATTGTATGCGTTGCCTTGGAGGGTTCTGCTTAGGGACCAGTAAGCAAGAGGACTTCAGGTTTTCATGAAATATTTTGGCACAATTTGGCTGTTTAAATTATGGCCATATATTATTTTTAAGAAAAGGTATATAAATATTTAAAATGATGGGAATGGTAAAAATTTGCTGCTAAAATATTAACCAACAAAAGCAGTATCAATACCAGGCAAAATGAAGTTTTGGGGGAAAATGTTATTAGAGAAATGAAAGTTTTATTCAATGACGAAAAAGGAACAACTCACCAGGCATTTATCACTATTCTGTACCTGTATGCTTTTATCAACACTAATTCAGAAGGTAAACATAGAAATTCGACAGTTACCCAAAGAAATATAAAATCTGCAAGTGATTTTCAAGAGGAAAGGAATAGAGAAATGTGTACACTCAGCTTGCAACCCAGCAGTTTCAATGAAGGTTATTGTTCCTGAGAAATGTTTTGTATGTGATTATTCGCAGCACTTATTCATATCAGCCAAAAACTTGAAACATGCCAATATCCGTCCATCAACTGGTGAGTAGATAAACAAATTGTGGCATATTCATAAATGGAAAGCTTCTGCCAAATAGAAAGGGAGTAACTCCTGACCCCTTTACATTAATAAACCAAAAACATCATTCTGAGTACAAAAGCCCAACACAAAAGATTACATACTTTATGATTCATTTGTTTGAGATCACGGAATGAACAAAATTAATCTATAGTGACAGCAAGCAGATGGCTGGTTTCCTGGAAATGCAGTGGAGGTGGGAGGAGGCGGTCTGACAACAAAGGGGCACAAGGGAATTTTGCAGGGGACAGAAATGTTCAGGGGCTTGACTGGGATGGTTACACAGGTATGTGTATTTGTCAAGATTCATTCCTATACCTAGATGCCTTATTATATGTAAATTATAGTTCAATAAATTAGGTTTTTAATTTTTTAAAGGTAAGGCGTGTGTCTCTCTATAGCAGTTGGCACTGCTGTACCAAAATGCCATATCCCGGATGGCTTAAACAGCAAACATTTATTGCCCACAGTTCCGGTGGCTGAGAAGTCCAAAATCAAGGTGCTGGCAGATTCAATGTCTGGTGACAGCCATCTTCCTGGTTTGTAGGCAGCCACCAGCCATCTTCTTGCTATATTTTCATTTGGTGGAAGGGTAAATAAGGTAGAAGACAGAGGGAGAGAGAGACAGAAGGCTCTCTGATCTCTGTCTACAAAGGCACGAATCCCACACGGAGGCTCTATCCTTTACAACAGCACCTAAACCTAACTATCTCCCAACGGCTCCACTCCCAAATCCCATCGCATTAAGATTAGGTCTCCAACATATGAATTTGGGGGGAGGGGAAGACACAAACATTCAATCCATAGCAACACGGAGCCTTTCAAAGGGCCTCCAGCCTGGGACCTGGCAACTTGTACACATGTCTTGGCAGTGGGGACTGATTTGACAGAGCCAGGCTACTTAAAGCAATCCAGTAAAAAAGTGTAAGTGCTGATAGAAAGGGAGAGAACACGTTCTTCTTGTGAGCAGTGGAAACATGAGAGTGGTGATGGCACAAAATCCACCTCGGTGGTCATGCTGAGATGGGAGAAGCTGCATGAGACAGTCGAGGCCAACAAGCAGTGTGTTTTGGCACCAGCGGCAAGAGCAAAATTTAATTAGCTTCTGAAGATGATGTTGCTAAAGGCTCCAGTGAATTAGCTATGTTTTATTACCATAATTAATATGATATAAACCCTTAATATTCTCTCTCCCATCCTACAGCTGATGTGTTCTGGGAAAGTGAAATGTACATCTATTTTATGGTGGTGTAATAGGACCTGGAAAAACACATGAATAAGACTATAGAGAGTTAACTGCTCTTAACCTCAGTTCCTCTTTTTTTTTTTAAAAAATGAAAACATTGGTTTGGGTGATTCCCAAGGTCTTCTTCAATTTTATATTCTAAGGCATAGTACCTTCCCTTAAAGACCATGGAAGAGAATGACCTTCATACATATAATAATAATAAATAAATAAGATATCAGTCCTTACATACACAGAAAACTCAAGATAATCAATTATAACGATTATATCATATGATTAATTATCAATATTATATTATCATATCAACTATAGTAATTACAAGTAAAACATTAAATATCTGTGAGATTTTAGTAAAGTAGATAGAAACAAGATAATTATATTTATCTATCTCTCTATGGAGTCAAAATAATTTCTGTGTACCAGCAATAACTGGCTAGTAACTAGAATGAGAATAAAAAGATTACATTTAAAAATAAGAGAAAAGCATCCATTAGCCAAGAAGAACTATAACAAGAAATCTGCAAAATCACACGGCTATAAGCTTTCCAGACAGCTATAAAAGATCTGAGTAAATAAAAGGAGAGTCATAAAATATCCCCGCATGGAAATTCTGAACTAAGTTGATCTCACAGCTCCTTTTAGCTATCATTCTCTTCTACTCTTCCCTTCATGGTCCAAATGTTTTGAGTTGTCATCATTGCCCATCTCCCTTCCTTCTCATTTACTCTCCAACTGACTGCAATCTGTCATGTGCCCTCTCTCTAGTCCAGGAATACTATTCTAAGGTCACTAACAACATTCTTGTTGCTAAAGCCAAGGACAACTTTGCACTCCTGTTCTTTCCTGATATCACAGAAGCAACTGACAGTGTGGTCAAACCCCTTTTCTAAGGAGTCATCTTCCTTT
The DNA here is from genome assembly GCA_002007465.1 of Ailurus styani. Classification (NCBI taxonomy): domain Eukaryota; kingdom Metazoa; phylum Chordata; class Mammalia; order Carnivora; family Ailuridae; genus Ailurus; species Ailurus styani. Next base: position 2,616,711 of record LNAC01000136.1, read on the forward strand.
TACTTCCAAGAGACCACACTCTTCTGTTTATCTGCCCTCCTCTGGCTCCTTGTTCTTTCTCATTTTGTGGCTCCACATTATCTGCCTGAACCTTAAATACTGTGTTCCTTAGACCCTCTGCTATTTTCATTCTGCAGACCCTCTCTGGAAGATCACATCCACTCATCTAGCTGAACCCATTCTTTAAATACTGAAGACACCCAAATTTGTACTCCAGATCATCTCATTCTCATCCAGACTTCAAGAGTCTATTGGAGGTGTAGTTTGGGGTATATGACACACATCTCAAACTCAACACAGACAAAAATGAGCATCTTCCCACATCATACTTACCTTTCCTGCCTTCTCCCTCAATGAATAGAACCACAGGTACTCAATTGCCAGCTCTGATTCCTTTTTCTCCCTTATTTTACATGCCCAATCAATCATCAATTTCTGTTCCTTTTTTTACCTCCTAAATAGCTTTCAAATATACCACATATATGAAATCCTCCCATATCTCTTCATTCCTGGCACCACTACCCTGAGGCTGGCATCATTTTTCTTCTCTTCTGATTTATTAGGAAAACTGATTTCCCTGTCACAACTTTTTGCCTCCACTCCAAATGACCTTCCATCTTGCAGCCAAATAGATGATTCCTGAAGGTGAATCTGATCAAGTCAGTCTCCTATTTAAACACTGTCAATGATTCCCCATGATCCTCAGGATTAAGGCAATGCTCCTTAACATGGTTTAGCCCCTCTTGGCCAAACTGTCTGGAACCAACCCTCCACCCTCTGTCCCAGGCACACAGAATTATTTTCAATTTCTCAAATACATCAGGCCCTCCATTGACTCTTAGATTTTCCAAATGCTGCTGCTTCTTTCTTCAACTTCTCCTCTCTCATCTGTTTGCTTGCCTTCTGTAAACCTCAGGACTAAACTTAGATGTCATTCATCTAGAAAGCCTCGCTGAAACCTGGGGTAGACTCTTACCATGTTCCCCTAATACCCTGTGCCTCTCTTCTCATCGCTCATGTTTCGCTGGGTTGTACATACCAATCACTCTCCTGTTCCCTGCTCTAGAAACCATGAACGTGAGGGCAGGAGCTATGTTCCTCTGGTTGGCCATCATATCCATCCATGTCCTTCTACATTGTGTATTCTCATGCCAAGCACAATTTCTAACAGAGAGTAGGTGCTCAATAATTATGGGATAAAATAATTTGTTAATTGTGACCTATAATAACAAAGGTAGTAATATTGGTGTAAGAATGGACAGACCGATGAAACACACCAAAGCCCCAAACAGATCCTTAGGAATTAGAGAAACTGATAGAATTTAATGAAAGTACACCTCTAAACAAGTGAAGGAAAATAAGAATTTCTAAGTTGCTATTGGTTAGCTTTTTGGGTAAGGAGTGGAGAAAGATTTTCTAAAGTTATAATTTATGGAAAATGCCACCAGAAAGTGTATTTGATTCCATAGTCATTTATATGACAGTTAGTCAAAAATGTCATGAGTCAAATTAAAAGGCAAGTTGAAAACTGGGGGCAAAAAATAGGTTCATTGAATATGAGAGACAAAGAATTAAAATACTTTTTTATACAGTTATCTCAGATTTTAAGAAAACATGATGATCCCAAATAAATCACCAAGGGCATAAGGAAACAGATACAAATTAGTAATGAGTCAAAAGACTCAACTTCAGTTATAATCAAAGAAATGCAAATTTTTAAAATGAGACAACTTTTTAACCTTTACATTAGTAAATAATTTTAAAGTAAAAATCCTAAGTATATGAGACATTATTGGACAAGTGAGAAATTGATACACCTTTCTCTTAAGCAATTTGCAATATGTATCAAGACTCCTTAAACCTACTAAGAATCTAGAATTATCTGACATTCAAAGAATCAAGCTTAAAGATATAATCAAAAGGTGAAAAATTTTGTCCACACAAATATTAATCACAATATATTTAAGTCATATAAAATTGGGAAAAAAGAAGTATTAAACAGTAAGAAACTGGTTAAGTAAATTCTGGCATATCTACAAACTAAAATGTTTTGCAGCCATAGGCAGATAAGTAGGTGGGTAGGTACGTAGATGAAAAAGTGCATAGAAAATATGAGATTACCATTGTAAAATTACGTATGTGCAAATACATACACAACAGGCTACAATGAAATAAATGTGATAGATATACTTCCCTCTAGATTAAGAGATTGAGAGGCTATTATTTTCTTCTTTATATGTTTCTGTATTTCCACATTCTCTATAATGAGTATTATTTTTATAATCCAGCAAAGCAAAATGATAAAAATGGACTGTGATAGACTCTGATAAAACTAACTTGACCATATAAAAAAGTGTCTAGACTGATGGAGCCAGGTATTTATTTTTACATAGGAGAAGTCCCTGGGGTATAAATGTGGATGAATCCTACAGCCTAGCAATGTGACTAAGGGATGTCTTGCACTGATTGTCAGCACAGTGAGGGCTCAGGAATTAGAAAAACATTAAGGGGATCCCTGAGACCCTAGTGGGGTCTGGAAACCACAAAGAGTGGGGGACAGAGCCTTGGGGAATATCAAAGGGACCCCAAGGGTCCTGAAATTGGGGAACTGGAATCACAGATGGGGATATAAGTTATGGGCCTGTAGACATAGGGGGCTGAAGCTTACAACACCTCACAGAGCTTCTAGAATATTGGAGGGGAGAACTCAAATGAGCTGGAGATGAGGCTTCTGGGCTGCCACGTTACAAGACTATTTCAAAATCAAAACATGGTGATCCAGAACATCCCTTAAAAATGATGACACTCGGGGTGCCTGGGTGGCACACTCGGTCAAGCCTCTGACTCTTGGTTTCAGCTCAGGTCAAGATTTCATGGGTCGAGGGATCCAGCCCCCGGTCAGGCTCAGCGCTCAGAGTGGAGTCCCCTTGAATTCCTCTCTCCTTCTCCCTCTGTTCCCACTCCCGGCATGTTCTCTCTCTCTTCGTCTCTGTCTCTGAAATAAATACCTCTTTCTAAAAAAAATGATGATACTCAACTCTGAAAATAAGAGTAATTACTTGAAAAGGAGCCTGGACAAGCGGGGACCTCAAAGTCCACATGTGCTAGGGAAGCAGAACCATCAGCAGCCTTTGCTCAGAGTTCAACCTTCCTGCGTAGGACACTGGCATTAACTGGGCTTTAAAGCACAAAGACAGTGGACTTGTTAGAATTCAGTTCGCTGTGAGTGACAGAAACCCTTAAAAAAGAATGATTTAAATAATTTAGACGTTTGTTTTTCTCTACACCAGAAATCCAGGAGCGGGCATTCCAGTGCTAGGTCCTCTGTGCACAGTATCAGGGATTCAGGGTCCCTCTATCTTATGCTTGGCCCTGCATCAACTCCAATCTCAATGCCACTTCAAGTTCGGGGATGGCTCCTCCGGCTCCAGCCCGCTTATCTCCGCACTGTGGAAAAGGCAAAAGCCAAAGAATGATAAAGGAGATTTCCAGATGCTGCTACCTGACACTTCTGTTCATAAACCATCAGCCAAAACTCAATTCCAGGGTCACATCTGGATCAGAGAAGCTGGGAAAAGTCGTGCTTATTCTGACTAGCTACAAGTCCAGTTCAATGTTCTACTATTATGGAAGTTGGGGGAAAAGGTACTAGGGGATAAACAGCAGTTTCTTCCAAAGAGAGGTTTGGAAAAATGAAGAAAGAGGTGAGAATTCCAGAAGACGGGAATATTTTGTGCCAAGTCAGAGAGGAGGGAAGAGCATCTTGTGCCCAGGACATGGTGACTACCATCCACCAACTGGGGGCTGCCTGATTCAGCCTCGTGTAAGCCTGAGCGGTAGCATGAAATGCATATTTGTCCCACGGGGGTGGGTGAGGAACCAATGACAGCAGGACTCATCTTACTCTTCTAGTCTCCTTACTTTCTGAATTCGGTGTAATCTGCCTCGGTTAAGATGCTCATGGTAGTGTTGTAGTTTGTTTTTTAAAGCACTGACTGCTCCAAGTTTGTTCTCATCTCCAGAGGACTATTAAAATGACTCAAACATCTACAAGGATGCAAACTGCAAACTGCTGGGTATATACTTAGCCTGGATTTAAAAAGCATAGGGTTGCCAATGTTGGCTACCCACAACCAGAGATCTACGCCAACCCGCCTGGCCCAAATGGGTAATTTTTGTCCTCTGCAATATTGCATCCAAGAATACAAGTAGAACAGGCATATGACATTCAAAGGTGAGACGACCGAAGAGTTATTATCGCATGCCAGATGATTACGTCTCCCGGAGCCAGAAAAACAGCATTTTGTGTGGAGTTATGATTGCTTCATTGCTTCGTTTCCAGTAAACTTGATTTGAAACAGGGGAGAAATCGTTCCCTTAACCCTGTCCCTAAGCCCTGATTCCAGAAAATAAACATGACGACATTTATCTGGCCCTTGGGTGGGTCTCAAAAGTTTTGGGCAAACGCCTTTCTATTTTGCTGCAATCAAATGTCTAGAGGAAAGTGTGGTCAGCAATGGGGTGGCAGGAAATGCAACCTACTTGAGTGCTCAGGGTCAAGTGCTCTCGTCCATAAGGCGTAGCATCAAGGTGAATTTGTGCTCACTGTCAAAGAGTCTTAGCGATAGGAGCACATCTGTCCCCGAAGAAACCACCAGACAGGCTGCAAATTAGAGCCATCTTTTGCAATATTCAATGTAGAGCTCCTGAAGCTAATGCTACCTTTGGGGGAAAGCCTTTGGCAAAGAAGGATGTGGCCAAACACCTGGAATGAGTTACCTGCCACGTAGAAACTGCTGCTGGCCCCGTTCACACTGCAAACATCTTTATGCCCTCAGTTTAAGATGCATTATTTACAGTGGTTATACTTCTCACTGCTGTGCTCTGGCATTTTCTTATAGCGCATGAATCTGCTGCATTAAAATCTTTGCTCTGGAAACAGCTGGCTCAGCTCAAACAGCTGATCAGAAATCAAAGTCCTGCTCATTCCTTTACCAGTTTCATATTTGAGAGTGAAATCATGGGATCAAATCCCCCAGAGGCCTGCAACACGCCTGGAAACAAAATGTTTCTTATAACGCTCCTAGTCTTCTTTTGGTAATTATGATACAGAAGAATTAAAAATCATCTTCTTTCAAACATTTCCACAGACATTCCATATATGACCTTCACTCACTGGTGCACCAACTGCATTCTTCTTGGCCTCTGCAGCCCTACCTCCCAGATACGTTTCACTGGCAAAAGCAGTGAGCAGACCAGTGGGATAATATGCTACCATTTGAGTTTTTAAAATAAGTAAATAAAAGCCCACACCATGGTTTACATATAATTGCACCCCATCTAAGTTTTTCTTTTTTTTTAAGATTTTATTTATTTATTTGACAGAGAGAGAGAGATCACAGGTGGGCAGGGAGGCAGGCAGATAGAGGAGGAAGCAAGCTCCCTGCTGAGCAGAGAGCCCAACTTGGGACTCGATCCCAGGACCCTGAGATCATGACCTGAGCTGAAAGCAGAGGCTTTAACCCCCTGAGCCACCCAGGCACCCCACCACCACCTGAGATCATGACCTGAGCTGAAAGCAGAGGCTTTAACCCCCTGAGCCACCCAGGCACCCCCCCCACCACCACCTAAGTTTTTCACATGGGATTATAATATTCAAGAACAGAGACACGAGCCAAAATCAGTTTGAGGTAGCAGGTAGGTGATTTAAGAAACAAGGCCTTTCTACTGAGCCATGAGAAAAGAACGAGATCTTGCCATTTGCGACAACATGGATGGACCTAGTCAGCCGAAGACAAATACCATAGGATTTTACTCATATGCGGAACTTAAGAAACAAGACAAACAATCACAAAGGGACAAACTAAAACCAGGATCTTAAACACAGAGAACAAACAGATAGTTGCCAGAGGAGAGGTGGGTGGGGATGGGTGAAATAGATAAAAAGAGATGAAGAGGACACTGATCGTGATGAGCACCAATTAAAGACAGGAAGAAAAAAGAAAGAAACATGGTCTTTCCGTTTGCATGCAGGTGAAGCTACTGAGTCAGGACTTGGAGAATGGGTCCCAGGTTTGAGGTCGGATCTGCCCTTTATACGAATACTCTCAAATTTCAAAATTCCTCTGATCCCCAGTTTCCCAACCTAGATGAAATGGAGGCGATAGTAACGGTCAACATTACTGTTATATTATGTTCTCAAAATTGTTGTTAAAATTAACAGAGCGTTTTGAAACTTTGAGGGAGATGCTTAACAAATTTATCGAATGTGCTTTCAGTTGTTTGGATTCTACTGTTTGGACTCCCCACCCGATGGTGGGGAGGCATCTACCCTAGACCACCTGTTACTCGCCTCTAAGGCCTGGGCAAAACCTCCCTGCCCTTGATGAAAGATTACCGGAGACCCATAATGTCATTAGGAGTAAATGAGCAGTTTTTCCTCTGCCCCCCACAGCACTTTACCTCCAGACCTTGGTCACATGCACTAAAGAACTGAGCCAACCAGCCACAACGAAGCGGGTATTTTTTGGTCCTCTAAAAACATACCCATTTGCAACGAAACATGCTCAAGTGAATAGAAACTGGCACCTCAGCTGGTTTTTTAAAAAAAAAGTTTTAATCAGGCCAAATATATTTTGGGTGAAAACCTAGCAAGAGAAAAAAAAGCTTGGCTACTGGGTGGGGAAAGAGGTGAGTCCTGAGTTCGTGTCGGGCTGACTGCCTACAGCTCGAATTGGACGGCTTTTCCAGATCACCGCAATTTGTGGACTGGCTGGTACGGACCTCAGCAAATCAGACTATTGGCATCTTTTTGTTAAAATCTACCTTAGTTTTCCAGAGAGAAAGCCATTAGGGGGTAAAAAAAAAAAAAAAAACACCAAAAAATTTCCTCCCTTTTGTTAGTTTGATTCATGCTCCAAGCTCCTCTAAACCATTAGGGGATGAAAATGCTCATTACCACTAGTCCCTCTCTGCAGATCTCCTTTCTGGTGGGGAAGTGAGGGTCTAGTCCTTCCTCTACTTCAAGGAGAAAGTAAAGAAAAAGTCAGTACAAATGGCAAGAGGAAAAAATCTGAGCAAAGGCCATATGATTAGACCTTTTTTGAATGTTCTAATTTTATTTTGAAGCAAAATTTCCACCAACATATTCTGTTTTCACTTAGGGGCAATAGGAAAGAGACAACATGGTGTAAACAGTTGACCAGTCTTCAGTCATCCATAAACCAGCTTCAAAATTGCTGCTATAACTGGGACTTCCAAATACATGTTTGAGAGAGAGAGAAAAAAAGCAATGTGCAGAATGGCATGAATAGAATAGCACCATTTCAGTTAAAGAAAAAAACCCTATATAGAAATACACACACACACATGCACACACACTACTATGAACATAATAATCCCTGAAAATACCAATAAGAATTTGTTGACCGAAGTCATCCTTGTAGAGAATTTAACAGTCAAAAACCAAGGGTATCAGCAATCGCACTACTGGGTATTTACCCTAAAGATGNGCAGCCACTCTGGAAAACAGTATGGAGATTCCTCAAAAAGTTGAAAATGGAGCTACCCTACGACCCAGCAATCGCACTACTGGGTATTTATCCTAAAGACACAAAGGTAGTGATCCTCAGGGGCACGTGCACCCGAATGTTTATAGCAGCAATGTCCACAATAGCCAAACTATGGAAAGAACCTAGATGTCCATCAACAGATGAATGGATAAAGAAGATGTGGTATATATATACAATGGAATACTATGCAGCTATCAAAAGAAACGAAATCTTGCCGTTTGCAATGACGTGGATGGAACTAGAGAGTATTATGCTGAATGAAATAAGTCAATCAGAGAAGGACAATTATCATATGATCTCTCTGATATGAGGAACTTGAGGGTCAGGGTGGGAAGTTGTGGGGGGTAGGGAGGGGAAAATAATGAAACAAGATGGGATGGGGAAGGAGACAAACCATAAGAGACTCCTAATCTCACAAAACAAACAGGGTTGCTGGGGGGGTGGGAGGGTAGGGATAGGGTGGATGGGTCATGGACATTGGGGAGGGTTTGTGCTTTGGTGAATGCTGTGAAAGGTGTAAGCCCGATGATTCACAGACCTGTACCCCTGGGGCAAAGAATAATAATAAAAAAACCAAGGGTATACCTTTCGCTAATTTTTGAATATTGTACCATTTGTATATACTATCTGGTCAACAAATATTTTTATTGAGCTCTAATTGACATATAACATTAGTTTCAGGCATACAACATAACAATTCACTGTATGTATATATTGTGAAATGATCATCACAATAAGTCTAGTTAACATCCATCACCTCACATAGTTACAATTGTTTTTCTTGTGATGAGAACTTCTAAGAGCTATTCTCTATGCAACTTTCAACCATACAACACAGCAGTATTAGCTGTAGTCACAACGCCCTACATTACATCCTCAGGACTTAATGTATTTCGTGACTGGAAGTTTGGACCCTTTGACCACCTTCCCCCATTGTACCGTCCTCCACCCTCGGCCTCTAGCAACCACCAATCTGTCCTCTGTTTCTATGTATTTGGTGTTCTATTGTTTTATTTTGATTCCAAGTGAGATTATGTGGTATTTGTTTTTCTCTGACTTATTTCACTTAGCATAATGCCCTCAAGTTCCATCCATGTTGTCACTTCAAGATTGCATTTGTTTTCATGACTGAATCATATTCCACTGTGTGTGTGTATATGTGTGTATGTGGGTGTCTACATATATGTCTCACATTCTCTTTATCCATCCATACACTGATGAATCCTTAGGCGGTTTCCATGTCTTTTGTATTGTAAATACTGCTGCAATAAACATGGGGGTGCATATATCTTTTTGAGTTAGTGTCTTCATTTCCTTTGGATAAATACCCAGAAGTGGAATTGCAGATATCTTTTCCCCTTCTGTAGGTTGCCCTTTCATGTTGTTGAGGATTTTCTTTACTGTGCAGAAATGTTTTAGTTTGATGTGGTCCCACTTGTTTTGTTGTTGTTTTTGTTGTTTATCTTTTGCTGCCTTTGCTTTTGGTGTCAAATCCAAAAAAAATCATCACTATGAGCCAGGTCAAGGAGCTCACTGCCTACATTTTCTTCTTGGCATTTTATGGCTTCAGGGCTTATGTTCAAGTCTTTGATCCATTTTGAATTGATCTTTGTGTATGATGCAAGATAGTGTCCATTTCCATTCTTTTGCATGTGGCTTTCCAATTTTTTCAGCACCATTTATTAAAAAGACTGTCCTTTCCCTGTTGTATTTTCTTGGCTCTTTTGTCATAAATTAATTGACCATATATGTGTGGATTTATTTCTGGGCTCTCTATTCTATTCCATTATTAAAAAATATTTTTTAATAAAAAGAAAATTTTATAACACCGCAAATAGAAGGTGACTGTGAAATGGAACTAATACACTGTTTTCTGTGTCCTGCTCTGTATTTGATAAAAGGGGAGATGTGCCAATGTTAGAGGGTGTGAAGACTAGAACCAGAGACTTTCTCCTTTATGTCTTTGGAAATGTTGAAGAAAGAAACTGAGGGGCGCCCGAGTGGCTCAGTCGTTTGAGTGTCTGACTCTTGATTTCAGCTCAGGTCATGATCTCAGGGTCATGGGACTGAGCCTCACACTGTGCTCTGTGCTGGGTGTGGAGCCTCCTTAAGACTCTCTCTCTTGGGGCGCCTGCGTGGCTCAGTTGTTAAGCGTCTGCCTTCAGCTCGGGTCATGATCTCAGGGTCCTGGGATCCAGTCCCACGTCGGGATCCCTGCTTAGCAAGAAGCCTGCTTCTCCCTCTCCCACTCCTCCAGCTTGTGTTCCCTCTCTCACTGTGTCTCTCTCTGTCAAATAAATAAATAAAAATCTTAAAAAAATTTATTTCTCTTCCTTTGCCCCTCCCCCATTTTATCTCCCACTGTCTCTCTCAAATAAATAAATAAATGTTAAGAAAAAAAAAGAGAGATCCATCAAGAGAATGAGAAGACAAGCCAAATGCTGGGAGAAAAGATTTACAGAAAAAAAAAAGAAAACGAAAAAGAAAAATGCACCTGATAAAGGACTGTTTTCCAAAATAGACACAGAACTCCTAAAACTATAAGAAAATGAACAACCCAATTTAAAAATGGGCAAAGCCTGGATATCTCACCAAAGCAGATACACAGATGGCAAACAGGCATATTAAAAGATGCTTCACATTGTATGTTGTCAGGGAAATACAAATTAAAATAAGAACAAAATGCCACTTTGCATCTATTAGAATGGCCGATCGTAACAAATGTACCACTCTCTAAATAGAGGATGCTGATAGTGGGGAGGCTGTGCACGTGCGGGAGTAGTGAGGATGTGGGAGCTCTCTGTACTTTCCACTCAGTTGTTCTTTTTTTTTTTTAAGATTTTATTTATTTATTTGAAAGAGGTAGAGAGCACAAGTAGGCAGAGCGGCAGGCAGAGGGAGAGGGAGAAGAAGGCTCTCTGTGGAGCAGGGAGCCCGATGCGGGACTCGATCCCAGGACCCTGAGATCATGACCTGAGCTGAAGGCAGCGGTTTAACCGACTGAGCCACCCAGGAGCCCCTCCACTCAGTTTTGCTGTGGACCTAAAACTGTGCTCAAAAACAAAATTTATTGATAAAAAAAAGGACTTGAAACTTTTATAATCTTATGACTTGCTGATATTTAATTCCACGTCCATGCCCTACTTAAAATATACACCCTTTGGGAAACTCTAGTATCACAGAAAAGGCATTCAACTTGGGAGTGATGGTTTTGAGTCTTAGGCACTCATCATTTTCCAAATCTATTTCATCTATCTACTGTTAATTCTTCTCAGCCTTCTGTTTCCCAAGGATTGAGCAGAATCAAATAAGACTAGGCATGTGAAAATTCTCTGGAAAGAATATACAGATAAAAGGAACATTATCTCTAGAATGTCTTAGAGTAAATCATTCAAACTATTCTTATAAAAAACAATTTGTCTCTGCAGAGTTTTTGTTTCGTCTTTTGTATCTTCACATAAGTATTTCTAGAAATAGGCTGAGAATGGGGAGAAGCCAGAGACTGGAAAAAAGTTGTCCAAATCTCACAATGAACCCACTTCGAGAATCAAATGGGTGAACACATTTCATATCCTGGCAGAAGCAGAACAAGGAGAGGAAACGTTACACAGCGGAAAGGGGGACTGTTCCGGTGGTTTGTGTGACAAGATGTGGGACTATGCTTAAATCCGAAAGGAAAGAAGAGGAGGCAGTGAGTGCCTCAGCCAAAGGGGCATGGGGCTCAGGCTTCTGCTCCAACCCGAGGCGGCATGCGGGGCTCCTCCTGGTCAAGCCTTGAGCACGGCAGCAGAGAAACTCTGTCTTAGGGGATTTATTCTTCACAATCTATCACAAATTATATCACAAATTCTATCACAAATATAATTGCATTTTGAGAATGATGGTTCTAGAAGAGGTTGTACCTGATGACACCACAACCTCTCCGCCAGCCATCTTGGACAATGGAAACAACCCCCATGGCTTTCTCTTATGTTGTGTTCCATGAGATATATAGGTATTCACCAGGAAGAAAATGGATACCTGTGGTCAAAGAAGAACAATACTCTCTAAACTAAAGAAAGGGAAACACTCATTTTATGGAAAAATATCTCAGAGCCTCTAACTAATGCAATTCCTACTTCCCAAAGGGATATAAGCAAGCAATGTTTTCCTAACACCTAACCATGGTCTTCTCTATTCCAGCAGCTTTCCCTTTCCCTTATTTTTTAACATAACATATATTAACGATATATTCTCAAAACTTTGAACTACATATATTGAGCAATACAGACAGAGATTGCCTTGGGTTGCACTGTTCTGAATCCCCCACAGTATATTCAATAAATGGTGGAGGAAGAGATAAATAATTTAGACAAGCCAGAATTAGCTTCTCTTCTATGACTATTCTCTTAAAGAGTAAAATCTTTGAGGCCCTTTTCCAAAGACTGTACAGAGATCTATTGTTTCATAAACAGCTTTAAGCATACTTATGCAAACACACGCACACACGTACACACACACACACACACCCCCCATATAAACTCTTTTTCCAAAGAAGAATGCACACACTGAGACTGTCCCCCCCACCATGATTTTTTATGACAGTGCTAAGAAATGTATCATGAGAGTACGTTAACTCAAAGAGCACTCCACAGGGATCTTTAGACCTCATTATTTCTCCGCATAATTAAATCTTTATTAGATTAAACTGTACTTTTTCTGGACTTCTCGATAAATTTAGTACCCAGCCAACTTTTAATGCACCATTAGGTAAGGCCCACAAAGAAACTGAAGGAAGAACATCCCTTACCAATGCGTTCAAATTTCTCAAATTTAGAAGAATCCCCACAGACAGGTGCTACCCTACATTACCATGGCATGACTTTCAAGGTTTTTTTTTCCAAATAAGAAAAGGAAGGAATCAATAGAATTAGCACGAGAAGGTTTTTGGCTGGTGAGGAAGTTAAAGGTAAAAATGGAAAGACTTTGAATGAGGAGGATGTGGTTTCTGACAACCCAGACATATTGGCCCAATTACGAAGCCAAGCAAAAGGAGCAAAACTACAGCTTTGAAACTGCAACACTCTCTTTATGATGCTTGAAAAATAAGTACAATGGCCTAAATGCTCCAGTGTTCATTCATTCACCAACCACCACACATCCGTGCCCAACCCCAGCCCCTCCCTCCGGCAAAAGGACTGAACACAAGACGAACCATCCCCCTCCCCCCGCCCCGTGTGATTCCCCGTATACCTTGGTCTGAGCATTTCAGCACTTGAAGGAACAACAACTTAACATTTACCCAGAATTAATGAGCAGAAAAGGCTGGGGTCTGATGAACACTCAAGGCGGGCTCTGGCTTCAACCTGTCAGGGCATCATCAAGAAAATGGCACCATAGCTTTGCTGTCAAGAGAGAGTGCCTCTCATTGCACACAGGTGTGGGAGAAGGAGACATCATGGTCTCACCAAATAGGTTTTTCTTCAGTGGTAAGTGAAACTGGCCAAAAACGTTGCTGGGAACCAAAAAACTCAGGAGGACTCTTCATTCACGGTGAAGCTCCCTTCTCTCCATGTCTCTCCACATGTCACCTGCCACCATCCAAGTCTGTCTAAGGTGATGTATTCACTTGTAAAGTCAAAATAGTCAAACAACGGTGTGTGTGTGTCTATGAATTGACAGATGGTGTGAAATGGGTTTCCATAGTATTCAGTGATTACTCCTGCTGCAGAATTTCCACATTGTATTAAAGTCTGTGTTTCCTCTGTACTACAAATTTCTTAAGCGAAAGGATCATGTTTTAGTCTCCTCCTTTTATTCCCCCAAGTACATAGCACAGTGCTGGGCATGTAATAGGAATTTGGAAAATATTCATCGAACTGACCCAAAATGACCTGAACTGGTTCTTGTGACTGGGAAATGCAGGCCACTAATATGTGCACCCAGAGGCTCCTTCCAGAAAAAGGTTGTTCCTTGTGGGACAGAAAGCAAGTGATATGAAATCACAGCCTAGACTGTCCGTGAAACCACTTGTGACTTCCGGGTTCTGGGGCTCCACCTACACAGTAGAGCACGTAGAGACCCCTTCCAGAAAAGAAGGGCAGTCACTCTCAGATTCTACCTCACCACACAAACCCACCTTACCCTTCCCAGCCCCCACCGGTACACAGCTTTTCTCTAGAAATAAATGTTTGCTGGGCTCCGGCTCATTTTCACCTGTGTTCCAAGAGTTTGCTGAATGAACCTGCACACTGCTGAGCTGAAAATGAGAGCACTTATGCTTCCAAACATTTAGTCCTCCTTAGAAGAGAGAAGCTCCTTTTTAAGAGCTGGAATTTTAGAGGTAAAATTTTATATAGTTTGGTGCAATTCAGTAAAGTTCCAGACAGGAGGATGTTTATCCAGTCCCAAAGTCTGTCTATTTAACATAAATGTACCTTTTTACTATTTATGACAACACTTCTAAAACTCAAGAAATGAACAGATTCCCTATAAAACACACACACACACACACACACACACACACACACACACACACACACTCTTCCCTTTAAGCCCCTGGTGTTAATTTTATTGAATGCTAACTCAAATCTGTTCAACCTTAAACTTCTAGATATAAAAGCCCTTATGCTCATAGTTCTTGAGCAACTAAAAAAAAGCTTTAAATACAGACAAAATTTTGAGCCAATAAATTTTTAATTAGCCATCCCAATTTGATGTGATGGATGACAGTGGGTTGCTGGGAGTTAATCATTTCTTGCAGTCTGAATTCCGAGTCCATACCTATTGGTATGTGTCCTTTTGAGTTTGGCAGGCTTAAAAGAATAGATGCCATTTGATGACTCACTTCCTTCCATTGGATTACTGCAAAACTTTCATTTACAAAATGTGTGTTTGTATCATTTACATATGAAATTGACCTCTATGATTCTCTTATTAGCTCAAGATAATTAAATAGTATTTCTTGGCCCAGGAGACACTGGATAAACACAAACATAGGCACTAAATTCATCCAAATGATCTATGTACCTATCAGGATTGCTTTCAGTTGCAAATTTTAAAAATATCATCCAAATTGGGTCGTAGCTGAGAGAATCTTTGGCAAATACTCCCCATTGGTTCTAATGGGTTCTGTTCTCATCTCTGAGCCCAATGGAATGAACTGGACTGATCACCATCAGAAATAATGCCGAAAGCCATAGATGTATTACTTTCACCCAAGCTGTGTGCCTAAAAAAGAGAGAAGTGGTTTCTAAAGGAAGTTGGCGGTACTGTTATCAAGAAAGAATGGTCATGGGTGTGCCCCACAACCAACAATGAATGTCCACTATAATCTAGAGGATGATGGCATTAACATTCCAGATTTATTAAAATATGAACACAACATTTAAAAATTATTGTAAAGAACTCTCAGACCCTGAAAAGTGGTTCTTAGACACATCCAAGATTTCTCAGACTCGTTTGAGAAACATTGAGCTAGAAGTCAGAGGATAAGAAAAGGGTGAAAAGAAACTCAAAATTTGGCATTAAAAGTTCAAGAAAGCAAGTCCAGATAAGCAGTAGGAATTTGACCAGCCAAAAGCCTAATATTCAGGAGCCTGTAGGGGGAAGCCATTACTATCTTTTAGATAATCTGATCTCGTAATTTATATAAATAAAAAACGACTCCCATCTCTATCTTACTGTCTTCACATGAAACAGATTTTCACCAAATTCAGAGTTCACATTGGACAGTCTGACTTGAAGCACAGTTACACGACTGTGATGAAGTCTGCTCTGGAAGGCTTTCTGGGAGGCATACTGAAGAGACCACAATCTGTCCAGAGAACTAGACGACCAGAGGTCATATGACGGCCGATCATAAGAGAAAGGCCATGGATCAAGAAAACAAGTAGCAGTTTCGAATATAAGCCTTAAATGAAAAGTTAAAAGAACAGAAACTTTAACAGGTGGTGATTTGCGCCCCCCCCCAAATTTCTTTTTTTTTTTTAAATAGATTTTATGTATTTATTTGACAGAAAGAGACACAGCGAGAGAGGGAACACAAGCAGGGGGAGTGGGAGAGGGAGAAGCATGCTCCCTGCCAAGGAGGGAGCCCGATGTGGGGCTCGATCGCAGGACCCTGGGATCATGCCCTGAGCTGAAGGCAGACGCTTAACTGACTGAGCCACCCAGGCGCCCCGCCCCCCATATTTCTCTAACAGCTAACATCCTCAAGGCGTAGTCCCAGCCACAGTGACAACAGTGGTCTATTTATTCAACCATGGTCAATCCTCTTGAAAAACACAGGGGGCTAGCTGGACTATAGCCTGAAATAATGTGGCCTCCAGCACAGCACTCATGGCTTTCCCCAGGCAGGTAGGGTTACCCTGAGTAGGTGTGCACTCTGGGTCAGAGGTAGGGTCAAAGTCCTGTTCTTTTTGTACTGCTACTCAGTCTTAGTCTCTCGGAAACTGGTCTTATGGGAACTTAAAGGTAGCAGTAGCCTTTAATCGGTATATGTGGGCACAGTTCTTACGACATGGGATCATCTAGGACTTTGATTTTGGTACAGAATGGACATCTAGGTTACGTTTCTATCCTATGGCTTCCAGGCAGCAAGGTCCCTGGACCACTTTAGATGCAAATGTGCTATTTAAGAGCTTCTGTGCCCTGTGCCCCTATGACATTCAGTGATGTGCACTGTCAGCTGGGTGTCTGGAAACCATTCAGCGTTCTCCTCCTGATTATGCCCGGAGCCATCAGCGTAACGCAGGGCAGGTGACTTAATGGAGTTGTGGCTGAATTTCTCTCTGTTTAAAAGAGAATTCTGACATTCACTTTGCCCCACTCACAGCGTTGGTAGGAGATTAAATAAAGGAGATCTCAGATAAGAAAATGATGTAAAACTCATAGCAACCAATATGCATGGAGTTCTACCCAATTATGCAAGTGTTTCTTGACTATCCACCCTCTTCCTAGGACTACTACGGATTCCCCAGTGTAGTCCTATGTTGAGAAGCATCCAAATTCAAGTTCAGAAAATTATACTTGGAAAAGGTGACCAAAACTAGAGTTTAAGCTTCGTGGTGATCTATCGATGTTAACACACACATTTCCCACAAGCAGTCTCATAGAAATGCATTTATATGTATAGCAAACTGGGGGAAAATTGAGCTCACTCTCCATTGTTACAATTACTACTGCGATATTGTTATTTTATTACTATACCTTAATTAAATTCCTCTTACTGGAACTTAAAAACCATGAGAACCCAGACAGATTGAATATAGCAGACCATTAAGTCACCCTCCCTTTACTCAGAGGATTCTGTTTTAGGGCACAAAAGGGACAATATTATAATGTAATTACTACTTTTAGCAGCAGTGAGTAATACCAACCCATCATCCAAGCACCAGAAATTGACAACAACATTTTGCTATGCTCTGTGGCTGCAGGCTACTTTTTCTTTCTCCACCCAAGACTAAAAATCCAATAATGTCTTTCATAATGGGGGTGATGTGGCTGGAGAAATATCTGTTTATGATTCATGCTAAGGAGAGAGCATAGTCTGCTACATGGCAAGCCGCTTTGCCTCTGAGGAAAACATGTTCTATGTTGCATTATTTCAGCTCTGAGGCAAAGTATCAGAGCCACATCACCAAATTAGAGCCTGAGTGGGCAGCAAAACTCTCTGCTCGCCCTGATATCCCTTCCACACCAGAGACTTGGAAATGAGCTTCCTGATGGCTGTGTGAAAGGTGTCATTGATTCCATCTCACGGATGAGGTAGCTGAAAGAGAGCGATGCAGGATGGCTTACTTACATCTTGGTCAGATACTTGCAATTTATACGATTAAGAAGAAGATTCTAGAAACCTAGAGTCTAGTCGTAAACTTAAGCAGCCAACAAAAACATTAGCTACGGTCCCATTTTTTGGATCGGGTTCTCCTTCCGGTTAAGCCTAGCCCTCAGGGAAATTATGAAGTGAACAATTTTTTACCTCTAGGGATCTTCCATTCCTCCCCTATGCGTAGGCTGTTTTTCTAATGGCCTGCCGAGGATCATCTCTCTCTACAGCCTTGCTTTCAGATGGCTGCCCCAGACAGAAAGCTACCTCATAAATGTATCAACTCTTCACTCGTTTTCTCATTCCCAAGGGCATGTAGGAAGCTACACTTGAGGCACCGTAGTAGACTCTCAGCATTCAGAGAATCATAGGTTAATATCCTGCCTTTAAAATGTCACAGTCTAATATCATATGACATAGGTTATAGCATGGTGGGGGAACAGGAGTTAGATCTGATGTGCCCCCTGGGAAAAGGAATGTCGTATTTGGCACTGAAAAAATAGAAAGCATATTTAAGAAGATGGTAAGGAATGCTAAGGACAAACTTTGTCAAGGCCTATCCCCTACCTGTTTCGTTATTTGCCAAACCACCGAATCATCACTCAGAACCTAAGGCTTTCCACTCGGATCCTGCCTCCATAACCTTCCTTCAACCGTTCAGCATTATTTGGCCCCTACTTAACAGCAGGCATGTGCTTTGGAGGACTACGTGAAGCCTGCCCTGGAACGGTTCACTGTATAGCTGGGGAAACAGTGGGGAAACACGTAATTACTATATCCCTAGTGCAGGGCGAGCCATACTAGAGGTCCACACAGCACACTATTCGTAGGAGACAGGGCACAGGGTAACTTATTCTCTCTGTGGGAGTTAAGAAATGTTGCCCATAGCAGATATATCTGAACAAAGTTTTAAAGGATGAGTAGGAATCATATAGCATGAATGGGTAGAGGCATATCTTACGTCAGGTACGAGCATTCTTTTGAAAATCGGAAGATTTGGCCACAAGTTCCTGCATATGCCAATAATTGCTGGGGCTGAGGCGGGTTGTCTGAATGGGGCGTGTGTTGAACTCAACCCATTTCATTCACTTACATGCTTAATCCCGTAGGCGATTGCATTTGAGATCCCTGGTCTGTTGATTCCAGCCTGGGTCCACACGATCACAAGCAATCAATGGAGTCCGTTAACTCCATGCAACTATCACTTAATTCTGTTTGTTTTTTTAAACAGAAATGCTTATGTGCTACTTTGCAATAATGGATTCAACATTGAAATAGGTATCTTTGGGCTGCATATACCCACGGTCCAAAGTAAAGAATTAAATATTGATGATCAAAGCAATAGCGAATTACACTATCGATTTAAATTCAGTCCCACAGAAAGAAAGAGCCCAAAAGCCCATGCGTCCCATCTCCCTCTATACATGTCAAGTGCCATCTTCTTGCGTAACAGTTCACAGAGTTCTAATTTAAATGCACATGTGTGTGTAGTGGGAGAGGATCACACCCGTGGGAGAGGGCTCTCAGCCCTCCGCATTCTGGTGTGATGCAGTCCGCAGTGGTCGTGCTAACTCTGACAACAGAGAGAAAGATTCTCAGTAGCTCAAACTGCAACATCAGGCATCTGCTGGCCATGATTTCAAGTCTGCATCTAAATGATCCCATAAACCCAAGGCTGCCAGACCAGACCTCAATGACATTCTGGGTTCCAAAGCATTCCCTTGCCTAAAGTTAGATCTGAAATTGTCTTCATTTGAAAATGTCTGAGCAGCTGTCTACAGGGTGTGTGTGTGTGTGTGTGTGTGTGTGTGTGTGTGTGTGTGTGTGAATCTGCCTTGGAATCCATATTATCTCCTTATGCAAAAGGTCACATGGGTGTGCTAGAAGCACTCCCCCGGATCTTCCTATGAAGATCTTAGAAAAGTTATAATCTCCTAAGAGAGCAGCAGAGCTTGCTCAAGTAGGTTTTGCCCAGCTTTGTTTCTTAATTAGGTGTGGCTAGACAAACACTGATTTAAATGATTGACTTCAAGATCCTCAGGGGGGGATATCTTGCACTAAATCTACTATCACACCCTCATTCCAGAACCAACACAGTGAATCTCCTCACTCCTTGTTGCTTTATTTACTTTTTTAAAAAATCATTCATTCGCAGAGGGGAAGAACTAGAGACTAGTTTTGGTATTTTTTTGTACAAGAGGTAGAGAGCAAAGCAAAAAGGATGGTGATTTGTCAGTGAGTTGATTCCAAATAATGGCTGAGAACAGGTGTGTGTGTGCGTGCACACGCGCGAGGGCCTAACGGTCCTAAGAATGAATATATAAAATGTAAGAAAAATAAGTAAGACTCTAAAGTACTCATTGTTTTAAGTAATGAGCTTCCTAAGGAGCAGTTTTTAAATTTTCAGGAAGGTAGGAATATGTCGGAAAACTGTAGTGATTCCAGACATTCCGCCTGATTCATTTTGCCCTGAGTACACTTGTTCACTGTAATGTAAGCCCCACCAGTGTGGTTGGAGCTGCCAATTTGGAGGATTTTATAGAAAGCCTCAAACTCCATGACTGCCAAATTCAACTGAAGACTGAAGTTGTGTCTACATGACCAGGTAGAGTTAGAAACACACACACACACACACAGTTGGTGCATTTTTCCAATGCCTGTCTCTGTTGGGAGAAGCAGGATCCTTAAAAGGCTGGCCTGACATTTCAAAAAGCTATCCTAACAAACCAGTGTACTGGACCAACTTAATAGACGTCACCCTAAGATAGATGGAAAAAAAGGTTGATTTGTATCCATTCAACACCCCCTCCATGAAATCGCAGCCTAAAATCCAGGACAGTTATCTGTAATAAAACTCAATGATACTGATGATATAACTTTTAGCCATTCCAATACATGGCTGCTAATACAAATTTTTAAATTTAAATTTTTTAGGCAGTGCAGCTCTTTCTGCCCATGGGTCCTGTCCCTGTGTTTTAATAAAACCACCTTTCTGTACTGAAAAAAAAAGTTTTTAAATTTTAAATTAGGAAAATAAATCCCAGTTGTAGCATTTCAACAATTTTTTCTAATAAGAATTATTTAAACTTCTACTTTTATGTTCATTGATAGTCATGTGTTTAATATTTTGCCCTTGATTTACTGTATTTATTTTTAAGATTATTTCTCACCTTCATAGTAGTTTGTGCTGAGCAACATTAGAACAGTGTTTATCTACAGAGTAGAATGTACCACTCAATAATTCAAGTTATTTGTTCAACTTTATTTGAGACTGAGAATCATGACATCCATACTTTAAGGCATTCCCCTGATAATAGAGCTGTTTTATCAAGAAACACCACTATTTAAAAGGAAAAAAAATACAGAGATCACATCTGGAAACTACTAGAACTTACATGGTGCTTCCCCAACACTGACTCACTGAACACAAGGGTAAAGAAAAAAATTTTAAAGCCCTGAACCTTTCAAAAACAAAACAAAACAAAAAAAAAACTTTCATTCTCTTCCTTTTCCTTTCTCTTTCATTAATACAATGTTCGTTTTACACATAAGACCTTAGATTTATTTACAAAAGCATCATGTGTCACGAATTCTCATCTACTAAGGATCTGAGAAGACCATCTGGAAGAAAGAGAATGTACATGAGTCAGTAGGGTCCCAACAGCTGGCATCAATGTGCAAACCTTCTGCCACTCTCTGGATTTTCACTGCTAAGTTATTGTATTTCTAAATACACCATTGCTTCTTTAAATAAGCTTCCAACTTCTGGCTTTCCAAAACGTCTTTGGATTTATTTGTCATATGGCACCCAAACAACAACAACAAAAAAATGCAAACCCAAAAAGGAGTGCTAATTAAGTGTGGGAGTTGCAACGTTAAATGATTTTTTAATAAACATCGAACTTCTATATTCTCAAGAGAAGGCAGGCCCGCCCACTGGAAAAAGCACGGGCTCTGAAGTGAGAAAGATGATGTTGTTGATGCCCATATTTGCCAGCCTTGAATTTCTTTTCTGTAAGACTGGGGTGATCATGCCTGCCTGAAGGAGCTGTCATGAGCAGTGAGTGATACAGAAGATGTAAACTGTTAAAGCAACTCTGAAGTCTTGCGTTAGAATGCCACAGAGAAGTGTGTGAAGCGAGCCTTCTTTGAAACCACAGTTGAAGACAATTCAAGAGGGTCTCTATTTCCCTCCAGTTGGCTGACGGCTCCCACGGCAGCTCTTCTGGGAACCAAGGCGCAGGGGATGGGGAGGCCATGGCACCATGCTTTCAAAGGAGAGCTGAACTTCAGAGCTTAGAGAGAGTCATCTCATTAAGGCTTGGCTGGATCTGTGGGAAGATCTGAATGCCAACACATCCAAACTAACATAATAGTTCTCTGTGCCTTCTCTGAATACAGAGCGACTCTGAGGAGCAGGGGCAGGGGCTCTTACATTTTTCCCTGATGAAAAAGGCCTACCCTGATGTACAATAACGGTCTGGGACTCCTGTGGATTCAAGTCTCCCAAGTTTCTTTCAGGGAGGTGTGTTCCCACACACCTGCTGAGAGGTCACTCTCAGGCAGCAGCCCAGATTGCCTAGAATTTGGATGAGATAAACCCACTTGCCATTTTCCCCTTTCTGTTGGACTGGACATCAATGGAGCCCAATGATGTATACAGCAGAGCAGTAGCTGGTGCCCCTCCATTCTGCAGAAACAACCCAGAAAATCCTAGAGACTCATTACCATGAGAAGAGTTAACCCAAGTGCCCAGTCCAGGCAAATAGAACATTTTCTTCATACCATTGAAGTCAAGAGGAAAGGAAAGTCTAACAGATGAGAAGTATTCCTGACAAAATGGAAGCAAATGAGAACCCAAGACATTCTCATGGGAAGAACCAAACCAATATATGCTTATTTAATGCCAGCTTTGTAACTAGCACTCAGCAAAAAAAAGGGGACTAAAAAGGATAGGATGAAGACCCTGCCCTTGAAAATATTATAATGCAGATTTTAATCTCAAAACATAAAATTTCCAAAACCATAGAAAGTGAAATAACAGTATATCATTTATGAAGTAGGAGGACTGATGTTAGGGAGATGGGGGAGAGAGAGAGAGAGAGAGAGGTGAATAGATTGATGCTAGATATAGATAATAGATTATAGACGAAAAAGGGAGAGATAAATGATCACAGTAGAGAAAGAAGTGATAGATGATAGGTGAATAGATAGGTAATAGAGGAAGAGAGAGAGGTGAATGGATGGATGGATGATAGATAAATAGATAATAGAGGGAGGGATATGTGATAGAGGGGGAATATATGATAGATGACGGATGGACAGATGGACACACAGGTGGATGGATACAAAGATACTAGCTATTATGGGCCACGTACTTTGATGTACACTTTACATATATTTAATATTAATGGTCACAGTAACTCAACTATGTACCTATAAACAGTTTACATATTTACAAAAACCAAATCTTGGAGATATTTACAAGAACCTAATGGGGGAGATATATGACCAATGAGCGGTCGGGCTGGGATCTGAAGCCAGGTGTAAGTCCAAGTACTTTTCCAGAGCTTAAATGATGTCACTGTTCTCTTTACAGTGTTGACAGGTGGCGCAGTGCCAGGTATGCAGTTCTATCCTTCATGATGGGCATATTTTTGCTGTGCAATTTTAATGCAACTGTATGTTTCATGTTTTTCCTGTTTTTTTGAAAGAAGGAGGATCTACATAAACAAATTGCACTGAATTGACTCCAAAGCTCATATCTGTCTGTTGTATCACATCCTCCACTAAAATAACATGTCTCAGCCCCAGTTGAAACCAAAAGGCAGAACGAGGTGTATTGCCAAATACACTGTTAAGACTACAATAATAATAATAATAAATAATAATAATAATGGCCATAAACAGTCACAACGGAGAGATCTTTCACTCTCTCTGAGAGATTCAGGGACAGAGAGAGGTAGGATTCCAGTGGGGTCACTAAAGGCCGAGAGAAGAAGAAGAGAAGCAGGGGTAGGTTTCCCACACAGCTCATAAAAATCTGAAAGAGAATGAAATTAGAATCAGAAAGGAGAGAGAAATTAAATGCCAGCAAATAGAAGCAATTCGAGCTTGCTGCACTGTCTTCGAAGTCATTAAGTTTCACTTCTTTGGGGGAATCCCTGCTTTCTGTTTGCTGAATTCCAACCAATACCTACTTCTGGGGGGAAGGTTTTCCTTTCCTTCCCCTGAGAGCCTGTTCTGCCAGCAACAGCTGATCCTAAAAGTAGAGTAGCCCGCTGTCTAGCCATTTCCTAGAGAAAGGAATTGCCCCTGGGTTCATGCTCATCACGCTGCTGGTTTGACCTGTATGGATACATTTTAGGAGAGTCCTAGCTGAGAACGCTCAAGTGTTCTGTGGAAAATGAGATAAGACTTTCCCTCCCTCTCCTTAAGGCTTGGCTGAGAATTCTGTCATGATGGGAAATCAGCAATATGGTGCTGGTAGCCTCACTTTCTCCACCTTACTCTACTTCCCGTCTGGACTCTGGGGCCTGCAGATGGTGGACAGAGGCAGTTTTTACTGGCGCAGAGGCTCCCCCACATCCTCACTCTCCCCACAGGAGAAGAGCCCTCAGAGGCGTGGTCTATCTTATGATCTAGCAATCACACTACTAGGTATTTACCCAAAGGAGGCAGAAATACTGATTTGAAGGAAACATGCACCTTGATGTTTATATCAACATTTTCAACAATAGCCAAATTATCCAAGTGTCCATTGACTGAGGAATGGATAAAGAAGATGTGGTATAGCTATACACAAAGGAATATTACTCAGCCATGAAAAGGAATGAAATCTTGCCATTTGCAACAACGTGGATGGAGCTAGACAGTATCATGCTAAGTGAAATAAGTCAGTCAGAGAAAGATACAGATCATAGGATTTCACTCATATGTGGAACTTAAGGAACAAAAGGGGGGGAAAGAGCAAGAGTGACAAAATCAAGAAAGAGACCCATTACTACAGAGAACGAACTGATGGCTACCGGAGAGGGTGGGGGCGGGAATGGGTGAAATCGGTGATGGGGATGAAGGAGGGAACTTGGTGTGATGAGCCCTGGGTGTTGTATGGAAGTGCTGAATCACTACATTGTACACCTGAAACTAGTATTACACTGTAGGTTAACCAACTAGAATTTAAATAAGAACTTTAAAAAAAAACTGCTCACTTAGCCTCCAGGGGCAATCTCAGACAAGAAATATTAAGGGAGCCCAGAGCCCCTGCGTAAGCCTGTGTGACTCTCCAAACTCCAGAGAGTTTTTCTCATTTATAGGTTTCATGACTCAGCCAGCATCTGCCAGCTCCTCCTCACGCAGGGATTCTTTTCCTCATCACTGCTACTATCAAAAAGCCTTCATTAAACATTCCTCTCTGCATGTTCTGCTGGGTACAGCAGAGCACAGGGCCATTTTCTGTTTGAAGTATGGTTCTGTGGGGCCAACTCGTTTACCCTTCGTCCCTTCCCGTGATAAACAATGAGTCAATTTCTCCTGCCTGCAGAGCAGAGGCCAGAGAACTGGCAGCCTGAACAAAGAGTCTTCACCACAGGCCAGGAGAATGGGGATCTCTCTTACCTGGCACCCTAAGAGAGGCATGGCACAGGAAAATGTTGGTCACTTACAATTCCGAGACGGAATTGGAGATGCAAGGAAACAGGCAGAAGTCCCTTTCCATAGTCGTCTTCTTCACTTTCTGTCCTTTTTTCACTGACTTTAAAAATTATGTAATATATGATAAATACTAAAGGATGTATGTAGCAAACATATGAATTATGAACATAATAATAAAACATATGAACCTGCCAACAAACTTAATCCTAGGCTTTAGTCTTGCAATGAATCTACCTGAGTGCTTTGCTCCTTCCCTACACTACACCTTTCCCTCCAGAGTCGAACATTGCACTGAATTTGGTGTTAATCATTGATTTGCCATATAACTTTAGTACACATATTTATAAACAAACAATATATTATTTACTCTTGATTGGTTTTGAACTTTATATACGGAGTCTCAGTTTGCATTTCCCTGCTTACAAATGAAGTTAAACCAACTTCTCTTACGCATATTTGTCATTCATACTGCCTCTTCAGTAACATGTCTTTTCCTCATGTCTTCTGTTGGGTTGATCTTTTTTTAAAATGATTTGTAGAAATTTTTAAGGCCTACAGATGGCTAACAGACACATGAAAAAATGCTCAACATCACTCATCATCAGAGAAATACAAATCAAAACCACAATGAGATATCACCTCACACCTGTCAGAATGGTTCAAATCAACAACACAAGAAACGAAAGGTGTTGGTAAGGAGGCAGAGAAAGGGGGACCCTCTTGCACTGTTGGTGGGAATGCAAACTCGTGCAGCCTCTCTGGAAAACAGTAGGGAGTTTCCTCAAAAAGTTAAAAATAGAGCTCCCCTATGACCCAGCAGTTGCACTAGTAGGTATTTACCCAAAAGTGACAAAAGTACTGATTCGAAGGGATACGTGCACCCTGATGTTTATAGCAGCATTATCAACGGTAACCAAATTAAGGAAAGACCAAATATCCATCGACTGATGAATGGATAAAGAAGTGGTATATATGTGTGCATAAAGATACACACATATACATCCCATGGAACATTATGCAGCCATCTGAAAGAATGAAATCTTTCCATTTGCATTAACATGGATGGAACCAGTGATTATTACGCTAAGTGAAATAAGTCAGTCAGAGAAAGACAAACAGTGTATGTTTTCACTCACACGTGGAACTTAAGAAACAAAACAAGTGAACATGGTGGTAGGAATGAGAGGCAAACCAAGAAACAGACTCTTAACTATAGAGAACAAAATGGTGGCTACCAGAGGGGAGGTGT